>JAZGUH010000413.1:600000-991742 GCA_037893225.1 Hippasteria phrygiana
TACCCAACGAAGATACTCATTATATTATCGTGTGGGACAATGTGCGTTTCCACCACTCTGTCGCTGTGCGGGAATGGTTTGAGGCTCATGCACGATGCACTATGGTTTTCCTCCCACCATACTCCCCCTTCCTAAACCCAATCGAGGAATTTTTTTCATCATGGCGGTGGAAAGTGTATGATCGCAGACCATACGAGCGACGGTCACTCTTTTGCAAGCCATGGAGGAAGCATGCGAAGACATCCAAGACGCAGCATGTCAGGCATGGATCCGCCACGCAAGACGGTTTTTCCCCCGATGTTTGGCGAGGGAAAATATTCGTTGCGACGTCGATGAGAACTTGTGGCCGGAAAGAAATGATCGACATGATAATCCATGAAGACTCTTGTCTCGTAGCCCATCAAACTAACGGCGTTTATATATTCACACATTACGCCATAAATTGTTATTTGATCGTCCTGCCTTTGTTTTATATTGGTTGTTCTGTTCGAGCATCACAATAAAATGAAATTAACCCATGTGCGTACGATCAATATATATTTCTGTGTGTTCATATTAGGACATGGGTGTTAGAATGATTACTGATACTGGTTAGTCATTTGGCGAAAGTTTGTCTGATTTTGATGCAAGTCTGAGCTTTTGTAAACTGTTTATTTAGATTTACAACCAGTGTAGCCTTTTGACGACGATATTTGATGTTTAGCACACCGAATAGATTGATTGATTGCATGTGTTAAATGTTTAGGGAAAGGATACAGTTTTCTAGTAATTGTGTGTAAGCGATTGAGAAAAACTGTAATATAGCTCTATGGGCCTGACAGAAATGATTGCCTTTATCATGCATAAAACAATATGGAAACTGTTCCTTTCCTTTTTCGGACACATTTGCCTTAAAAAAAATGAAACTTTTTGTTTGCATTATTTGAATGCAGATATTGAATTTAAATGTAAATAAAGAGAACAAACAATTTGAAATATGTATGTTGTCATAATTTCATCTGTTTCACTATGTTTGTCAATAGACGTTAGTGATCTGTTGACGGTCTGCGCGATTTGACGGTGGTATGGGCTTTTGTAAACAGTTTCTTGATATTCGAATACAATATTTCATTTTGGCATCAGTATTTGTAGTTTATGTTAGCATACGAAGCGTTTTAGGAATCGTGTTATTTGTTTTGATGAACATGTACAAGTTTGCGGTAACCGTGTTTAAGCGATTGAGAAAAACTAATACAAACAACAGATCTATAGACAATTTGATAAAAAGAAGTGACGCTACTAAAATGAAATAAAACAAATCCTTGTCCTTAGTTCTAGATCTAATGACTCCTCCTCCTCACAGTTTTGACTCCTGGTACTAGGCTGATAAAGATACAGGCAGCATTTGACTTTACATCTTTGAAAACCCCTGAGATGGTCCAGCGGTCATGGTTTCGCCTTTCAAGGGATTTCACCCGTACCCCATTTCAGACCTGTTGCCATGGATAAGTCTAGACTCCTTCCCTGCCCCGCAGTAATTTGTATTCATAGATGAAGAATTATGAACATCCTCCAACCTGAGACCCAGGGCTATAGTTCCATACAGAAACGTAGTACATTACACTGCAAAAACAGTGTTTAGCTAACACTTTTCTAAACACTTTCTTGCTACAGTTTGTAAACACGTTTACATACTAAACATGTTTATCGTATTGACGGATAGTGTTTAGCCATTGAACATTGATGTTTAGGAATTGGACACGTAATATTTAGCTTCTTTGTTTAGCAAGATTGTGTTTAATTGCAAAACACAGTTTTTAGAGTGTATATATGATATACACTCAATTATATTTCTTTTAGGATACCATGATCTGTGACGAAGGGCTTACCTGCGACCGTTTGTCCAGCGATGCTATGAAGGAGGGGGTGTCGATGGCACGACGACTCGGTGCTGCCTCGATGCAGCAGCAGCAGACGGTGACAATCACCAGAGCCGAGAGCACATGCCGGGGCATCATGCCGGTCTGGGATGTCCTTGCAGTGAACGAAATCTTTCCTTTCTAAAACAGTGGAAGTGAAACCGGTAGGCACGACTATATGATATATCTATATCACAATTTTTGAAGTGTGAGGAATGCTTGCATATGCGATTCAAAAGGAGAACGTTCCAAGCTTTGGCAGGACAGATCACAAGGTGAAGATGTTGATCGGGCAGACTTACCAACGTACGTCAGGGTTCGCTTGACGCGTCGACAGGTTATACGGCCCTGGCAGGGAGCGTCCTTCTCGGCACTGGCAGACCCAGCAAATGATGCTTTCGAGTTCTATGCCTGCTTTTTTATGCTGGATTTCTTAGTCACTGGACAAGTGGCTCTGTGAGTGAGAGACGGTGTACCACTCTGTGACAGCATGCGTGACCCGGTACCGGCCGGCGGTCGGCGGGTGGGTCTTATTGTTTTTAATTGTCTGACTCTGTTGTAGAGCCGGGCCGTACCACTCGGAAGAGTGCTTGTTTTCCAGGAAGCTCGTTTCCGATTATTATCAAGGAGAACTGAAGTCTACAACCAACCGTGGGCCGGTAAGCGCATGTAGGCCTGCGCCTAGTTTACTTGGATTTTTATTAGATATATTTTAAAAGCCATACATTTAGACTTCATGGACACAGTTCAGGGCAGCTAGTAGGCTTTACACGTGTGGCTGAGGATTTATTATTTATTATTTTATTTCTTGATTGATTGGCATCAAAGACAACAAAATGACCAACAGCAACAGCAACAGCTGAAAGGGTCACTTCACAATGATAAATATACAATTACACATATAGCCTACATACTAATTCGCGATTAGGTCGACCGTTTTTTTGATTATTTTTCAGACCTTATAGGGAGACAAGTGGCACTGGCGACCGTTTCACGGTCGGCTTAACGCACAACCTCTTTAAATGTTGAGAATGTTATTGTCGAAAATGAGTTGTATCGATAGAGGATGGTCCAAAATGCAAATGTACCAAATTTCGTGGGGTTTGAACAGGGAATATTTGGGTTAGGTTACATTAAAGTTGACAAGATTTTGTGCACAAGTCTATATGGGACGGTCGCGCTATTAGCTATTTATCGATTATTAATAAAAAATACAAGATATAGCATAGCAAGTCATCCTGCGACACTCGTGGAGTACACCGGACCAAAAACCTTTATACGCCACCGCTAAAAAGTTGTTATATTAATGGGCCCTTGGTAGGGCCTACAATGTCATGATTACCCCAGCCCCAACAATTAAATAGGGTGGGGTAATACTCCATGAGCACTGCCCCGTGGCATTATTTTCATTGGACCTGGGTAGGACCTAGTACGTGATGAGCCCTAACAATTAAATTGGGATGCATGCTATAAACCCATGGCATCATTGAGGTTGAGGTTTCCCGCTTATCTAATGGGGAGGAGTGGCGTACTAATCCCTGGTCAAAAGTAAGGAAATGCATACTACATATTACAGGTTACATTTTTCACGGTAGTGACATTTCTGGGGATGATACTGTGGACCGCACCAGTCATAAAGTGTGTGTGGGTGTTACATGTATATACCCCACCCTCCTCATGGGATCTACACCCCGTTGGGGCAGCTGCGATTACCAACTTTTAACGACAGAAGGGGGGTGGCGGTGACCCTGGAGAGTTACCCTAAAAACTGTTGACCTGGAATTGTATCTTTTACCTGAGGGCTGGGCCCATGGCAATGATACCATGAAGCGTCCATGGTTGCCACATGATAACCAATTTCAGAACAGGCTGAGCAACCATGCATCAAAGTCTCTCCACAATGCAAAACAAGGGAAAGGAATGACTTAAAACACGAGGAGCTTTAACCCGTGCCCCTTCAACGTACCCCCTCTTCGCCTCCGAGTCTGCTTCCAATAATAAGACTATCCCGTTAAGCTTAAAAATCGTATTCGAGTTCCAAAAGCATAACTAAGTTTTTTTAATCAAAATAAAATGAATATAGGTCTTTATAGGCCTGCACTTTTGAATATGTAGACTTTTTCTTCGTGCGACGCCACACTGGACCGCATTAAAAGGTGAAATGTTATACAGTAGACAGATGTCTATTCAAAATAAAACGTTCCTAGAATTCTTCGCGAAGTCGTTGAAGCAATTTGTAGAAACTGCATGCCCATCGTCTTGTTCTGCGTTTCCAGTGAATATCTGAATGTGGGATGATTCCGGCAACTGATTGTTTTTCCTTGACAAGAATTGCCATCGGACCGTACAAGACAAGTTCTGGGCAGTGTGGTAAATTAAGCTTCGGCCGGGGGGACGGGAGCGGCCTGGGGCGGGAGCACCTGCCACACATTTTTCCAAGGGGCACTGAAAGTAAATAAACTGTGTTCTATATACTGTACAAAAATTACGGTGAAAAGCATGTAAATATTCACGGTGAATAACCGTAAAAGACTGCGCGCTGCATTAAAACCCGTAAAGGGCCGCTCATTACGTAGCAATTGCACGACCAATCAGAAATGAGGAAGTGTTCACAAAAGTCAGGTTAAATTGCCGTGTTTAGTCCAAAAATACACTTTCTTGACCATAATATGTTTTATTCAAACAATTCGACAACAGAATTTTGATTTGATTTTTAACAAATATAAGTGAAGAATCTTATTACATCTCCTTTAATTTCGTATTCAAATATTAAAATTGTTAATGGGAAGCCATTACTTTATTATGGGAAGGGATACGCCGAATATATAAAGCTAAAGCACAACTTAAATTAGTTTGGAATCTTTATAGTATATTATCGTAGCATTTGTATACTGGCGCCCGCTCGATAGTCCCCCGTCTCATTAGTCCCCCGTCTCATTGGTCCCCCATTTAATAAATGGATTATATTCAATCAGCTATCTGAAGTACATTCAGTTGTTGACTGCCATCATGCACTAGCTTGGTAATCAATTAATTAATTATTATTTAGTGATTATTTAATTAATTAATTTCTGGATGGGCTATTGAGAAAGAGGAACTAGGTATAAGGGGGGACCAATGAGACGGGGGACCAATGAGACGGGGGACTATAGACATTATCCCTGTACACTCTACCATAGTAATGTATACTTCTTTAGTCTGGTTCCCACTTTATTTATTTCTGCTAATTTGCAGTTAATTAATGACAACCCACACTGTGCACTTCACGTAGTTTTTAAGGTTTTGTACCGTTTGTGCTTCAACCCTACTGGAGACACTTTTCAGGAAATTCCCGTAACTGACCGTAATTTTACGGTTTTTCGTTGGCAACCCGTTTTACTGGGAATTTTCCGCAAAATGACCGGCAATGTTTTTACAGTGATTTGTTCATTTCAAGATTTCAAATGGGGAGAGTTTTCACTATAACTTAAAGATATTGACATTCCTCATTAATTGTAGCCATTTTTTACTCCAGAAATGCCAAAATATCATGTCAAAACCCATTCACGGTTTCACGTGTAAAGGGGACACCAAATTAGTTTTCTGCTTATTTTTGTGATAATTCATGCTCAATGTTGTATGTTTATTTTAGAATGTATTTTTTGTCTTACCCAGGATAACACATCAAGGTTTATTGTAAAAATAATTCGGTGCATAATTGCGTATGGGGACACCATTTGGTGTCCCACACGTGAAACCTAGTAAATGGCCCAAAAAATAGATATTTTCAAGCATGCAATCTTTGTTATGATTTCACACTTATCAAGTGGGACATGTAATTAAAGGTGATAGATCTGGATTTGCCAGGGAACCCAATTATCTTTCTATTTCTCAGAAATATTACACAAATTTCACGTGTAAAAGGGACACCAAAAAAGTGGGTCTTGTTTACACGTGAAACATTTAAGCTAACACACTGTCAATCTCGGTCAACTAGTTATTAAATCATTTAAATATGGTGCCATTCCAAAGCAGTATTAACATGCCATAACATGATGAAGGGCAATTTTTCATACACCTATGTCCACATGGTAGTATTTGAGAACCAAACAATGCATTTTAACAGCAGTCATGGCAGTTTTTTTAAATGTCGCAGCTTTGGTGTCCCTTTTACACGTGAAACTGTGAACTATTTAGGACACCATACTGTCAGGAAATTAGTCAGATGTTTCATCCTTTGCTACCAGATATTTAGGTACAAGTACTATAATTTGAGCAACTAAAATCATTTGTATATATATTTTACTGTTGGTAAGGCACTCCGTTGGTAATACTAGGGAAACAAATATCACAATGTATACAGAGGGACACCAAAAGTCATTGGCCCCCACATTTATGGAATCACCCACATGCCAAATAGTGTCCGAGCGCGCAGCTAGTAATGCATAGGCCTATGTACATGTAATGACTCGCAGAAAATGGACAGTATTTGCAGGATCAGACAGAAAACGTAAACGTGCAACAGAGAATACATCGTAAATTAAACAAAATTTATCAACGGTAAACAAACTACAAGGGAAACTGACTAGGTAAATTTGAATACATTTTCAAAGTATACAAAGATAACTGGCAGGAGCGAGTGTGAAACCGATTCTCCGGGTTAGTTTCTACCCGGGTAATGACAACTACCCGGGTAGTAAATTAACCGGGTAAGTTCAGAGTAGTTTGAAACCCACATTTAGTAGTGCAGCTACAGTTCATTCCTTCCTTCATGATCATACACACGTGTTTCAACAATGGGTGAACTGTCAGTGTCACGGAAAACACACACAGATTTTTGACAAATATATGTTGAACTATCACTAAAAGCTATTTCAACAAATCCACGAATCCTTAGTTATCACAGGTAAAAAGTTATCACAGGTAACAAGCACGAATTCGTGCAGGAGCCGCGTCGTCGTCCACCTATGAATCAGTAAAGCAGTTGTAGCGCCCTCTCAAAGAAATTATAAAATGAAAATTAAGATGAAAAATTTGACGTCTTGACAGCTCAACAGGAACCCGGCCCACTGCATGCACGCTCAACGCACACGTAAACAATGTGACGTCACATGCGCAGGACTAATTAGATGCCAACATGCTAATAAGCGGGCATTGTTTCGCAGCGGACACTTTTGTCACGACACCGGTATCGAAATGGGGGGGGGGGGGGGGCGCGCTTGTGAAGTGGGTGGAAGGGCTGGTGGTGCGATTCGCTTCCTGAGTGATAAACAACCCAATCAGGCGCAGTATGCAGTAACCTCTTGACATGCCGGTTGAGCTGCTTGGCAAAAAAAACAAGCCTATCACAAATATTCCCACAGGTTTCATCTCACAGGCATTCTAAAGAGTGCTTCCATGGTTGTCTTTATCGAGCCTCCTGATGCCATATTTTACCTTTACAAAACAACTATGTCAGTTTAGGCTACTGTCCCACATCTGGGCCCGCGTGCTTCTGCTTGTCGAATATCTTTATTAGAGTATAAAAGCGCATTAGTTGGTTGTGTAGAAGAAATTGGCTCGGAAAAGTTTGGTTCTGAAAACTCCGACCGTTGAAATTCAGGGTGGTGTCCTTGGCGCTTTGATTTTGGACAGGCTGGACTGTGCGGCATCAGTGTGAATATCCCGGATGTCAGTGCTTCGGTTTTATCCTAATTTCTCCATAAATAGTACACATAATGGTAGAATATGTACACTCACTCAGACCTCGGAAATAGGTTAGATGATTAACCAAATGTCTTTATTATTATCATTATTTTTAAACAAAGACTTAAGGCGCCCTATAAAAGCTAAGACGCTTAAATCAAGGGCTATCTAAAGGGATAGACAAAACAAAGTAAATCTGACTTAAGTCAAGTCTATTCAGCCACAAAACAGCAACCATGGCAAACTGACTGTTCTCCTTAATACCGTGGACCAAAGAACTGTGCCCACACTAATCACTTAATTGTCTTGGGGAATGGGGATGTCAGTCTTCTTGTCATTTGGTTGGGGCCCAAGGGACGATTTAAGGGACGATTTAAATCTCTCTCTTACCAAGAATCGCAGCCAGCTGGAATGAGCGTCAACAAAGGAAGTCTGGTATTTGCGTTAGTACTTTGCGTACTCAGCGGCACATCATAGTGAAACTCCCGGTTCCAAGGTCACCACCTGTGCTCAGGTTAAATCGGCGTCCTCCCCCAGGCGTCAGGTTTCCTGGGAAAGATGTATTTATTGGCAAAACGACCGGACGACCTTATTCTGCAGACCTAATTTTCTTCTGCCAGAGCTGAAAACATTATTTTTCAATAGAGTACCGAAGTGATGACGTCAATGCAATGCTTGGAACCAGAATACTTTTGTTATTTTGTGTCAATGTATTTGTATGACTGGCTGTTAACAAAGGAACAGTCGAAATCTCCATTTGTTTGGAACCAGTTGTGCCAACTGACGTCGGACTTCGGTACTCTATAGCGTAACTTGTGGAGAAATAATTATTGTTTCGCCAGAGTCATCTGAAAGTTTGCATTCGTTAATTAAAATAATTTTCAAAGTAAACTTGGCAGGTCCATGAACAGTGAATACAGCATTGCATGTTTGATTTTGTTGGAAGCAATTCAAAAGTGATCCAGCCAAAGTGGGGTTGGCACGGAGGTTAAGAGGTCAGGTTCAGGCGTGGCTAATAAGTGGTTTTCTGTTATTAGTTAAAGGTTCTATGAAATAGAGGTTAAGTTACAGACCACTATGATAAAAGTAGAACACGTAAAATTCAATTGATAAAAGTTTGTAGGAGGGACTGTATATAAACGGGAGGTGGGTCAGTGTTACGTGATCCGTTCCCCTTTCCTGTTCACGCCTGCGCCTGTACTGTTGATATTTAGGGCCTGTTTGTTTCACACGAATCCGGATCGCGATCAGTGATAAGTCTGTATAATTATATATTTTTAATTAATGTTTTGTTAAACTGTTAAAGGTGTAAAATATGTTTATGTACATAAATGTATTAGTTTTTAACCCCTTGCCACCGGTTGACACTGATACGTGCAGATTGGAATTGCCACCTGAACGGTTGACACAAATAGAGGCCAATTGTTGCATCATTATTGGGGTATTGTGTACGTTATGCTTGGCTACACAAGCCTCTTGTTTCCGTTTCGCTTGGCTGCATAACCCGACCTGGTGCCCCGGTGCCACCCGGTGGCAAGGGGTTTTAAAAAGGATCTCATACCCATTGTTCACATGGGTCGAAGATGTAAATAAACTCTAATAAAACTCTAAACTCTAAACATGCCAGAATCCTGCCTAATGGATGGTGCGAACCAGCTACCGGCTGGATCACTTATAATATCGCGATCCTGATTCGTGTGAAACAAACAGGTTCATGTACATGCAGAAAATGTACATTATCTGGGTCTGTGCATGCCAGTTTGTGATGTAGGCTGATTGATCAATCACGATGCCGGAAAGCCGTGCGGCCGTCTTGTTGGAAGCGATAGCCTTGTATACAACCTATGAGTTGTAGGAAGAACATTAATTGTTAATGTTAGGTTCACACATTCCCGATATTTCAGCCGAATCGCCGCGAATAGCAATTCTTGAGTAAATCGGGGAATGGTTCTTGGCTGCCTCGGGATGAAGCGCCCCGACAATTTTGGACATGTTCAACATTTTCGGCGTAATTCGGGAACCAATTTTAATTCTTGGTTTATTCTTGTTGTATTCCTAACTAATTCGGGAATGTGTGAACCTAGCATTAAAACTGCGCACTGACCCAGCTAGCAAAAATCAGACTTAAGTATGCCCATCTTTTTATAGAAGATGAAATTATCTACTCGCAGGGGATAATTTGTGGTGTGGCATTATTATAAATTCTTGGATTTTGCGACTACATGTCGACATGCAGCAAACAACGCCGACACGAATTCGAAGTCATGATTTTCCAAACCGGTGGGGGGGGGGGGGGGGGGTGGGAGGCGTGAAATCTACCAAGCAGCTAATGATGAAGGCATGCAACTTTGTGGCGCCTACGCCGAAGACGTGCCTGCCCGCTCTGCTACAGGGGTCTGGATGCATTTTCCTTTCCCTCTCCCTCTTTTTTCTTATCTTTTTGAGTCTCTCTCCCTTTCTTGTCTTGTTTTCTTTTCCTGAAGGAAAAGGGGGCGTGCCCCCCCCCCCCCCCCCCAGCCCCCCCCCCAGCCCCCCCCCCCCCCCCCCCCCCAGCCCCCCCCCCCCCCGGATCCGCCCCTGTTTACTGCTTTGTGTGCACTGAGTTTGTTGCACTCGACTGTCGCAGCATTTAAGAGTTAGCGAGCAACTACCGTGCTATTGCCGTGCTCTTGCACGGCGCTTATTTCAATTAAGTCCAACTACCGTGCTATTGCCGTGCTCTTGCACGGCGCTTATTTCAATTAAGTTCGGCACGGCAGTAGCACGGCGTTTAGAGCGAGCCTAATAGAAATGATTCAAGTGGGAACCAGACTAAACGGAAGTATACATTACTATGGTAGATCATGGAGGTCTACCTCCATGGGTAGATCGAGTGTACAAATGCTACGATCTACTATAAAGACTACAAACTGAATGATATCGAGCTTTAGCTTTATATTCAGCGCAGTAGCGTATCCGGCTTTTTGTGCCAGGGAGGGCAAACAACGTCTGAACCGTCTTAAAACCGTCGCCAAAACAGTATTTCCTTTTGTTTTTTATGAACTCCATGCTATGATATTGTATTTTTATGTGTAATTGTTTATCATTGTGAAGTGACCCTCTCAGCTGTTGCTGTTGGTCATTTTGTTGTCTTTGATGCCAATAAATCAAGAAATAAAATAATAAATAATAAATCCTTAGCCACACGTGTAAAGCCTATATACTAGCTGCCCTGAACTGTTTATGGAGTCTAAATTTATGGCTTAATATCTCAAAAAAATCCAAGTAACTAGGCCTACACTACAGGCGCTAGTACAGGCGGGCCCATGGTTGGTTGTACCATGGAGGACACTTCTCCTTGATAATAAGCTTTTTAAAGAGGTCCTTGGCCACTAATGGTGGAAGGAAAAGTCTTTTCCTTCCTCCGTAATTAAACTAAGGACGTCCGCGAAAATCGGAAACGAACTTCCTGGAAAACAAGCACCTCTTCCGAGTGGTACGGGCCGGCTCTACAACAGGGTGTTTCAGACAAAACAATAAGTGAAAGACCCACCGACACCCACTCACCCCGCGCCGGTCACGCACACAGTCACGGAGTAGTGGCGCACCATATATCTCTCCCACTGAGCCACTTGTCCAGTGACTAAGAAATCCAGCATAAAAGGCAGGCATACAGATCGACAGCATCATTGCTGTGTCTGCCAGTGCCGAGAAAGACGCTCAGTGCCGAGAAAGACGCTCCGTGCCAGGCCCGTATATCTGTCGACGCGTCAAGCGAACTCTGACGTTGGTAAGTCTGCCCGATCAACATCTTCTTCACCTTGTGATCTGTCCTGTCGATGTCAAAAGCTTGGAACGTTCTCGTTTTTAATCGCATAATATGCAAGCATTTCTCATTTTACACTTCAAAAAATGTGATACAGATATCATATAGTCGTGCCTACCGGTTTCACTTTCACTGTTTCAGAAAGGAAAGCTTTCGTTCACTGCAAGGACATCCCCCCAACCGGCATGATGCCCCGGCATGTGCTCTTGGCTCTGGTGATTGTCACCGTCTGCTGCTGCTGCATCGAGGCAGCACCGAGTCGTCGTGCCGTCGACACCCCCTCCTTCATAGCATCGCTGGGCAAACTGTCGCAGGTAAGCCCCTCATCACAGATCATGGTATTCTAAAAGAAATAAACTTGAGTGTATATCATATATACACTCTAAAAACTGTGTTTTGCAATTAAACATAATACACTCTAAAAACTATGTTTAGCAGTTAAACACAATACACTCTAAAAACTGTGTTTAGCAATAGTGTACTACCTTTCTGTATGGAACTAGCCCTGGGTCTCAGGTTGGAGGATGTTCATAATTATTCAACTTTGAATCAAACTTACTGTGGGGCAGGAAATGACTTTAGATTCATCCATGGAAACAGGTCTCAAATGGGGTACGGGTGAAATCCCTTGAAAGGCGAAACCATGACCGCTGGATCATCTCAGAGGTTTTCAAAGATGTATTGAAGGAACATAAATAAAAGTCAAATGCTGCCTGTATCTTTATCAGCCTAGTACCAGGAGTAAAAACTGTGATGAGGAGGAGTCGTCATTAGAACTAGAACTAGGGACAAGGATTTGTTTTATTTCTTTTTAGTAGCGTCACTTCTTTTTTATGAAATTGTCTATAGATCTGTTGTTTGTATTAACAAAACAAAGTCGCCCACAATTTTAAATGACAAACATTTTGACCCGAGTCACGTATGTAACCAGTTTTTCTTTCATCAAGCTTCGAGTTCCAACTCTGATCTTTCTGTGTCATAAATAAATGCAATACCCACTAAAGTTTTGCTTTTGATTTTTGTCAAAACACTGCAACCTCTACTTGATGTTGGATGTACCTATTGGAAGTCAAAAATTGGATTTTGTCCCACTTGAGTTTTCTTTAGGAAACAAATACCCCGGTTGTGACCTCAAGGTCACACTCGGTATGTCATTGTGCTTGAACATTTAATATCCCAAGGGGCCTTTATAATGCCACCTGCCTTTACAGATTTTATGGTAAACAACCAAACTTGATTTGCAGTTCCCAGGGCCAAGGGTTATTCTGGAGTCACTTGTCTAAACTTTGTTGTTGTAAAAATTGTTTTGACATTATTGTAGAAAATGGTCCCTATGTTGTCAGACCATCTGCATTGTACTACAGTGGAGTGTCACGATGGTGTTTTGCAGACGTTTTATTGTGAGAAATAAAATAGTAGTTTTGTTGACCCATATGTGATCAATTCAAAATGTACTTACTGTGACTTTTACAAGCTAGCTATAGCTAGTTAATTGTTAGCAACTGAGAAGTTTGGTTTGGAGAAAAGGTTTCTTGGCCCATACATGATCTTTGTGATCGATTTCAAAATGTGCTTCTGCTTAAAGTGATTTGACTAACAATTAAGCTACCATGAAGAACAAATGAGAGCTTTGATTAATAAGTGTTACTTTCTAAAGCAATTAGTTTTACACGCACTTCATTTGGAATTATACGAATATACAAAAGGAAAGGATGTAGGTCCTGTATAACTAATAGACATTTTTTGTAGACTGGCCGTTCGCCAATTATTATAGTGCCCAGGGCTAGGGCTGGATGTTTGGTTCGGATGGTTGTTTGCTTTCCCTGGTTTAAGTTTCAAAGGAAGCACCCCCCCCCCCCCCCCCCCCCATCTGTGCCAGATCTGGATTTAAAGGGGCACATATGCTAGTGAGGGGTATGCACATTTTTTCTATTTTGCAAGTTGGCAAACAAAATAAATCATTATTAATAAATGTAACTAAGATAAGCATCAATAATTATTAAACGTATACATTTAAATCACAATCGCACTACCAAGGTGCAGGAAAGACAGTGAAGCAATGCTTTTGTACTTGTTCCTGCGACAGACAACATTTCAAATAAAAGAATGTAACAAAACAAATGTAAGACCTATAGGACAGTTAGACAATCAAAAGTAAAATTTAAATTGTCCATCCTGCTCAGATATCTTTGTCAGTAAGAGCTGAATCTATGTTTCTCTTTTACTGTTTCAGCGTGCCAGAAGAGATGTGGTTGAACCTGCTGTCGACGTGGTAAGCAAAACTTTCTCAAGTACATGTATCTGTCAACAATTGAAAAGTTTGTTTTATATCCGAAATTAAATTTTCATTTGAAAGCTGCAATGCCCGTGCTCTGGCTGAATTCAGTGGATTTCCCACCTAAAACGAATGATGGAAAAAAACCTATTTTTGAAGAAAACAAAATCACTCACGATACACTTAACAAGCAATTACTTTACGTGCGATGATTGCCTTAATATACAATGACAACTTGTGTTAGCAATTCAATTTGAAAATTTATATTTCGTGATGCCGTGCCCAAAAATCTTTAAGATTTTTTAAGGTAAGTTTAACGGGTGGGGGATTTTTTTTTCTTCTTAAAGATGATGTCATTTTAAAGAAAACATGACATCATTTCCAAGAATAGCGGAAATCAGATGCATTGGCATCCCAAGGTTGCAACCCCAAGGTGGCCCCTTGAGGTCATAACTTTGAGAAAATCACTAAAATAATGTGCAATTGCCAGCGTGAGTTAACCTTGAAATGGGTTTTGACTGTGTGGAACTTTGGTTATTGGCTCGTAGGACTTCATTAATAGATATCAGGGCTGTAGTCGAGTCCCTGCAAGTCTTTTCACAAGTCCTTTCGCAAGTCCAGTCACAAGTCCTTTCATAAAGGCCAGTTCATAAAAGCTCATTTCAATAGCTTGAATCAGGACTGGAGGGTTTGTGAAGGACTTGCAGGGACTTGTGATGGACTTGTGATAGCCTCAACTGCAGCCCTGATAGATATCGGCTGTAATGTGTCTTCCTGAAGTTCCTGTATTCTGGTTATGCCATTAGACTGAGTATCATACGTTGCATGCATTACACGACCGGCTATTCCATAGCGGGTGGTATGTATAAGCATGGAGGTGTTAATTTTATTATGACAGGTGTTCAGATCATGTGTTTTGGTCAATGAAATGTGAGGGATGTTTCTTTCAGCCCCTGGATATACAAGGCCTGCGGGTGTCATCCTCAGTGACGGCTCGCTTTACTAGGACGGTCGTTGAGAGTATTGTGGTCAACCCGGCCAATACAAGTCAAGAGATCAACTTCTACATGGAGCTACCCAAAGAGGCCTTCATATCAGACTTTTTGATGTAAGTAGGAACCCTATCAAGCCCTTTTCACACTAGAGACTCTCAATCCGGGTTGAACTCGACCCTCGGTGAATTGTTCAACCCCGCGCTCAACCTTCGACGTTTTACGCTTGATTCGTACAAACCGAGCTGATTTCAGAGTCGTAAACGATTCACTTGTGCGCACTATGACAAGTGAATAGTTTGTGCGCACTATACTATCATGACATTTGTACCCCACAACGGGAAAAATTTCCACGACTCTCAACCCGGGGCAAACCCAACCCTGTCCCTCAACCCTGGTCTGGAGTAGGGGTCAGTTTAACCCAGGGCGAAATCAATCTCGGGGTTGACGCGGGGTGCAAAGGGTTGACAATTTTGAAGTGTGAAACGTATATATGTACCCAGCAAGATGGAACCAAAGGTACCTCTTGTCCCTATACCCGATACACACTCCAGACTATTACCCCCCCCCCCCCATTATGAAAGGAATTCCTAAGATTCCGGGAACACAATGACACAAGTTCCGTCTGTCCCATCTTGCTTCAAATGGTAAACATCGCATATTATGTTCAACCCCGTGTCAATCCCGCTTCAACTCCGAGATTTGTCTAGTTTGAAAAGGGCTTCAGGCTCGTTCTCTCATAATAAATAATTACAGTGAGCGGCTTTTTAACTGGTGTCAAATAACCATTGTTCCTGGTCAATAAGCAAAAATACTGGTCGACTGTTGTCAATTACACAAATGTAGTCAAGGTTTTGTGTATTAAAGGGACACGTTGCCTTCAAATGTCATGAAATTTTACTGTTTGGAAATGTTCCTTATCTTTTATAAGAGTTGTTCATGCAAAAACACACGTATAATGTGTTGTAATTAGTGATTAGTGATTACGAAACAAAAAAATTGGCCGCTTACCCCTGACATCTGACCCGCGATACATAGACTTATTTCCAGTACTAAATACCACCGTCTAAATAATGCGCAAAATACGCTGTAAGAGTCTTTAGGCTGGCGCCGCAGCCAGTGGCCTTGTGAACCTATCAGATGATCGCCAGGTACACTCTTTACCTCTCGACATATATCGCCAGTGCTGCGCGCCGTGCCACAGTACATCAAAATGGATCAACAGAACGTACTTCAACCAGATGCGACTGGAAATACGACTGGTGAACACAGTCCGCCATTTTGTGGAGTCAAAAATTTAGTTCTACAAAATGGCGGACCGTTATTTGTCACGAAATTAAACAAAAACCACGCAATTTGAAGGAATAGTTATGTGAATCTTTATATTCTACTTTAAAAAAGCTTCCCAACCATATCCATTTCAGTTTTATAGCCCAAATCGCAAAATCCAAAGCAATGTGTACCTTTAAAGTTAGTCTACTTGTTGTTAGCAAAAGGTCTTGCTGTGCGAATTTGCTCTTGACTGTAATCATCTACAGACACCATTACTCTGCCCTCGCAGATACCAATAAGCCAGTTCGGTATCTTAAAGGTCAGAAGTTATTCAGGATAAAATTGCAGACGTAATGTCACTCCATATTACGCGAAAGCCGATTCTGATTGAATTTAACGCGTGCGCGTTGTGCGACCACCTTTTCCGTTCACACGCGCGCGTTGGGTCACGCGGGTCATTCGGGATAAAATGTCATTGTGCACATGCGCAGTTGAAATACCGAACTGGCTTATTGAGATGGATGAAAACAATAGATCTCTCTCATAGGACGCCATCTTCGTAGACAAATTACAACTGCGTGTTCAACGCCATCAGCTCTGGTGTGTGTGTGCTCGCAGTGTTCAAAATATTCTAAACACGCGCGCATGTTGCTCGAAAGTTCTTCGAAATACGGCGCAGCTGATGCGCGTCATGAACATTTGACGCCCAAAATGCCGATGCACCTGGGCCCAATTTCACGGCGTTGCTTACCGTTAAGCAAATTTGTGTGCTAACCATAGCAGAAAAATTTGCTTACGCGTAAGCGTATTTCACGGCGAACGTTTTACGGATGCTATGCCCTGGCAATCTGTAGGAATTGACGTCATAACCCTTCAGTTGTCAGATAGAAGCATCACATTATGTTGAATAACCAAACGCTGCTGTACAACATGCCGGGATATACATATTTGTCGTGCGACCATCTAAATTCGCGCGTATTAATATTCGCGCACCTACCTTTAAGCGTCGCGTAACTATTTGTTTACGATACGCAATTACGTAATTCCAAAGTTTACCGATTGAAACGTCACATCTGCCTCGTTTGCGGTCAAGATGTGGAAAATCAAGGCGTTCCCGGTTAGTATTTTGCGTTAATTTATGAACTGATAATGTTTTTTAACAGTTTGAGTAAGATACAATTAATTGTTGATTAGAAGGGCCCGTAGGAGTCGAAAATGTTTACCGAAAATACACGAACGTACGTTATCTGTGAGACCAAAGTATAAATGATTGATTTTGCGTCATATCTGTGACAACAGAGGGCGTGAATAAAAAATACGGGGCATCAGAGGGGCCTTGCGCTTTATAATTTTTTTACACGAAACTTAAAAAAATTGAAAAGACGGATCTTAACAGGAGTCTTAACGTTTCAGAAAAATACTATTAGAGTAGGCCTACTTAAGTTGACATTCGGTTGCAAAAACCTACATATCTAAAGTTAGACCTAAATATTGTACCTATCGCCTCGGGCGAAGGAATTCGATCGGGAATTTATAAATTTGAAGCTTCACATGCAACTTGAATCCAGGCATTCATCATTACTTTCGAAAGTGTGTGTTGGGGGGTGGGGGCAGTGCGGGCCTAGTTGCTGCCCTTTTAAAAATATTTTTCTTGTGCGGAACTGCCAAACGTTTTTTTTTTGGGGGGGGGGGGCATTTGGAAAAAGGGGAAGGGGAAATGGAAATTGTCCCCCCCCCCCCCCCCCCCCCCCCCGTTCCCCCACTTAAGTATGATTTGCAGGTGTTAGGCCTAGGCCTTTGTATTTATTTCCGCAGATGTTCCTATTTTTATGTTAAAAAAATTAATCTTTTTCTTTTATTTTGCAAATCAAAATCAGGTCAAACTTATAACGAAATTAAAAGCAATAAACATACAAAGAAACAAGATGCCTCCCTATCTTATTGTCTATAAATCGGGTTTTTAATTGACAGAATATGTGCACCAGCCCAGTACAATCCAGAGCTACGGGCAGAGAAGCTTTGCAAATCCCAAGGTGATGAAGAGCACAAGTCGAGAACCCCGCAGCATCAAGATCACCAGCAGCAGATGGCATCGCCAGAAATGCAGAATGTTGATCCACAATCAGAAGAACGACGTGGACAAATAACGGAGAATACTGTCCAAAGAGTAGAAGAAGTGGATACGTTCTTCAAAGAAAAAGAAGAAAGAATCGGCCAAAGGAAGAAAGCTGCGAAAAAAAGAAAATGTATGAGTTATGTTGTTTCTGGCAACAGTGGAGGAGTAACTGTGTCCTAACAGAAAACTGTATATTCATGTACATTGTATATACGTTTGACAAATTTGTCATTATTATCTTAGGAGCTACTGTCTACACTCCAAGTACTGACTCTATCTTGGCAATTTTCACAATTTCTCAGTATTTTAACTTTTCCTTCTTTACGTCGACAAGATGTAGCCTATTCTACAAGTTAAGTAGGGCCTACAAGTCACGCCGCACGCCGCACGCCGCACTGCACAATTTGTAAAAAATATAGTTCCACGGGGCTCTCGTAGAGTGTGACGCAATGACCCTCGCGCTATGCGCGAATTTCGGCTACATTGATTTCAAAACCTCGGATGCGGGGTGTTTGAAGATAACGAGACTTGCTGTGTACTAATGACACTTACTCGGCTTGGAAATGTATTTTCAGGTAGGTAGCAACACTGGGAGGATAGAAGTATAGTCAAAAGCTCCATGTTATTTTGTTTATGTGAGTGAAATTCGTCGTGAAGTCTTAGGTGCGCGAAAATTGCCAACACGAGGATACAGGAGATAGCTGCACAGCTGAGGCCTTTTTTTCTGTAAGAAATATAATTCTACTCACCATTTAATGTTCTTGTGACAAAATCTTGCTGAAGGACACATAGCAGTAACTTAATCTCCTGGTATGGTTTGAACCTACTCTCACAGCTTACAGGAGAATTCACTGCTGTATTCACCGAAACATGATGCTCTGGCAGAGATTTTAATACCTTTCTCCCATTATGAAGCATAACAAAATGTTCAGTCGAACCACATGATCAGGGGCTGACAATCAATAAATAATATTCGAATCATGTTGATATTAAACCATTCCACAGAGAGACAGGGGGCGTGGTGTATAACTCACGAGTGGACGAAAAGGAAAAAGCTCAGCAGGCCTATGACCACGCAAGAAGCCAGGGACAGACTACTGGGCAAGTTAAGCAAACGTAAGTATAGGTCTATCCGAATAAAGGAATCATCTTAGCAGGTGTTGTCAAAGATCAAACATTTTGGGAACTATATTATACAGTCGACTCTCGTTAATACGAGGTCCTCCGGACTTACGCAAATATCTCGTATTATCCGGGCTCTCGTCCTATCCGGACTGCAGGTTTTCCCCTTTATTTTGTATAAATGTGAGGTGTGGATAGGCCCCAAACACAATGTACATACATTTAAATGAAACACACATCGTCTCGATATAATTGTATTGCCTTATATTGGTTATAAAAATGTTACAAGCAGATTTTTAATAAAACAAGCAGTAATATTTAATAAAACAACACCTGAGCACAAGAACAAGACCGCTGGAGTTCGCCGACCGGGCGATTTGAGCTGCCTAAATTACGGCGAAACCACTGCATTAGCTACACGCACGTAAGTATTTCAATCACGCATACACATCTTGATGGGGCTCTTTAGTTGGTAACCATCACAGAAACTAGCCTAAGGCACACAAAAAGAGGAAACCAGTGCATTTTTGTGGACAACAGAGGGCGTTTCTCGAGGGTCTTCATTTATTCGTTTTTACGGTAAAATTGAAAAATCGAAATGTTGGGGTGCGACTGTCTGGGATTAATAAGCTCTAAAATTAATTTATAATCATGGGGGGTAAATTAAATATTTTGAGTTATAAAAGGTATTATATTACTAAACAAAAGAGGGCGCCAAACATTCTGCTTTTCATGATTGCCTTTTCGTTGGGTTATTTTTTTTCGGACGCAACTCGTGAAATAACGAACTTTATTGAATGGGGATTTTATACAAATTTCACAATGGATGGGGGGGCTAGATTTCAGGAATTTTTAGCGGACGGCAGGGCAGCCGCAAACGCCCATTGTCCAACTTTTAATAGCCCCCTCAAGCGGCACCAGACACAAACAGCTGATGTCTACGTGTACGCGGAGTGAAAACCACATTAAAGGATTAGCGAGCATTGTGACTGCGCCATTATCATAGCGGCATGAGACACAAACAGGTGTGGAGTGAAAAGCGCAGAATTAGCGAGCATTATCACCGCGCCAATTACAGTAGCTTTGCAAATTGAATGGGTTCGCTGATTGACAGGTTGTTTTCCAAGATGTTCGTGGAAAATAGATAACAACACATGCATTTGCGCTCTATCGGGCCGCAAAAAATGCTCGTCTTAGCCGAGTTCCCGCATAACCAGAGCTCGTATTAATGAAATTTTCTCCCATAGGAATGTGCACAATTCGGTCGGGACCAAAGAAAGTTCTCGTCTTAACCGGGTTCTCGTGTTAACCGAGCTCTTATTACCGAGAGTCGACTGTATAAAGAACACTATTTCTTTGAAAAATCTGAAAATCTTTTGAGCTTTGAAAAATGACATTGTTCTTATTCTTGCAAGATTTCATTTGGAGGTTATTGGCATGTTTTGGCAGGTTTTTCTCCCACACCTACCCCACCCTTCCCCCATCCCCACTGCCACACCCTCTTCCACTCCACCCCACCCCTTCAGGGTGATTGAGGCAAGAGCTACACACAATAAGGTTGTCATTTCAGAGTTCCTTTTTCTCTTGATCAGGTCCGAGGAGAAGAATGACTTCACCATATCCATCAACGTTGAAGCAGAAAGCACGCTGTCATTCAACCTGACATATGAGGAACTTCTGGAGAGAAAGAATGGCTACTTTGAGAATGCCATTTCCATTTCACCGGGCCAGGTCAGTACATTAGTCATCCTATTATTCAACTTTGTCTTTATATTGTGTTTAAATCTGTTTTATCTGTTGAAGCGAACATTGCAAAAACAGTGTTTAGCAAGTAAACACTTTTCTAAACACATATTGCTATCAGTTTGTAAACACGTTTACACATTAAACATGTTTAGCGTATTGGCGAATAGTGTTGAACATTGATGTTTAGGAATTGGACACGTAATTAGCTTCTAAACATGTTTAGAAACTGATAGCAAGAGTGTGTTTATTTGCTCAACACAGTTTTTAGAGTGAAGGTCACGAATAGATCAAAGGTCATGAAAGGATACATTAAACCATACTTGTCAATGTATTGACAATCAACGCATCCACCCACCCCCCCCCCCCCCCCCCCCCCCCCCCCCCCACTCTCCCCCTATGGAGGGAGCCCTGGCTACGACGCTGGCTATGACTGATCAATACGTCAAGGGGCGTGTCTTAAATTTGATGGATCCGCCTATTAAGAGAAGACTGGGAACCAAATTTGTGTCTTCGAAACGGGTGAGAAACCCAATAAGTTAGTGTTGGAAAATGTGTGCATTTCCACCAACGGTGTATTCCACTAAAAGGAACACTGCTTAATATTTTTTTTACTTTTGGTGCATGTCCAATAGAAACCTGTAGCACAACACCCCAGATATCCAATCTGCATAGTGTCTCGATTGGGAATCAAATCAGAGACGATGCATATAAAATCGCTGGATTTCCTGATTAGTGTCTTATGATTGTAAAGATCAATCCTCTCATGGTGTCTGCGACGACATTTTTGGAGTCGACTCCTGCTAGCAGGAATCAACAGATACATAATGCGTCAGCGACGCATCCAATGAATCCAGGCGGTGTTGTGATTGATTTCATGAAAGAAGAAATGACTCTGTGAATTGCCACGCGCTTTCTTTTCAGAGAATCTACAATCTTTAAAGCATTGGTTGTATAGTTGGTGAGTTTCAGAGTCATCGGGTGGTGCCTGAAATCTGCTCCAATGAAGAAGAAATCGGTTACTTCAGTAATGAGTCGACTCATCAAAAAAATGAAATCTCGATCCCGATTCAAATGGTAGAATCGACTCCAGCATGGAATCGTACAACCCTAGTCTGTACCACCTTCCAGGCTTCTGTGATTATCAGGCTATTTATGCTTGGTGGCTCAAACAGTACTGATTGATGGGACACATGGAGATTTTAGAAGATTGCAGTTTTCAGAGATGTATTTCAGATCAAAGGGTTGTTGGGGATAAACGGGATCCAAATCAAAAACTTGTTGAATGTTTCTTTCACCAGTAATTCAAGACCACCATTTATTATTGGCATGAAGTGGAAATAAATTTTCTGAACGTAATTGTCTCTTAATTAATAAGACATATTTGTTTCTTCTGGCAGACTGTCGAACATCTTATTGTAGATGTGCACATCATTGAGCCTCAAGGAATCAAGGAGGAATCCGTTGACTTCTTTGTGAAGAAACAGATGTCGGACGGCAGCACGGAGGACCAGCACCCAGACTGGGCCCAGATTAAAGGTCTGCATCGGGAACGAGTGAGCGTGCAGTTCCATCCAACCGTTGAGGATCAGGAGGCTCTGGCTACGAGCGGCAACCTTGGCAAATTTGTAGTGAGGTATGATGTTATCCACGAGGCCACTGCCGGAGATATCCAGGTAAATGACATTGCCGTAAATTTGCTATGAATTTCTTTGATACAAAACACCTTGTTCATCCAATATACACCGAAGACCAAATTAAGGCCCAGATTCAGAGGTCAGAGACTAAGCCCAACCCGCCAGAGTCTTAAGCCCAGACCATCCTCTCGGATCTGAAACCATGACCAAGCCCAGGGTCTGAAACCAAACCCAACCCCTGGGGTCTTAAACCAAACCCCCAAGTTTTTATTTCAAGATCAACCACCAGGTCTTAAACCGAGACAAACCCCAAGGTTTATAGATCAACCATCTTATGGTCTAAGCAAAACTTTACGATACGATCTGGGAAGCGGCAATGTGAGGATCACTCAACGGCTTTTGAAGCGTCATCATTGGTTTATGTCTTCTGATTGGCACCCCCTCAACAAAGAAGCTGACAAGTTGGGAGATTGCCAACACAGGTCAAGGTATAGCGGAGTTGGTAGAGCGCCAGACCTATAGAGTATAGGTGTCATGGGGTCAAATCCAGCTCCTCTCCTTTTTCATTGTTAATTTTGATCATTGTTTATTCAGTTTTCCTTTTGGCTTGTTTGATTATACATTGAACTGAGTGTCGCTTTCTCGGATCCTTTGCTGCGCAGATTGTCAACGGCTATTTCGTGCATCACTTCTCACCCGAGGGATTCACACCTACACAGAAGAATGTCGTGTTCGTGTTGGACACCAGCGGCTCGATGAGTGGAACCAAGATACGTCAAACCAAAGAGGCAATGGAGATCATACTGTCAGACCTACGGGAGAAGGACCAGTTTGGTATCGTGACTTTCTCCTCTACAACGCGGTCATGGAGAAATAACATGGTGCCTGCAAGCAAGGACAACATTGAATCTGCCAAAGACGAAATCAGAGGACTTCATGCCAGTGGAGGTTTGTTGATATCATAATTTGCTTTACATGTTCTTAGATGTCTACAACTACATACATATTTTACTTCTGTGGATTTGCCAGGGGTAACACAAAATGGAATGCATGAAGAATGGATGCTTTGGGTTAGTTATTTTAAAATGACCTAAAAATACAGTGTTTTTGGAAAACTTATATGTCAAGCCCTGTACGAATATTTGTTTGTTAGGGTTTTGTATCAACATTTTCCGGACCCAAGAAAAATGTACTCCGAAATTGTTCGCCCTGCAAAATGCTTTAAAAATCAGGGGTGGGGTCTACTTTTCAATGAGGGCACTAATAGCCTTTGCACATACTTCCAAACAGAAAGCATATCAGTGCACAAGATGGTCGATCATCCAGCTCAATCGATTTAATAAAGAACTTTTGGGGGGATGAGGTGCATTTCTAAATTTCTAATACATTTCTAAATGTCTAAGGGCGGATCCAGAACACAATTTTTTTGGGGGGCCCAAAAAAATGTTCCCCGATAAAGGGGTCGAAACAAAATGCACAAATCACAGATAAAACGGAGGGTTTTTCTTCCCTTTCTTTTCTTTGTTTTATTTTGTATGTGGGTGTACCCAGTGGCTGCATTTTTGCGAGGCCATGGCCCCCCTTTGCCCCCCTTCCCCGGATCCGCCGTTGGTTTTTGTAGGATGTGATTTTGGACGCCAATTGCCGAAATTATATGGTCCTAATCTCTCTGTTCATTTTGAGCCGGAAGTTACATCCAGGATGAGATTACCAGTGTCAACTGGTGGATTGTGGTTTGACTTTGTGTGTGGATGATTATAATCTCTGTGATTTGTGAGAAACGTGTGTAATAAAAACTGACAACCGAGGTATACTCTTCGCAGGAACTAACCTCCATGGTGGTATCGTTGACGCCATCGCTATGTTGGAAGAAGCACAAAGCAACGCAGTCACATCCGTGGGTACGTTCTCCCTCATCATCATGTTGACAGATGGCCAGCCTACATCTGGAAGTATCACCAACCCGAATGCCATCAAGTATGACATCCGCCGCCGGCTGGAGGGCCGATTCTCCCTCTTCTGTCTCGGTTTCGGCAACGGCGTGAACTACCCGTTCCTGGAGCAGCTGTCTCTGCAGAACCGAGGACTGGCCCGCAAGATCTACGAGGACTCTGACGCTGGGCTGCAGCTGGTTGGGTTCTTTGACGAGGTGGCCAGTCCGTTGTTGGTAAACATCAAGGTCGAGTACGACGACAGCATGGTTGTCAAGAACAGCATTTCCGAAACGTCGTTTCCATCATACTTTGAGGGGACGGAGTTGGTGGTGGCCGGCCAGTTGTTACAGAATGACAGCCTGCCTGATGTCCTGACGTGCACAATTAGAGGAGGATCTGGTGGTGTGGAGATTGAACTTGAGCTGGTGGCAAACGTCAAGGTTTGGACCAACAAATTTACATACAAAATCATCATATTCTGTTTCCGTTTAACGAAACCTAGGATTTCCAGACGCATAGAAATATTCCTTAAAAAATGTGAAGAGAATGAGATATTTCTGGCTAAAAATCGTCTTGACGTGACCGCAACTTTACAAACAAGAGGAGCAATACCTTAATTATTCGACAGCTGTCGGATATTCAAATTACACCGTCACGTCAAGACGATTTTGTGCCGGAAATGTCTCATCATTTTCTTTACATTTTGGAGGAATATTTCTATGCTTCTGGAAACATGGACAATTAAACTGTAGGCAGAGATGAGACCAAGAATATGTATGCAGGTAAAGTGTGATTTGTTTAACTTAGATTTCTAACAGAATTTCCGTGCAGTTCCTTGCGCTAGGACGCCATTGTTGGCAGAGCTTGTTATTGAGATCGTAGGGATCATTACGGGGACCATAGTTTGGGTAGAGTTGATTCTCTATAGTGAACTATAATTTGTTATGATTTATTTTCTTTGATTTTGTTTCAATTATTTTTTTTTTAAATTACATTTATTTATTCATTAATATTTTGTATTTGTCTGTTTCTTTCTCGTTTTTTAGGACAGGTTAATTGGGTTGGGTTGGGTTGGGTTTCTGCACTACTTTAGACGGGTTTGAACCTCACAGATTAGAAACTGCTTTCAGCAAATTCCTTGACCTAAGCATTTTTGACCCACAGGAAGAGAGTGACGCCCTCCTTGACCCACAGGCAGTGGATGACTTTGCCCAGCGCCTGTGGGCCTTCCTCACAATCAAGGAGCTCCTGCGAAAGCGCGTCGGCGCAGACGGCGACGACGAGAAGGCAGCCCTGACACAGAGGGCGCTAGAGCTGTCCCTCAAGTATCATTTTGTCACCCCGCTGACGTCGCTTGTCGTGGTCAAGCCGGATCATGATGAGCCTGTTATTACAGACCCAGAGCCAGAGCTTCCTGAAGTAGAGGTTATGCACCCACTGTTTGGTATGTTTAAATTTGCTTTTCATTTTCAAAATTTTTTTAATACTGAGATATAAGCTCTTCCGGGATGCTAAGGAAACTTAGGGGGTTTCGAAACCCTGGCTTCGTCTTCGGCTTCGGCTTCGTCTCTGACTTCTGATGAATAACTGAGAAGCAAACCAAATGTAAATATTCAATTGCTTTCATAATCAACCGAATGAATGTTCCTGAAGCAGAATCTGCACCAAAATTTAGAATAACATTTTGTTTGCTTCTCAGCTATTCAAAAGTCGGAGACGAGGCCGAAGACGGCCAGGATTCGAAAATAGAGTGATTGCATAATCTTCCTGTATTGACTAGGGGTGTGCATTTACGGGTAGTAAAGAACCGGGTAGTAAAGAACCGGTACCCGATTGAAAAAAATACGGGTACTCGGGTACCCGTTAAAGAAACCCAACCCAAAACTTCCAATCCCGGAAGTTGTAATAATGTCTTTCTCTGAGATTCAAAAAGTCTGATTTCAGAATTTCAGACAAAGGTCTGAAAAATCTCATGCCTGTCCAGTATGATCACTTCTCTGCCTTTGCATATGCCGGCACGTGCATGCGCCGACATATCACAAAAGACGGTTGTCCGGAAGCTTTATACAGTTGTATTTATTGTGGAATGAGGTACACTATTTTGTCTGGTCGAGGCTAATATCTGTGCCTAGACTACAAAAACCACGGTAAATTCCCTTCATTGTCAACTTTCGTGAGCGGCATAAACGCCATAAATTTTGAAAATTCCCAACAAATATCATTCAAAACCTTTTTCATTGACTGGGATTGGGAAGATACTATGCGATAATGTAAAGTTGTACGGGTACTCGATTCCATTATCTGGAACCGGTTCCTGACATGAACGGTCGGGTATCGGGTAACCGGTTCCGATGCACACCCCTAGTATTGACCAAGTTACAGAGCTGCAAAGGGTAATGCTGTAGATTGTGCAGGTTGACTTTAAAATCCAGTGAGATTTGGTGAGAATACAGCACCGTACTTAATTCCGGGCATACCGCGTAGGAGCTTCTACGTATGTGGCACTCTATGATGTTTTTTGACATGGGCTGCATTGAGGGCACTGTTCCATAGTAGTCGTCGTCTCTTGCTTTCATGTTCGTGATTAAACAAATTCTATTTTGTACAAGTAGATTTTAGTACAACCTAAATCGAGCTCGTTAGACACCTTTGTTACTACTGCATCCCAATAAGACAATGAATATGGAGAAGAACAAAATAACCCAAAAAGCACACACTACACTGAGCAGCCTAGGCCTATTTGGTCTTCGTGAAATATGTTGCTTTATTATGTGCTACGTGCGAAGATTGATGTGCATTACTACTGTAGGAATTAGGAGCGTCCCGCTCGTAATTCAAAATTTGAAACTAATGAAATCTGTTACTCATCGTTGTGCAATTAATTTTTTTTTTGAATTTCTCATCGGAAAGTGTATAAATTATCTAATGCTAACAAATTAGCAATTCAGTTTTAAATATTTCTTTTTAGGATGATACACCCAAAAGGGAGAGGCATAGCAGCTTTAATTTACAGTAAATACGTGTACAAATTATGATTTTTTTGTCACCAGTTCCAAGGAGTTATGTATACACTGCACCCATATCACAGCCAGGCCCTTGGGGATCGAACAACCGTCAGCGATCAGGCTCAGTGGGTGTACCAGGCCCAATTGGTTTACCAGGCCCAGTTGGTGAGTATTTCTGCAAAGTATTGCATCATATTTCACTTACGTTTTCGAGTGAAGTGAACTTGTTAATAGGTTGAACATAACAATGAAGTACCTCAAGAAATTGCCTTTCTCTTGAAATGGACTAGATGTGATTTTTCTATTCCAAACGGACACTAAAGTGATTTCCAACAAAAGACTTTCCAAACAACATTCTCCTAAATCATCACCCTTCATGTCTCCAAAATCACATCCTAGAGGATTCTTCATCCAAAATCACATCTTAGATTAAGTGATAACGATTCAATATCACATCCTGTTTTCACACCTTTATAAAATATATCTAGTCTGAGTAACGTCCGTTCAACAGATCCACGATACGACCGTCTGATTATATACGTGGATGCAAATTTTATGTTATACGCAGCTCACCAGCCAGTCACAGCCGTTGTAAAGCCATTTTCGGCAGCGCCATGACGAAGACTGTTGATTGATCGATAGCTGTCAGGCCAGTGTCAGCTGATCCAACTGTTTTCCATTATTAGAGAAAAAAACACTAGCCGAAAAACATTTCACCAACTTTTCTATACTGAGTGCATGTTTAATAAAATAGAGCGTGTAAGTTGACCTCGAGAACGTACGAGAGTTTACGAGAAACCGAACTTCCGGGCACCTCGAATAGAAGCTTCAACGTGTAAAGCGAGTAGTTTTCTTGAAATAATTTGTTTTGACGCTGTTCTCTTTACTGAAAGGTAGATAACAAAAAATTTGAGACCATGAGATTGTTATGCTAAGCAAACAGCAGCTAAATACCAGTCACAAGCAATATACATCACATGGAGTTTTAGCTGGTAACCTGCTTTTACTAAGCAAGTTTTTTTGTGCTTAAGCAAATTTTGGGCTTAAGCGCGGTTGTCTTGCAGAATCTTCACGTATATCATAGACTTTCGCTAGGATGAGGTTATAAAATCAAAACTTGCATCCCGAGCTCCCCACAATCACATCTGTAGGATGTCATTTTGGATTTTAATCTCTAATCCTAGATGTAATTTTGGAAAATTGTGAAAACGGGATTTGGGCCAAGAGGCCAGAGGGTCATTTCTATAAATGTGGGGTCCAAAAGTGTGACATTTTTGGTGTCCCTATTACAACTGACCTGTGTAATTTCCCATCAGGTATCGTTAAAATTGACTTCACACTATTTTTTACTTGTTTGGCAGGTACTTCGCTTTACATTCACTCTTGGAGATAGAAGGCATTAAAGAATGTGTCATGAATTGCAAAATCTTATAGGCCCTACATGTCACTATGTAACAAGGACACCAAAAATATCACGTTTTTGGACCCAACATTATTATGGAATGATCCCAGACACTAGATTTGATTTTGGAAAGATAGGAAAATGGATGTGATTTTGCGTTTTTTTGACTTGTAATGTCGGTCAAGTATGTGATTTTTGCAAATCACTTCTTTCTCATGACCAAGTCCGTTTGTAATAGGAAGTCCGTTTGTAATAGGAAATATGGCCATTGACTGGTATCTTGTGCAGATGCGGTAGTGTTCATTCAACCTTGTTTGATGCACAAAAATGCATTGTGGACAGGTTTGCGATTGATGATTTTAATGCAAATCAGGATTTATGATTTAAAAGTGTTATTATCTTCGAGTTTCGAGTGTCGAGGTTCCAAGGAAAACAAGTTGGCCTAAAGGATGTTCATCTATGCATCCTGTTCTGCCCGGTCATTATCTTTCAAATCTCTAACATCGAGTTTAAACTCGTTGTTCGTATTTTTGAGTTTAAACTCGATGTTTTAAATTTCGAAACTTGAAATTGCAAACTCGAAGAAAAGTGACACTCATGATTTACGTTCTCCGGCCTAAGATTAGGCCTAACTATTTCAGATTTTTGTGGCAAAATTAATTTTGATTTACAAATTATAGTTTGTGGTCAATCAAATTTGATTTACAATTTTGTGGCCCGGTCTTACAAACAAATATGGGTGGTGATTTTAAAATGATGTTTGAATTTCATATTAGAATTGTCCTGATTACAATGGTGGCCTCTAAATGTGAAGATTGCTGCATTTTTCTCCAAAAGTTGAGGAATCACTGAATTGAAACTTCCACAGTGCATGGGGTAGTCTCACTAAATCGATGTTGAATACTATAGATTGTATTATTTTTTTCTAGTTTATGTTCGCAAATGCTCCAATGGACCTCTAATTCTGAGCAATGATTGACACATTATGGAGGTGTATGTGATTAAAATGGTCTCTTTACTTTGTCTGAATTGATAAATGACCTTGCTCAACGAAATGATAGGAAAGCCGCACTGTGGCAGTCTGAGTTACAAGCAGAAACAAATTTTTGAAATGTTTACATTTTTACATTTAAAAAGCCTGTTTCTGTTACCGTACATTATGAAGTTTTATGCCTGAATTCAATTTGGAATACTGTTTTGAGTGATTTGCCTTTTCCACTCTGAGTGGTTCACTAACTTTGACCTTCATTTTTCAAAAAAATGGGGCATCTAACATGAAAGGTTATAGCATGGGCCAGGTATGAACAATAGCAACTCACAATGCATCAATTAAAAGTTTTGTTACCACTAATTTCTGGAAATGCTATGATCTCAATTATCAACATTTGCCACTTTCCATCCATTTCATGGTGCCACGTCACATATATCAGTTTTTGTTTTGCTATGAAAACTTCAGGTGTTCAGAACGGGCCTTCAATCCATCATTCCTACTACATCCCGGGTAAGTATCCGCTCCATGACAGACAAACTGTTGAAGGTATAGCCTAATAGCCTCAGCAATGCTTGTAAAGTCGGGGCACTCGTAGTCTTGGGTTAAGACATCAGTGGATCATTCGTTGCTGCATCTAGTAGTGTACCCTTACAACTGATTTCGGCTAACAGCCCAGTCATAACGTCTTTGGAATTTCATATGAATGGGGATGCAGTCGTCACATGAAACTTTAATTGAGTTATGAGTTATTCATATCCTATTCAAACTCTGCATGCCCTGCACGATTGACCAATGTTTACACAATCAACCTGCACTTGTTCACATGATGGACAAGTATATCTAAAAAAGAAAAAATTAAACTCAATCGGTCTTACTAAATTCCCAAGACATTAGTGTGAGTGGGTTATTGGTCACAATCAGTTGTGAGAGAGTGTACTAAACTACGTGGCGTATGCGAACAAGGACTGATCCACTGACATCTTGAACCAAGAATAGGGCACATGCAAAAATCAATAGACTGATCCATTAAGCGTTGCTCCTTGACGTATAAACCAGTCACTTCCGTGCGTGCCACACGTCCAACATGCATGTCGGCCATGTGTCGGGTCACAATCTTAGCTGTGATTGGTCAATACGTCAAGGGGTGGGGCTTTATTGCATGCTACAAAGTCAAGTCTCATATACTCAAGGGCCCACAGATCATGTCACATACAAGACAGCAGTCTTCGCTGTGATTGGCCAATACGTCAAGGGGTGGGGCTTACTGTTCTTGCATGCTGCAAAGTTAAGCATCGTTTACTGGGGCCCACAGATCAATTTCAACTGAATACGCAAAAGACTGCAGTGTACATTACCTGCTGTCTACATACAACCTAGCTCACCCATTGTCCACCCCACTTACCTACTTTTTTTCTCCTTTGTTCCTATTGAAATATCAAACTCAGCGTTTTCCTCGTGGGGCCCTAAGATTTCTAAAGATTACTGGTACCTCGTGGGGGCCCCATTGTCCCTATCGTTACCCATTGTGCATGCGACCCCTTAAGACACTACTTGTACGAACACACTGGTGCAGGCAGGACTGAACTGAAGTTTGATATGCTCATAAACACCAGCGTTGAAGCAAGATCTCATTGTATGCGTAATACAGGATCAGCGCGTGGTAGATGCTCTAATGCATACTTTATTTGTGCAATCCATATGTACATGTCTTGTTTAAGGTCTTATCTTTTACTTTTGTCCATCCACCAGTTCGACGTAAACAGCTAGTACCCCAGCAAGACTTAGGCCTATGTAAGTACATGTTTAACCGTTTGTCAGACATTATTAGAGAACTTTATCCGGGCCTTAATTCAAGTTAATTGTCATGAGTTTCCCACACAACCAGCTCTTATAATTCCCCCCGCCTCCAGTCCCACACCCCCACTACATTCACCACCGCTCTCATGCCCAACTCCTTTCGTTAGGTGATGTGGATGGTCTTGTCAGAGAAAAACCAATGAGAGGGCATACTGCTAAAACAGCTTTTTGATATCAGGAGTTTGGCCTCAAATGACAGGAATGCATATTATTTTGTTTTCTACCACAGTTTCGAGGACAACAACAACATCAACACCACAGACAACAACAGCAGCGACTGCGTCAACAACAACTGCAACACCAACAACAACACAAGGTATTGACTTGCCTTAGATTCATTCATACGATGCTATGTGTATCATAATGAGTCAGTTGACTTAGGTAGTAAGGGCGACAGGTGACATTGTTTGGATTTGGATTTGGGTTTTTGGTTTTGGTTTTACCTTATTCTTGATTCGTAACTACACACAGGCGGTTTTGTCACAAAATAACTCATTACCGACGAAGAGTTCACGAGTTCCCCACTTAATTTTGGACCTCATGTTTATTGTGCTGACTTCAATAGCCTGATGCAAAACGAAAACAACAGTATTGCTAAGAGAACGTCTGTTAAATAAGGATGTCCTCAAGAAGAACGCCCAACCTATAACTGAATGCGGAACACACAAAATCGACACAATCACAAGCAGATAGTTACTGCACAAAATTCCATAGGATCTGTCAAAGAGACTGGGCTAACAATGAGTGGTATGGGTCAGTGTATCGGTCCCCATTCTCATGGCAACCTCCACAATGCTATGAGTTCCCACATTTGTTGTTTTTTATCGTGTTAGCACAAACCTGACATTCCTATGCCAGGAAACCCCCCCCCCCCCCCCCCCAAGTACTAAAATTTTCACCCCTGACAAAATCTACCAAACAAGTGGATTTTTATTATGAGCAAACATCAAAATTTGAAAGTTGACAAAATAGAGAATGTTGGTTGTTTATGGTTGCAGAGATGGAAACACAGAACAAGCTGAAGTACCGTGCCAACTTTGTGATGTACAAAGAGAACCGCGATGATGTTGCTTTGTGTTTCAATGTCAGAGCAAAACCTGGACAAGTCTACCAGCTCGTTGAGGACTCGGAGTCAGGTGAGTTGGTTTTAGGATAAAGCATCTCTGCTCAAGCCAGATTTGATCTTTTTCAAAAGTTGTGTTTGCACTTAAAATTTGAGGGAGCTTTTAGCGAGACAATGATCAAAGCATCAGTGGTTAAAGCTTGCTGGGCTTGAGACTCGAGCGCACGAACATAATACACATGTGATGTGTGTGTCTATTAGCTGCATCGAAATGATGTCAGAAGGTGGAATTTCCATCCAGCATGATTTGAGCAGGATTTGTGGCCCTTGAAACGCAGTGTTTACTAAGCACTCTGTTTTCTGATAGCCTGTGGAGGAAAAACCTAAACGTTTTGTTTCTCCACAGGCTCTCGGAAAGTATCTGTGCATAAAGTTCTAAATAACACATTGGGAAGGGCAACAGTCCTGTTTGAATTTAAATCCAAGCAAATAAGTTTAGAAAATTCGAACATTTGTTTAATTTCAGGACTTGCTGTCAGTGGTCGCATGGCCAGTGCCTACGTGCCAAGCCAACAGCTCAATGAGAATGACACCGTCCCGCTAATCCTCGACCGCCTGGTGGTAACATTCCCTGGGGGCAGTCTTGAAGTCTCACCAGACGGCATGATGATCGGAGAGACACTGACCTTGACCTGGGACAGGACCTGGAAGGCCTCGGTGCAAGGTGTCAAGGTCTCTGTCAGGAACGGTCAGCGTCTGATCGTTCAGGTAACATCAGACATCACCGTGGTCATCCGCAAGCATGCAGGGGACCGCTCTGCAGGCAAAGCTGACTTCTTGGGACTCCACATTGAATATGGCGAAGCGGTGTCCACACAGGTGGATGGATTAATTGGTAAGTCATCATAAGTTCATCAGCACATGTATCTACATGTAGGTATTCCGTTTTACTCCTCGGAACATGCTTGAATGAATAACACGCGCGAATAACTTACTTGCTTTATTAATTTCCTGCTTAGTTGATGTAATGTTATGCCCTTCCATTGTCTTTCACTACGAGTATTAATTATTTTGTTGTTTTTGAAATTTCCTTGTCCTGATAACCAATGTTTTAACACTTGTGATGACATTTTTATGCTTTCAACTTCTAAAAAAAATAGAAGCAAGTAAACAAAAGTGAAAATCCAACAAAGTTCAAGTCATCTGACACTTTGTGAAACAAAAACAAAATCATTGTGTGGCCTATAGCACAGTTTGTTATAGAGCACCGAAGTGATGACGTCAATGCAATGTTTAGAACCAGAATACTTTTTGTTATGTGTTTGCATGACTGGCTGTTAACAAAGGAACAGTCGAAATTTACATTTGTTTCCAACCAGTTGTCATGCCAACTGGCGTCAGACTTCGGTACTCTATTAGCCAAATGACCGAGAAATAGATTACTGGAAGTCATTGGAGACACTCATCGTGTGCATGCAGTTGTATGACCCATGACCTGATGACATGACTTGGCCTGTCATCCTTGCACATGATGCCCAGGTCACGTCATGTCATTACCCATAGTTAAACAGGCATGGTACCACGCCAGTGGCATAGCCAGGTTCTGTTCAGAGGTTGGGACAAAGCTATTGACAAGGGAAAGTAAAATTCTTTATCCCAAATTTTCAGGACAAACTTGTTAATTTTTTGTAAAACATTGTTGTGATCTTTGGGGGGCCTGGCAAAATATTTTGAAAACGGAGGGGGTAGCTCATAGTCTCATTTTTAATGACTAGGCCTATGTTCCAGATTTGTAACGCCACCGCATGGTACACGCCAGGAACTAATATTTGTCTAATAACAGTTTGTTTTCATTAGGAAACTGTTATTTTTTGTTAGAAAGGCTTAATAGACGATTCCATTTGTTCACGTTCATCAGGTCATAAAGCCATAAAATGCACTTTACTTTTCAGTTTTCAGTAAAGTGACACGATGTAATATTTGTACATAACTCTGTGTTGCAAAAATCTTCACTTTTTGTTAGAAAGTCACATTGCAATAAATACCGGTATCTCTCGGATTTGAATGGAATTTGATACACTGTGATGTATACGCAGCAAGATATGGGAGCAAGGGGTACCCCCCTCTTGTCCCTATAACCTATACACACTCCCACCTATTGTTACCTATAACACATCCCCCTGGATATCTGAAAGGAACTCCTGCGATTCCAGGAACACAAAAGAGGGGGGGGGGGTTCCCTCTGTCCCATATCTTGCTTCCAATGCTAGGATGATGGTATAATGATGATGCAAATAATTTAAATTTAACAAGTGTTACTTTATAGTAAAAACAATCAACTGATTAGGCTTTCTCTAAACAACAGGTCAGTTCGAACGTCGAGAGATACACCTCGATGTCGATAGCATCACCGGAGAGGACGATAAGACAAAAGGTGACCTCATGGTGGGCAGTCAGCTTGTTGAGGCCCATCCCACAAGAAGAATGGACCTGCGCGATGACAGGGTGAAGGAGTGTTGGTGGTATGCTGGTGGCGAGGAGGTTCTGGAGGAAAGACTGCGATTTTACCGCACTAGACAGTAACTCTTGATCCGAGGCTTCTTCTTGTGGGGGATGTTTTAAAACTAATATTAGGCCTACGATTAAGAGGAGGCGTGAGGCTATTTGGGCTTGAGGTTTGAGACGCTTTTGTATGAGGTGTATATGAGGACTGAGGGATAATTATAGGAGGTTGAGGTTTTTGGTCAGTGTAGTGCCCGTAAGGACGCTCTTAGCCACTTTTGTCTCCATTGTATGCATGTACTGTAATTTGTTTACCAGTATGTTAACCTGTAAGCATTATAATCAGGGATTGTAGAGAGCGAGTGTTTTAAAAATCAACCCAAAATTAAAATGTAGGCTAGGCCAGTTGTGAAATCCTGTTATTATGGGATTGAATTACTTTTTTTCTGTGTACCAATGTTATGGGTTGGCTGCAGCAGCGTAGCCAGGACTGTCTCCATAGGGGGAGAGTGGGGGGGCTGGATGTTACAGTGGTGGGCGCGCCCACAATGATTTTTCTTTATAATATGCTATTATTTTCTGCGTTCGCGAAATTTTCAGTGGGGGAGACGATTTTGTATGGGGGACGTGCGCCCCCCCCCCCCCCCCCTCCCCCCCCCCCCTAGCTACGTCACTGGTTGGCTGTTGATGTAGCCTCACAATTGTTAATTTCCGAGTTAATAAAACAGACTAGACAAGTATCATTTATCAGTCAAATTTATTTTTTATTTGACATTCCACTATTGAGGAAAGTTACTCACATACAATAATGTTATGATTATATCTTTTCCTGTCATTACGTTCTGCCTCTTCCATTTCCTTGCAGTCGTAGAAAAATCGTATTATATTATAAAATAAAATAAAACTGGGCGGAATTGGATTAGGATAATTAATTTTATGCAAACTGATCATTTCTTTTAAATAATTGTGTGACAATTTTTTCACGTAAGATAATTCATCTAGATTTTATGCTTTTACAGCTATGCTCAGATCTATGTAGAAGTATGTTATACTCAGTCTGTAAATATAAGCCATATTTTTTACTTATTCTTGTACTACATTTTTATTGGTAATCAGCTGTTAAAGTATCTTGAACTCATTTTAAGAGGCAAGCAATATTGTTTTTACCAAGTACATGCATATGAGGTTGGTTTATTGATGAGACCATATACTTCATTTTGGGAAAAACAATATTCGGAAAATCCAAACCAGTTAGGAAAAGCTGAACTGAATTTCAAGAAATAATTGAGAATTTTGTTCCGTCATCCTTTCAGGTTGCTTGTCGGATATTTTAGACATCAAGTATTTAAAACTCTCAAAAATGGAATTAAACACAAAAACCGCGAGATACAATAAATGAAGATTTGCAATATTAAAGCGATTCCGATAATCTCAGTTGCTATCACATCCCCCGGTTTTCCCTCCAACTATTAACCTTCGGTAGTTACATAAAATAAAAACACAAGTCGACCAGAAATATATTCACAATAATATCTGCGAAATTTCATGTACACTTAAGTATTTACAAACTTTAAAACCCCGGGGTCATTAAACTCTCGATAAGCTAAATTTACGGTTGTCTGAATTATTTGGGACATATCAAGAGCTTTTTAGAAGAAACGATCATGTTTCGATGTGATTGACCGCCCAAATGGTTATCACTATATTCATGGACATTTCGATTAACCCCGGACCTTGTAACATCGAGCCTGATGAGTTTGATCTGCACAAGTCACCGTATTACGTATTCTCGTGACGAACTATTTGCATACCGTAAATTGACTCGTAGTTTACTTCATCATGAAACACTCCAGTCACTCAAAATCCATGCCTTCGATAGAGAGGGAAAAGAGCAGGTCGCCGAACTCATGTAAACGAATATAATGATAGTCATTTGCAGTCTCAAATTCCTGTTGTGCAATCGGCTAGACCGAGAATTGGACTGCCTAATCCCCGTCAAATGAATAGATCAGTGCTCATCAACACCCGAACACTGAATATCCAATCATGTTTACCATTCGTGATGCTTTTTAATGCTCACTGAACAACAAATGTAATGACTTTGAAGCCACACTCATCTTACTGAACAACAACATCCATGTTATCGCAGTTACTGAAACCTGGTTTTCTGCTACAAACCCTGCCTCTGCATGTCAACTGCACTGAAAATTTAAATTTTTCAATCGCGGTGAAAAAGTCGTAAAATAGCGAGAAAATAATTAGTAATGCAAGTTATTAGTCAGATGACGATTTAGTTTAGGGGTGTGACGAATTAAAGTCCATGCAATACGAATCATTTTAATTGCTTGACGAATCATTTTAATTGCTTGACGAATTAAAATCAGTGAAAGACTAATTTAAATGACGGACTAATCTACCGAACGTCAAATGACAAATATGCATAGTCATGTAAATTAGATGTGACGAATTATTTTTGACATGACAAATTGAATGACTAACTTTTTACAACTTGACTAATTAACAGAGCGATCCCGCCAAAATATACCGATTTTTAAAAGTACTTTTGACCTTTGATTGCCGGGTTTCCCACCCTGGGCGCGCTACGTGGGGCCTTTCTCGACTGTTTCATGAAGGGTAGGCCTACAACGGATCGATGTTCGCAGTAGGCCCCCTAAATGTCGGTTGCGCGTTACGACTCCTTTTCCTTCAGGAAACAGTCAACGGGAAGCCGCGCGATGCATTAGTCAACGTCATGCCGTAATGTATTAATATGCGCGGTCTGTTTGAAATAATTTGTGTACAGCGTATTTAGCAAACAAGACGATACATGATGTATCGCTGCGGGTGCCTCTCGGAATTGAACGGGAAATTTGACTTTTTATCCGGATCGTAAGTAAACCCTAGTACCTATACCTATATCCTCGAACTCTACTTGTATCTCTGGTTGCGTACCAGTATTTTGGTGGCCGTTATAAGGGTGAAATCTGATGTTTTCGTTGGGTCTTCAGATACTTTTACCGAAGTTATTAATGTCAACCAGGTTTGTATTCCATTACAATACAACTTACAAGCCCCTTCACAAGTCCAGTCAGTCACAACTCACAATTAAAGGGATGAACAATGACAAATGAATGTTTTTGTTTCCCTGTGAATTGCTTGACTAAATTGACACTGATAGCTATGAACGTGATAACAAAAATCTTGAATTGAAATAGCGAAATTTAATGTCAAATTTTGTTTGCTTCTTATCAATGTGTTTATTATGCTTCTTAGGACATATTTATTAATTCTTCAAGAACTACATGTATGTACATGTAGTTTGAAACCTGGTTGCTGACTTCCATAATCGGGCTTCGATTCAGAATGAAAAGTGAAACTGGCAGTATTCAGTTCAACGTCTGATTCAATATCTAAAGATATTGAATGGGATACTGCCAGTTTAAATGTATACATGTACTAGGCCTAGGCCGAACATGACAATTTAGAATGGTCAGCATGACAAATTAATTTTCTTGCATTACTAATACATTTTCTTGCATTACTAATTAATTTTCTAGCATTACTAATTAATTTTCTTGCATTACTAATCATTGAGAAGTTAGTCAAATAAGACACTATTTTTCATGACTAATTATAATTAGTCAAAATAACCCATGAATTAATTTATTTCACCACATTGTAAAGGACGTACAAATATAATCAAACAAAAATAAATAACGATTATGGCAAACAATACAATGGGTAGGATACCGGTGAGCAAATAATTGCTATCAAAGCCGGTCTCCTTGGGAGGTCAGACTCCTTAGGAGGTCAAACTCCTTGGGAGGTCAGAGGTCAGTATAAATGAAACTACATAATGTACATTAATTAATCATTAATAAGAAAAGCAATAGACATCAAAATTATTACACAAACATTAAACAATACATAAAATAACACTGGTGCATATCCGACAATGCTGGAATGGAGAGGAGTATAAAAAACAAATGATAGATACAATAACAGGCTCAATAAATTTGAGGAATTTCTTCAGTATGTTTTAAAAGTTCTAGAATCGTTTGTTGCTTTTATGTTATTAGGTAGTCTGTTCCAATAGGATACTCCAAGGAAATTTACAGATGATCTTCCTATGTTTCCTGAAATGTTAACTGGGTAAACTAGATTATAGTGACGGGTGTTGTAGTTATGTAAAGAACAATTAAATATAAAGTAATTCATAAAAACTTCAGAAGGATTGTTAAAGACACAATTATGTACAAAACACAAAACGTTATATTTATACAGGTCAGCTACTTTAAATAAGCCCAGCTCTCTGTGGATAATTTTTTGTACTGTAACGGTGGGGTAAATTAAACAGATATTTAATAAGCTGATTTTGCAGTATCTGTAGCTTATGTAACAGTTTGTTAGAACAGTTACCGAAAACCTCAATTCCATACTGTAAACGGGAAACAATACAATTAAAATACACTTGTCTTTTTAAGTAAGAAGGCAATATATTTCTAATGTATTTAAAGGCTCCAAAATGGCCTCTAAGTTTAAGACACAGAGTATTGATGTGGGTATCCCAGTTCAGTTTATCATCAATAATAAGACCAAGATAAGTGACTTCAGATGTTCTCCTGATAATATCATTGTCAATTTGAAGCGAGTTTAAACAATCTGGCACTTTGTTATTGTTTGGAGTATACACACATATGTTAGATTTTCCCATACTCAGAGTCGATTTGTTTCTGTTAAACCACTGAACCAGGTCCCCTAGCTGTTTCTGGACAACCTTTTTTAATTCAAGAGGATGTTTCCCGTGAATAAACAAAGCCGTGTCATCAGCAAAGAGTCTAATATTCATATCAGAATTAGCAGTGCATAATTCATGATGTCACAGGTATTACCCGAGTTTTGTCCGAGTCCTGCGGTGGTTCGTTTATAAATAAGGATGTTGCTCATGGTAAAGAAATCACACAGACAGCGAAATTTAGTTGATCCCTTTCTTACAGGACAACAATATTGTTATTGAAACATTCCCTTCAGCTAATAAAAATTCAGGGTCCGTCAACAGTAATTGGTCGGGGGAACGTTATCAAATAGTAAAAATATTCAAGGTGTTATAACTTCAATGGTTTAAAATGGGGAGCCAGAATATCGGCAATCGACTCAACGACTCAAAATTTAGCATTCACGCGAGAGGGAAAAGAGCCAACAAATCAGTCGCAAAAGAGGAAAAAATGAATCAATGAAGTACCAATTGGAACTCCATATCAAAAACTCACTAGTTGTGAGTACGGGAAAACAAAACAGAATTGGATGCGAATGCAAAGAAAAGAGGATTAAACCACTGAGGTATTAACACGCGGGAATACAATCGATGAACACAATCAAGGCAACATTCAAAATTGACAATGTAAAGATCTTAAACTCTACATTGGCTTAATTTCACTCGACCTAATCCTGATAAGAAGTCGCAAAGAGAATTTCAAGGAAAAGACATATCTCTCAACTGAGAGAGACGTTGTAATAAAATTCAACAAAAGATGCCAACAGCATACATTTTGGGGTAGGAAGAACAATATTAAGCCAATGGAGAAAATAATCACAACAAAATAATCAAGGTAATAAGTAAGTGTGGATCTTAGCTGGTTTGGGCACTCTACTTGGGGCTTGCGTACGACGTGGAAGCGGCGACACGACTCAGATGGGCTCCGGGTCCAAAACAGTCAGCGACGTCGAGACAGGCTCCAAGGAGTGCCGTCAGTCCAGGAAAGGGGTGGTGAGAAGCGGGCCAGGTGGAGAGGTGAACCGGGTCAACTCCCCAAAGCGAGACCTGGTGGACTTGTGTTCTGTATCAACAGAGCACGTGGTAGATGGATGCGAGAAGGGGTTTTAGGAACGGAAAACTTAGGGAAGTATCTGACGCGTTCCTAAAACTATGTGACTATTCGGAAAAGTGCAATTTGGGGCACTTTGGAAGTACGATCTTCTCGCATCGAGGTCTTGTTCGCTTCTCAATTATCGAGGATCAACATATTTGTATACAGAACTAAAATCTAAAAGCAATATCTCTAACTAAAATATGAAACGCTTAAAAGAATGCTTACAACAAAGAAAAGAGGTCAAACTGCATATCCTTTTAGGATGTTCGCCCCGAACACAGTTTCAATGAAATGATACTTCCAATACTATCGGGAAATCAATGAAATACAAAACCGAACATGATAATTTCGGTCAATAAATTATAGAAACTCAACACTCGAACTGTGCGTGATGGTTACAAGAAGAAAGTAAGAGTAGACGAGCGAATATGGACTATATACATAATGAATAATCAAAATTCAGCATGGCTGCTGCATTGGCTAACTTCGGTGGTGTTCACCCAGAACAATATTCAACGGTAAAGCATAATCTCAAATCACGGAAACATAATAACACAACAAAATCGATAGAGTAAGGAAAATCTAAGCAATGAAAATGACTTGTGCACGTGTGTACGTCTGAAGGTCATTGAGGGCAAGGGCACTATTGTTTATATGCTCGACAACAAACAGTCGTATACATTGCATAGTCTATTGAATGGAATGTGTGACCAGTGGCCGCACACAACTGGTTACACACAGTACGGTACTTACGTGAGGGGTTTTCTGAGGACAAAAACAACAGCCATAACCTAGCCAGAGGTTATACATACGTGCACACGTCTACATACATCAAACAATAATAATATCGCAACTATCTTAATGGGTGATTGATCAGAGATGGTCGGATATTACCCAACCTAAATTATAGATTAGAAGCAAATTGTTAATGAACGGCTATAGCAACGTGCGCGGCCTCTTCATATCACATCTTATAGTAAAAAGTTGGAACGGATGTGATGGTCATCATGGTTTGGGAAAGCTACTCTTATTTCCAAAGAGTGAAAATTCACTCTACAGTCTGAAACTAGGGATTTAGAGAGTACTAGAATTGCTGATAATAGAATGTAAGAGGCCAGCCGCGATTCATAAAATATAGCAACCAAACACTTGGAAGTTTGACTGAGTACTTTTGCATGCACGATAGCCAACAGGACAAAATCACATCAACGTTATTTACAATAATATACAAGATAAAACATATCTCAAACAACGAGTGGTCTAGTGTAAACTCATAATTAGATCGTCCTTTCCATCTTGAGTTTGTCTCTAATAGTAAAGCAACGTCATACCATCACAATCACCCAATAAATGTGCGCAAAGTAAATTTATACAGAGAATAATTAATAGTAGCTTACCTGTATCAACAGAGCACGTGGTAGATGGATGCGAGAAGGGGTTTTAGGAACGGAAAACTTAGGGAAGTATCTGACGCGTTCCTAAAACTATGTGACTATTCGGAAAAGTGCAATTTGGGGCACTTTGGAAGTACGATCTTCTCGCATCGAGGTCTTGTTCGCTTCTGAGGAGCTCGAAGCAAGACGGGGGATAAAGTCATGCCGAAACACGCGCTCGGAAAGGCTTGGGGGAAAATTGTCATTGGTCGGAAAACTAAAACAATGAGGTAATTAACCTTCCGATTGCTTAGAACCAATCAGAAAAGGAATAGGGGACTAAAATTCTTCAGGGTGCGTGAACATCTAAGGAATTGACCAATCTGGTCTTATGTTTGTGCCACGTTGTACAGCGTGGCCAAACTTTCCGCCACCTAAGCAACAAGATTGCAATGCTTGCATTTTAGGTTTTTATGCAAGCGCGAAAAACTGTCCTTGGCGCTAGGAATTGACCAATCTGGTCCCATGTTTGTGCCATGTTGTCCAGCGTGGCCAAACTTTCCAAACTTAACACTAAAATCTGCAGAGTTGCAAAAGGGGGGCTTTATGTAAGTGTAACATGTACCCTTGGGCAGCTCCGGAATTGCCAACGTGGCTAAGATGCAGCGGTGAGAGTGAAACATTCACAAACATTTGTCGGACTAAATTTTGTACAAGAATATTCAAAATTTAACAGGGTCCGACAATGACAGACCATTTTCTACAACCGCCGGGTGCCCCGACTTCTCTCGATCCTAGCGATGAATACAAGATGGCGTCCTCCATGTAAAGACGTTTTGGAAGATTTTGGAGCATTTGTCATTTTTAAAGACCTCACAGCCGGACGAATTTAGCATTTAGTAAGCATTGTTATATATGGTAGAAATTGCAAACATCTCAGGAATACAATGATGTATAGTGTTCAGCGATAAGAATTTGGGGAGATATTTGAAATCAAAGTCAACCAGTTGTAAAACTCAGCGTGTAGGGGTGCCGTTGGAGTAGGGCTGTAATGGTGACAGTAAAAAGCCAGAAGTTAAAAAAGGAACCATTTACAGCCCTATTTGTAGGGCTACCCTAATACCATATCTAAACAATTTGTTCATTAAGAGGTCATGGTTCACCGTATCAAACGCTTTGGTTAGATCTAAATAAACACCCATTACAAAGTCACCAGTGTCTTCTCTACACAAATCTTAATATAATCAATAATTTCAATGAGGGTCATTGTAGTTGACAGTTTTTTCCGAAAACCAAACTGATATTTGTACAGTATCTCATGTTTGGTAATAAAAGACAACAACTGAGCATGGATGATTTTTTCAATTTTTTTGTTCAAACAGGAAAGAAGACTTATTGGTCTGTAATTTGTAGGGTTTGTTTTATCCTTCTTATTCTTGAAGATAGGAACTACTTTTGACAGCTTCAAGCAAGCTGGATAACAACCAATTGATATTGAACGGTTAAAAAGGTATGACAATGGAATGGCCAGGGTTTCAGCATTGGGTCCCAGAACCTTAGGAGGTATGCCATCTGGCCCGGCAGCCTTTTTGTTGTTTAAATTACCAATTTCTTTGACGACATCAATGGGTATAACAGGTCATTGTTACTGGTAGTACAGTTGTTTACAGGAATTCTGTCTGCTAGTTTGGCTGCTATCTGACAGAAATACGTATTAAAATTAAAAACTATTAATTAGTCAAATAAGACAGTGTGCATGACTATTTCTTTTTTAGTCAATTGACTAAATACAATTTTCAGTGTGTTGTCATTTTAACAATTCCACCGCAACCGCGACGAACGCATCGGTATGGGTGTTGCCCTCTGCATTTGTGACAACATTAATGCAAGGGAATTTTTTGCCGACCTCGTTCCTCCCCATCTTGAAGTTTTATGGGTTAACCTGGCATCATCAAGGTCTACTCTGCTGATGAAAAACATTTGTATTTATGTCCTGTACTCGCTGCCTCAGTCACAGTACAAGGATGAACTCCACGATAACATCATCACCATGGTCGACAATATCCAAATGACAATGAACATGCCTCCTTTATCATTATGGGTGACTTCAATGACCTCCCAACTCACCTGATTAAGCGACACATTGCACTGGTACAAATCGACAAACAACCAACACGAGGTAACTCAATCCTGGACAAAATTTTAACTGATCTTCATGATAGTTACCTCGACGCAGTCATCTCAGCTCCAATCGCCTCTATAGTGACCATTCGGTGATAGGTAACGGTTCTCCCTTCTCGTGCTATTGCCCCGATAGAACCATCTACAATCTCATTTCGACCTTTTGCGTGATTCATCCCATCCGTGAGTTTGGGCAATGGATAACGCAAATGGACTGGTCAGTGTTAAATGAGTTAAATGAGAATCCTGACCACATAGCTGAGCATTTTCGACAACTAATCAATGGCCGATACAGACAACATTTCGAACGTTTTTAAACGGCGCCAAAACGCCAAAACGGCGCCAAAATGATCAACCTTGGATAAACAATCAGTTATGTAGACTAATAATGCAACGTGATAGAGCCTTTAAAAGAGGAGATGGTACTTATAGAAACTCAAGGAATAGAGTCCAACGGATGATCAGATCTGCCAAAACACAATTTTACAGCCGTAAATAGAGTACTTGAAACAATCTGAACCAGGAAAATGTCACCAGCAGATCCGTCATTTTGACAGGGCTTACTAAAACGACCTTTATGCCTTCCTGCATGGATGCAATAATTAACCCCTATACAGGTAGCCAAGGAGATCAATTCCCATTTTGCCCAGATATGTTCAAGGCTTCCTTCACTTGACTGTTCTGCATTGACCCATATCTGCCAACACCGTCTGTAGCTGTAATCCACCGGAATCAGATTTACATTCATCTTCGTAAGCTAAACACATCCTGATGACTGTCCCACACGACTCTTTAAGGAATTCGCATTTGAACTGTCTGAGCCACTTACCATTATTTTTAACTCTTGTCTCTGTTCTTGGACTTTTCCTAATGTATGTGAAAACGCTTCAGTTTGCCCTGTTTCTGAAACAACTCGATTCGCCAGTTTCGACCAATTTCGCCCAATTTCCATAACATCTGTGATGGCCCGAATCTTTGAAAGTTTCTTGGCAGATTGGATTATGAGGGCATAGATTGGCTATTGATCCACAACAATATGGGAATATGAAAGGTAGCTCAACTGAGCATTATCTCATTAGCATGCTTGATACGAGGTGCGATCAAAAAGTTCCGAGACTGCGCCTATAACAAGCAAAAACCGCACATGATTTAAATCTGGCCGCCATCCCCTTCAAAGTAGTCCCCTTGTGTAGCGATCGGCAGCGATACACCGCTTCCAGCGCTCCTGCCACGCTTGGAACGCTCCCTGGAAATCCCATTCCGTAAGCGCGTCAAGCACCGTCTGCGATTCTCGCTGGATCTCCCCCACAGTGTTGAAAACGGCGACCCTAGCTTCAGCTTGAACTTCATTTTGGGGAACAGAAAAATGTCGCAGGGAGCCAAATCCGGCGAGTGGGGGGGGGGGGGGGGGGGGGGCGACAATTGTGTTGTTGCGAGCGAGAAACTCGCGCGTTTTCAACGCGCTGTGAGCGGGCGCGTTGTCATGTTGGAGCACCCAATTGTCACCGCGCCACTGTTCAGGCCGTTTGCGCCGAATGTTCTCCCTCTGAACAGTGCAGTAGAACTCAGCTTTGAAAGTCTGATCCCGGGGGAGGAATTCACGGTGCACAACCCCGCGAATGTCAAATGAAAACGATGAGCATGCTCTTGGTTGCGCTCCTGACCTGACGCGCCTTCTTTGGTCTTGGAGACTGCGGGCTATTCCACTGCGAAGACTGCTGTTTGGTCTCTGGGTCGTCTCTGGGTCGTAGCCGTAGACCCAACTCTCGTCACCACTGATGATCCTCGACATGAAGTTTGGGTCATTCCGGGCCTGTTGACGGAGACCCTCGCAGACTTCGACACGGTGCTGCTTCTGCTCAAGATTCAGGTCCATGGTGAAATCGCAAATGCGCACGTGTGGTCACAAAAATGCGTGTAAAAAATGTGATGATGTTGATCAAGCGATGTAACTTGGTTGGAATAGTTACTCACGAACCTGCTATATGCACATTACTGTGCTGCGCTCCGTTCGTTTGCAACAGGAACAGTCTCTGAACTTTTTGATCGCACCTCGTATGTCCAAACAATCCAATGGTTGGACACATATCAACCAATAATTGGTTGTTTAACCGCTATATTGGTTATTTTAACCAATCCGTTTTTAGAGTGAAAATTCCAAAGCTTCGTTGAGAGAATTTTGTCTACGTCCAAGTCGCAAAGATATACCTCTGGGTCTGACCAAAAACAAGGTCTTGATGAGACTTGTTGTTGGTCAACAACGTGGGACAAAGGATAACAACCTTTTCAAAGTGGTTTTTGTATTCATTTTCTAGCAAGTCTAAAACAAATTTAGTTTTACCCGAGTTGGTTCTACCACATATCAAAGCGCAGTGATTTTTTAAAAAGTGAACGCTACTAAATCTTCCATCTTCGATAATCATTTGCGCATCCATCACCAAGAAAACGTAACATTTTAGAGGAGCAGTAACCTCGGCTTCTTTTTCTAAATGATGCCACCACCTCCATGTATACAAATTTGAATAGTTCATTGGCCGTTGCGCGCTGCACGAACAACTATCGCCAGCAGTCGCCATCAGTAACACTCGTGAAACACCCACAAATCATTACTGCCAAGCATATAGCATAGCAGGCGCTTATGTCATGCTTGCACTAGTTTTACGTACGTTCGCGCATCGCGTCGAGTAGTAAGATGGCGGATGGTATCGTCAACTTAAACTGCCAATAATCTATCCAGACTTTTAAAGAGCAACTAAAACGCCAAATTTTGTTTTGACTTTTTGGACTTTTCCGACAGTTTAAATACTCTTTTAACTGATGGAGATTAGTTTGCAGACGAGAGGATTTTGTTTATTTTAAAAAAGGGTTGTTATTCTGAACCATTTATCCTGTTTCGCGAAAGCTCATTATGTATGTAAATGTATGTACGTGACCCCGTGACGTACACGTGTAGAGTCGGTTGATGCTACAGCCAAACACTATATGCACTTGATGATAGTGTTAGAATGAAAACTCAGCTGGGTTTGAAGGCACAATTCCGTTTGAAGGTTGGAGCCATTCCAACTCTAAAGGCACCGAGCATTCCAATCCTGTCCCGGACTTACGCGCAACAGACTACGACGACGTTCCCTGCGGTTGCCGGCTCGAGCAGCCAGAGCCCCGGCCCTCTCCCTCCCTGCCCACGCTCGCTTGACTCAACATGCATTGTACACGTACGGTACCGTATTATAATAGGCTACGTGCGATTGGGTCTGGTACCTTATAACAGAAATTGTGTGTATAGTTCTGAGAAGGTTCGGGTCCTTATGAGGGCTGCATTAGCAAAGTCGCCAGACTAGAGTATAGCATCAGCTCACACACAACTCACTGCGCAGGTCTCAATAAAAGCCGACTGCAAACAAAGGAAAGTATGACTCATAACTAGCTTTTCAGCAAGAACACGCAGTCGTACTTCCCCAATATGTCCGAGGACAATGCTTTGTGTTTCTTATTGTTCCTTTAATATAACCAACCCCCATAGACTAAGCACGTATCCTTACGTTCGAGGACCGATTTCAACAAAATACTCTACGTTCGAGGACTGAAAGGTTTCTTTGTGTTTCCTTTCTTCTCTTGTCCTCGGAGATATATACAGTGCACGTACAAGCCTACAACCCCAATTCAAAATGTGTCTCACAAAGATGTCAACACTTTAAAATATGTTTACCGTAGTGTTATACCTGAATCATGTGCAAAAAGCACAGCAAGTAATACTAGCCTCAGACAAAAATATACTTACAGACTCTACGTAAAACATTGTCGTATAATACAGCGACGTCATATGTTTCTACACTTATACGTCATCACTCGCGCGATACGGCATGCAGTTGACCTCGGCCTTTTCTGAATCGAGTCAAAGTGGCTCAGAAGGAAAAGGCTCAAAAACATTTTTTTTGTTTTTTCAGAATCATGAAACTTGTTACATTAGTTTTGGGGAGGCATAAACTATCAGATAAGTCAAAAAAGTCAAAAACTTTTGGGCGTTTTAGTTGGTCTTTAAAGGAAACATGATTTAGGATGTATATTGCATTATTCCTGCTTAAAACAATAAAGTATTATCTTGACAATGATATTTTGTGTCCAGAGACAATTATTTCTCAGATTAAATATGAGAAAAAAAGAATTGAAAACGTTTGTCCAAGTTACTCCGCCCCCCTGAGTGGGACCCTTATTAACATAAGGGTGTGACGTAGATCGAGGCACATTACAGATTCTGCTGCGCGAGCCGGCCCCATTCATCACGCGTATGCATTGTGTGTACATGTACGTGTGTGTGCAGAACGGCGAAAATTCTTCGTCCAAAATCTAAGGAAAATATAGTGTTTTTCGGCCATGCCGACAAGGTGTGTGGCTGCTGGGTGCAGCAAAACAACGACGGATGGAGTAAGCCTTCATTTATTTCCAACTGATGGGAAATATCGGAGAATTTGGACAGCTTCTCAGCGTTTGTAGCGACCACTTTGAGCCGTCGTGTTTCGATACTGGTATTTTCAAATCATGGGATGACCATTAAAAATAATCTCAAGTCCACTGCCATCCCAACAAAGTTCCCAGATGTGAGTAAGGTACAGGCGAAATCAGTTAAACGGCTCATTCCCCGAGGAGCCTTCGCTAAAAGGGAGAAAATCAGAACAGGGTAAGTTCGATGTTAGTTGTTGCAACTTACGAAATTGCACGTGTAGACCTAGTAGTGTGTATACGATGTACATGCGTCATTTACCGGGTCCAGACTATCGAGTCGATCCATGAATTTCGGTGCCTCGGTCTACGTCATGAACAGCGCCCTCAATTTGAGTCTCAACAAATTCCAAAAAGGGGGGGTCAATTTTTGGGAGGCAAATAATCACACTAAAACTTCACTTGAACCAGTTTGGCTTTTAATTCACATTTAATACATATAAATGAATTTATTTATGAAATAAAATGTGATCCGGCCAGTTTGAGAAGCATGTTTCCTTTAACCCGTTCCTACTACAATATAGTCTTGGGCCCAAGACCCTTGTGTTGTTATTATGGCTCCCGCGCCCCCGCGCCAAATTCACTAACGTTGTTTCTTCTCGAAATCCCGGCTAGCCTCACGCATGCGTAGTTTACAAAATGCAGCTGGATAGTCGCGCCGCAGCCGGTGTTTGCCAAACGTGCATGATTTTGGATCGCCACAGGGGTCTTGGATAAGTTAGTAGGCAATTCTTAACTTTTTCTTTAGTTTTCGACGATTCTCCCTCGCTTTTCCGAGGGATCCAATCAGCGACCGAGTTTGAGCCTAATTATAAATTATTCATTACATAATTATGTGTCTCGTCGATCGCGCAACGCGCGACGCGACGCGTGCACAACCCTTAGGTCTGCAGTATTTGCATAACCGTCCATCATTATTACGTGTTTGAATACTGCATATAATTACCATGGTCACGCCCCCGAAATGCCAACTTATTTAAGACGTTACTACATATCCAAAATCTGATCGCGCTGTCGGCCTGTGCATTGCAACTGCGAAAGTACAAAAGTACAATAGTAACGCCTTTGAACCAAGACTAACTACAATATCAGTGATTGTCCTCTCAAAAGCTTGAAAATATCTCGTATTGAATCGTATGCAAGCATTACTCATCGTGCGCACCAGTTTCACTTAAATTCACTGTTTCAGGAAGGCAGGCTTGCGTTCATTGCAAGGAAATCTCCAACCGGCATGATGTTGCGGCATGTGCTCTTGGCTCTGGCGATTGTCACCGGCTGCTGCTGCTACCGCATCGAGGCAGCACCGAGTCCTCGTGCCATCGACACCCCCTCCTTCATAGCATCGCTGGGCAAACTGTCGCAGGTAAGCCCTCATCACAGATCATAGTATTCTGAAATAAATATCTTTGAGTGTAAATCATAATATGCCTTTTGCTAATATACGTTTCTGTGCGGTACTCATGCGCGGAGATTTCTTGTTACATCATGTGGGGGGATGATTTTTGAAAGGCCATCCTTGTGTGGAGCGCGACACGGCACGGGGTCCAAGGGATCGCTTAAGGGCCCCCCTGGTGGGTTGCAGGCGCAAAGCCCTTGCTAGGGGTTGAGGTAAAGCCCCCTGGAGCCCCTGGGGTTTACACAATTTTAGGTGCAAAATTGTGTCAAAATTTAACCTTTTCTTGAGCTTGAATTGCAATAAATGACAATAATTAACACCTTCAAGCATTACAAAATACAAAAGATCTTCAAAACTCAAATTTCTCATTCAATGTATTTGGAAGCGTAAGCGTCTCTTTGCACAATGGAGCTCTAGTCACCTAGCAACACAAATAATGCCTATGCATTATTTTAAGAATAAATTATTTACAAAATAGTTATTGCACAATTATGCCAAGATGCATTTTGGTAAGGCATGATTAGAATGTGATTTGGTCTACACTTGACAAAAACTATGAAAACAAATGGTGGACAATGATGTATACTTGACGACATTATAACCGGAATGCCGGAGATGCAAAACTCAGGCTCTAACAAAAGTTCCCAAACATTTTTTGCAGGACGCACAAACGTTTGTGTGTGAGTGCGCGCCGATTCCCAGTGAATGTCAGTTGAAGCATAGACCTGGAGGAAAAAAAGTTCCTCCAGGTCTATGGTTGAAGTCTGCTATCGGTATTTTAATTACATTGTGTTACATGCGCCACATGCGCACGTGCGTTCATACCGTCTGTTGGCGCATAACAAAATCCGTTTGCCGTTGCAACTTTCTATTGCCTTTGTTGGGAGTAGTATATACGGAGCCAGTGAGACCCCTATTGGCGGTGCTGCCTCGAATTGCGGCGCCACCGCCTCGAGGCGCGGTGCTGGCGGTGCTGCTGGAGCTGCCTCCCTCATTTGGCGGTGCAGCTGGCGCATAGCGCTTGCACCTTCTGCACCGCCTCCGAGAGTGGTGTCGGATTGTGTTGTGTGGGCGGGTGTGTCAAAACGTGATGGGGTCGATGCCGATTGGTGAAAGAAGGCATGATTCTGATGGGTTTGATTTAAAAATAACGCTCGATGCTGATTGGTTAAATTTAAATTTGAAGCTCGATGCCGATTGGTTGATTTAAATGTGGCGTTTGATGCTGTTTGGTTGATTTAAATTTAACGTTCGATGCTGATTGGTTGATTTAAATTTAACGTTCGATGCTGATTGGTTGATTTAAATTTAACGTTCGATGCTGATTGGTTGATTTAAATTAAATAAGTATTTTCGAAGTTTGGGAAAAATAGACACGGCAGACGAGGGGTGTTGACGAGTCTGAACGTGTCAAATGTAAATTGCAATGTAGATGACGTCATAGGTGTGACGTCACGGACAATGGCGCACATATTGTGTAAGGGATGAGGATGTTCCGGACAAGATTAATCTCTGAAACGTATATGCTGCGTTCTGATTGGTCGATTGGTAAACAGTAATGGGTTGTTGTGGATACGAGAGGTCGGGGCAATAAAAGTGGGAGCGTTTGAATTCTGGCTCTCACTCGTGTGTCAGCCACTGAAGATATCACACTCTCTGCATCAACCAAATTTTATCACGCAATAAAAAGATGGACCCAGCATCAGGACCAAGCGTACCCCCGTCTTCCCCTTCTGGTGGTTTGGACAAGGGACCGTTTGAGTGTGTGAAGAAATTGACTCACACCCAAGTTAAAAAAGGCTGGCGCGAAGCTTACAGCGCGAGTGAGAAGAGGCCTTACTATTACAACATTTACACCCGAGAGAGTCTGTGGTCCATACCTACCTTCCAACCAACGCAACAGGAGGAGAGTCAGGCGGACTCCGGACCCGCACCGGACTTGCTGGCAGCTGCCATGGCAGAACTTTCCGGTACAGCGGATTTCACCCAGCCCCGTTCGTGAAGGGAAAAGGCAAGAAGAGAAAGTTCAGCCCAGACCCCAACCAGCGGGAGAACGACAACCAGGCCGTCAGATTTCAAATTGGAGGTGAGCGTTACGTTTATGTCAAGCGTTTCAAGGGCCGTGTGTACGTTAACATCAGAGACTATTATTTCAACGAGGACAAAACTAAACTACTGGCAGGAAAGAAGGGGCTGAACCTAACGGCCGTGGAATGGATGAAGTTGGCCGATCGGTGCAAGGCTATCACCGAGGCCATAGACATGGTCTAAATTGATCTTCACAGTGGATATCAACACTTACATTTCCTACTTTTTCTACACACTACAGATTCCACGAATCAGGACATCGTCGATCGGCGGGCACGGGCGAGAAGACTCACTAAGCGAATTCTGACCAAGCTCATCACGGATGAGATATTCACCATAGTCTACCGGGCGCAGGAACAGCTGGGCTGCGAGGGATGCGAGGAGGACTGGCCGTGTCAGTGGGACCACGCATGCCTGTTGTTCGGCATGACTCCCGAGAGCTGCCTCGATGATTTTCTATCCCAACACTTTGATGAAGCCATACAATTGCTTGCTCATTTCGCTGCTCATTTGCTCATTTCTTGCTCTTTTGCTCATTTTACTCATTTCATTATCTTTTTGTGACTCGTTTCGCTACAAAATGAGTAAAATTAGCAAAAGAGCAAGAAATGAGCAAATGAGCAGCGAAATGAGCAAGAAATGAGCAAATGAGCAGCGAAATGAGTAAATGAGCAACAAAAAGAGCAAGAAATGAGCAAATGAGCAACGAAATGAGTAAATGATCAAGAAATGAGCAAATGAGCAACAAAAAGAGCAAGAAATGAGCAAATGATCAGCGAAATGAGTAAATGAGCAACAAAAAGAGCAAGAAATGAGCAAATGAGCAGCGAAATGAGTAAATGAGCAACAAAAAGAGCAAGAAATGAGCAAATGAGCAGCGAAATTAGTAAATGAGCAACAAAAAGAGCAAGAAATGAGCAAATGAGCAGCGAAATGCGTAAATGAGCAACAAAATGAGCAACAAATTAGTAAATGAGCAACACAATGAGCAAGAAATTAGTAAATGAGCAACAAAAAGAGCAAATGAGCAGCGAGATAAGTAAATAAGCAATTGATCACAAATACCAGAGTTATGAACAAAATAAGTGCTTATATTGAACAATTTCATCCTTTTCTTGTCATTCGGAGATTAACCTTCAAAGATTCAACATGAATGTTAATGCTGCAGTCAAACCCCATGCTTGTCACCGGTGTAACAAAAGCTTTGGACGGAGATATAACCTACGCAGGCATGCAGAAGATGTACATGCCGCAGAAGAATCTACAGTGAATCAAGTTGGCGATGATTCTGAAATTGAAGCTATTCAATCTGAATATGGTGACGTGGATCATTCTGAATCCTATTTTAAAAGGCGTAGATTTGAAGATTCAGAAATAGACAACTCTGAAACTGAATCTACGCAAGATGAAGACGAAGATTTCAAGGAAAATGATTTGGAATCCGAAAATGAGGTAGAAGATGACGAATTATCAGATGAAGATGAGTCTAGTTCTGAATTGGAAGACAATGTCACCTATCTAGACTGGTTGGAAGAGGCCAAAGAAGCCACTGAAGAGATGTGGAATAAAAAATACGAAAAGTACGTCAACTGTGGTGTGGGTGAAGATCAAGCCAGGGAAAAAGCCAATCGAAAGACTCTTTGGGTGGTTAAACGAATCTTCTTCAACAAATACAAGGATTTTCTGTCAAGTTACCTACATCTAAAGGATAGTGATACTCATCAAGATATTGTGGAAGATCTCGAAGAAAAAGTAGATAAGGGTCTAGAAGTAAAGAAAGCCCTGAACAGAGTAATGCCTAAACACCAGGCCAAATTTGATGGACTGTTCCAACAAGATGAAGAGGAACTTGAATAGCGAGGAAGACAGTTATGATTAATGACCAACAGTTTCAGAAAGACTGTTGTATTGTTATAATTTTACTTCCTTATGCTGAACGCTAATCACATTAGCGTATATTTTACAAATTTACTTTTAATTTGTACATTTGCTTAAAAATTTTACTTTTAGTTTTTGCTTTTTCCGTAATCTACTTTGATTATTTCAATTGTATGTTTTATGTTTTAATTTTTACGTGAACTTTTAGCACGCTTACCTTTAAAACCCGTTACATGGCTCACTTTGTACTTCCCGGTCCGGTAAAACAAGTAAATTTAGGAGCAACAGTGTCATGTAATTTACTACTTGTCATAATGTTCGTCCATGTTAAAGAAGAAAAACATAGAACTGACGAATAAGGAAATCTTTAATAAATGGGCAGAGTTTGTACCGATAAATAAATGAGTGAATACACATGAACAAATATTGAATTTATTTGAATTTTATGGCAAAATGGAATAGGTTTACCTGATCGAGGTTAGACTCCGTGTATTCCTTTCCCCATGGTGTTCCGCTCTGTCTGAAGTATGAACGACAGACCCACGCATTCATTGCAAGCAGTCCCCAACACATATGAAGTGCCACGCAGAGTCTCCGAGTTCTTAATTAAAAGAATGTATGTCCTGACTAAACCGTAGCAAACCATTCCATTTAATTCCTTGACCCGAGCCCATCGATGAACTATGTAATCAGTAATTACACTATACAGACCAGCTATACTATGTAGACCTTATAAAATACAGTAGGGTGGTTAAAAGCATCTATAGTCCTCATGCCCATCAATACCACCTAATTACGTGCCTATTGTACTGACCTTCTCCATGGTCTCACACAGATAAAGAAAAAACTCAGGAAATGGGATAAACAACCTAGTCAAAATGCAGGAAATGGTAAACACCCAAGTCAAAACGCCGGCAATGGGAAAGAACAAGATCTCGCGAACAACACCGGACGTGAATAACCTTGAATAGGCGGATATGTTTGAGTAGTACGTTCATTTATTACATTGGTTATACAACCACTCTTTGATTTACCTATATACCCGCATTAAACATATTGTATTATTTTATATTTTACACGTCCCAGGTTGTATCGTAAAATTGGGTGTGATCCCTGGCTACACGGCATTCTGGGTTTATGACTTCTGACTAGCGCCCACTCGAACAAAGATACTGACAATTTGGGAGACCGCCAACATAGGGCAAGATAGCTCAGTTGGTAGAGCGCCGGTACGGTAACCCGGAGGTCGCAGGTTCGAATCCCGCTCGTGCCAGTTTCTTTGTTCACTTTGAAAATGTATTCAAATTTACCTAGTCAGTTTCCCTTGTGGATTGTGTGACGAATTATAAGTTAAAAAGTCGTATCCTCATTGAGTGATCTCCACAATGTCGCTTCCCAGGTTGTATCGTAAAATTGGGTGTGATCCCTGGCTACACGGCATTCTGGGTTTATGACTTCTGACTAGCGCCCACTCGAACAAAGATACTGACAATTTGGGAGACCGCCAACATAGGGCAAGATAGCTCAGTTGGTAGAGCGCCGGTACGGTAACCCGGAGGTCGCAGGTTCGAATCCCGCTCGTGCCAGTTTCTTTGTTCACTTTGAAAATGTATTCAAATTTACCTAGTCAGTTTCCCTTGTGGATTGTGTGACGAATTATAAGTTAAAAAGTCGTATCCTCATTGAGTGATCTCCACAATGTCGCTTCCCAGGTTGTATCGTAAAATTGGGTGTGATCCCTGGCTACACGGCATTCTGGGTTTATGACTTCTGACTAGCGCCCACTCGAACAAAGATACTGACAATTTGGGAGACCGCCAACATAGGGCAAGATAGCTCAGTTGGTAGAGCGCCGGTACGGTAACCCGGAGGTCGCAGGTTCGAATCCCGCTCGTGCCAGTTTCTTTGTTCACTTTGAAAATGTATTCAAATTTACCTAGTCAGTTTCCCTTGTGGATTGTGTGACGAATTATAAGTTAAAAAGTCGTATCCTCATTGAGTGATCTCCACAATGTCGCTTCCCAGGTTGTATCGTAAAATTGGGTGTGATCCCTGGCTACACGGCATTCTGGGTTTATGACTTCTGACTAGCGCCCACTCGAACAAAGATACTGACAATTTGGGAGACCGCCAACATAGGGCAAGATAGCTCAGTTGGTAGAGCGCCGGTACGGTAACCCGGAGGTCGCAGGTTCGAATCCCGCTCGTGCCAGTTTCTTTGTTCACTTTGAAAATGTATTCAAATTTACCTAGTCAGTTTCCCTTGTGGATTGTGTGACGAATTATAAGTTAAAAAGTCGTATCCTCATTGAGTGATCTCCACAATGTCGCTTCCCAGGTTGTATCGTAAAATTGGGTGTGATCCCTGGCTACACGGCATTCTGGGTTTATGACTTCTGACTAGCGCCCACTCGAACAAAGATACTGACAATTTGGGAGACCGCCAACATAGGGCAAGATAGCTCAGTTGGTAGAGCGCCGGTACGGTAACCCGGAGGTCGCAGGTTCGAATCCCGCTCGTGCCAGTTTCTTTGTTCACTTTGAAAATGTATTCAAATTTACCTAGTCAGTTTCCCTTGTGGATTGTGTGACGAATTATAAGTTAAAAAGTCGTATCCTCATTGAGTGATCTCCACAATGTCGCTTCCCAGGTTGTATCGTAAAATTGGGTGTGATCCCTGGCTACACGGCATTCTGGGTTTATGACTTCTGACTAGCGCCCACTCGAACAAAGATACTGACAATTTGGGAGACCGCCAACATAGGGCAAGATAGCTCAGTTGGTAGAGCGCCGGTACGGTAACCCGGAGGTCGCAGGTTCGAATCCCGCTCGTGCCAGTTTCTTTGTTCACTTTGAAAATGTATTCAAATTTACCTAGTCAGTTTCCCTTGTGGATTGTGTGACGAATTATAAGTTAAAAAGTCGTATCCTCATTGAGTGATCTCCACAATGTCGCTTCCCAGGTTGTATCGTAAAATTGGGTGTGATCCCTGGCTACACGGCATTCTGGGTTTATGACTTCTGACTAGCGCCCACTCGAACAAAGATACTGACAATTTGGGAGACCGCCAACATAGGGCAAGATAGCTCAGTTGGTAGAGCGCCGGTACGGTAACCCGGAGGTCGCAGGTTCGAATCCCGCTCGTGCCAGTTTCTTTGTTCACTTTGAAAATGTATTCAAATTTACCTAGTCAGTTTCCCTTGTGGATTGTGTGACGAATTATAAGTTAAAAAGTCGTATCCTCATTGAGTGATCTCCACAATGTCGCTTCCCAGGTTGTATCGTAAAATTGGGTGTGATCCCTGGCTACACGGCATTCTGGGTTTATGACTTCTGACTAGCGCCCACTCGAACAAAGATACTGACAATTTGGGAGACCGCCAACATAGGGCAAGATAGCTCAGTTGGTAGAGCGCCGGTACGGTAACCCGGAGGTCGCAGGTTCGAATCCCGCTCGTGCCAGTTTCTTTGTTCACTTTGAAAATGTATTCAAATTTACCTAGTCAGTTTCGCTTGTGGATTGTGTGACGAATTATAAGTTAAAAAGTCGTATCCTCATTGAGTGATCTCCACAATGTCGCTTCCCAGGTTGTATCGTAAAATTGGGTGTGATCCCTGGCTACACGGCATTCTGGGTTTATGACTTCTGACTAGCGCCCACTCGAACAAAGATACTGACAATTTGGGAGACCGCCAACATAGGGCAAGATAGCTCAGTTGGTAGAGCGCCGGTACGGTAACCCGGAGGTCGCAGGTTCGAATCCCGCTCGTGCCAGTTTCTTTGTTCACTTTGAAAATGTATTCAAATTTACCTAGTCAGTTTCCCTTGTGGATTGTGTGACGAATTATAAGTTAAAAAGTCGTATCCTCATTGAGTGATCTCCACAATGTCGCTTCCCAGGTTGTATCGTAAAATTGGGTGTGATCCCTGGCTACACGGCATTCTGGGTTTATGACTTCTGACTAGCGCCCACTCGAACAAAGATACTGACAATTTGGGAGACCGCCAACATAGGGCAAGATAGCTCAGTTGGTAGAGCGCCGGTACGGTAACCCGGAGGTCGCAGGTTCGAATCCCGCTCGTGCCAGTTTCTTTGTTCACTTTGAAAATGTATTCAAATTTACCTAGTCAGTTTCCCTTGTGGATTGTGTGACGAATTATAAGTTAAAAAGTCGTATCCTCATTGAGTGATCTCCACAATGTCGCTTCCCAGGTTGTATCGTAAAATTGGGTGTGATCCCTGGCTACACGGCATTCTGGGTTTATGACTTCTGACTAGCGCCCACTCGAACAAAGATACTGACAATTTGGGAGACCGCCAACATAGGGCAAGATAGCTCAGTTGGTAGAGCGCCGGTACGGTAACCCGGAGGTCGCAGGTTCGAATCCCGCTCGTGCCAGTTTCTTTGTTCACTTTGAAAATGTATTCAAATTTACCTAGTCAGTTTCGCTTGTGGATTGTGTGACGAATTATAAGTTAAAAAGTCGTATCCTCATTGAGTGATCTCCACAATGTCGCTTCCCAGGTTGTATCGTAAAATTGGGTGTGATCCCTGGCTACACGGCATTCTGGGTTTATGACTTCTGACTAGCGCCCACTCGAACAAAGATACTGACAATTTGGGAGACCGCCAACATAGGGCAAGATAGCTCAGTTGGTAGAGCGCCGGTACGGTAACCCGGAGGTCGCAGGTTCGAATCCCGCTCGTGCCAGTTTCTTTGTTCACTTTGAAAATGTATTCAAATTTACCTAGTCAGTTTCCCTTGTGGATTGTGTGACGAATTATAAGTTAAAAAGTCGTATCCTCATTGAGTGATCTCCACAATGTCGCTTCCCAGGTTGTATCGTAAAATTGGGTGTGATCCCTGGCTACACGGCATTCTGGGTTTATAACTTCTGACTAGCGCCCACTCGAACAAAGATACTGACAATTTGGGAGACCGCCAACATAGGGCAAGATAGCTCAGTTGGTAGAGCGCCGGTACGGTAACCCGGAGGTCGCAGGTTCGAATCCCGCTCGTGCCAGTTTCTTTGTTCACTTTGAAAATGTATTCAAATTTACCTAGTCAGTTTCCCTTGTGGATTGTGTGACGAATTATAAGTTAAAAAGTCGTATCCTCATTGAGTGATCTCCACAATGTCGCTTCCCAGGTTGTATCGTAAAATTGGGTGTGATCCCTGGCTACACGGCATTCTGGGTTTATGACTTCTGACTAGCGCCCACTCGAACAAAGATACTGACAATTTGGGAGACCGCCAACATAGGGCAAGATAGCTCAGTTGGTAGAGCGCCGGTACGGTAACCCGGAGGTCGCAGGTTCGAATCCCGCTCGTGCCAGTTTCTTTGTTCACTTTGAAAATGTATTCAAATTTACCTAGTCAGTTTCCCTTGTGGATTGTGTGACGAATTATAAGTTAAAAAGTCGTATCCTCATTGAGTGATCTCCACAATGTCGCTTCCCAGGTTGTATCGTAAAATTGGGTGTGATCCCTGGCTACACGGCATTCTGGGTTTATGACTTCTGACTAGCGCCCACTCGAACAAAGATACTGACAATTTGGGAGACCGCCAACATAGGGCAAGATAGCTCAGTTGGTAGAGCGCCGGTACGGTAACCCGGAGGTCGCAGGTTCGAATCCCGCTCCTGCCAGTTTCTTTGTTCACTTTGAAAATGTATTCAAATTTACCTAGTCAGTTTCCCTTGTGGATTGTGTGACGAATTATAAGTTAAAAAGTCGTATCCTCATTGAGTGATCTCCACAATGTCGCTTCCCAGGTTGTATCGTAAAATTGGGTGTGATCCCTGGCTACACGGCATTCTGGGTTTATAACTTCTGACTAGCGCCCACTCGAACAAAGATACTGACAATTTGGGAGACCGCCAACATAGGGCAAGATAGCTCAGTTGGTAGAGCGCCGGTACGGTAACCCGGAGGTCGCAGGTTCGAATCCCGCTCGTGCCAGTTTCTTTGTTCACTTTGAAAATTTTATTTATTTTGTTTGTTTGTTTGAGTTTTTTTTTTGTATATATAATTTTGATACTAACGTTAGACTACTAATTAAATAATTATATTTAAACAGACATCATCAAATGAACACACTAAAGAATTTCTGATTTCTTTTTTCTTCTCCTCAATCATTTTATTAATTCGTTTGTTTGGTCAAACTTGAAACTTTACCCACCACCACATTAGCAACAACAATACCAATTACATGTACCTATTTTACTAAATATAAATGAAAACAAGAAAATTAGCGACATCAACCATTTAGATCATTGGGTATGACTTGAACATTTTAGAACCCGGAAACAATTTATTTAGGTTATTTAAAATGTCACTCAATGAGATCAACTGTATATTGAACAAGTTCAGTGGTGTTGTTGAAAAAACATCGAATAGAACGAAATGACGATATCTGATTGCTCAGTCTTCCACTCATTCAAAATGTCTGCAATCGTTGAGTTTATCTCAGTGTTCGAGTCCATTCCTTCCCCCACGAACGAGCCAGCGCCCAAAAGGGCTGCTACTGCATAAAATATAGGAAGTAATTTCCCCGTGTCAAGCAATTGTATGGCTTCATCAAAGTGTTGGGATAGAAAATCATCGAGGCAGCTCTCGGGAGTCATGCCGAACAACAGGCATGCGTGGTCCCACTGACACGGCCAGTCCTCCTCGCATCCCTCGCAGCCCAGCTGTTCCTGCGCCCGGTAGACTATGGTGAATATCTCATCCGTGATGAGCTTGGTCAGAATTCGCTTAGTGAGTCTTCTCGCCCGTGCCCGCCGATCGACGATGTCCTGATTCGTGGAATCTGTAGTGTGTAGAAAAAGTAGGAAATGTAAGTGTTGATATCCACTGTGAAGATCAATTTAGACCATGTCTATGGCCTCGGTGATAGCCTTGCACCGATCGGCCAACTTCATCCATTCCACGGCCGTTAGGTTCAGCCCCTTCTTTCCTGCCAGTAGTTTAGTTTTGTCCTCGTTGAAATAATAGTCTCTGATGTTAACGTACACACGGCCCTTGAAACGCTTGACATAAACGTAACGCTCACCTCCAATTTGAAATCTGACGGCCTGGTTGTCGTTCTCCCGCTGGTTGGGGTCTGGGCTGAACTTTCTCTTCTTGCCTTTTCCCTTCACGAACGGGGCTGGGTGAAATCCGCTGTACCGGAAAGTTCTGCCATGGCAGCTGCCAGCAAGTCCGGTGCGGGTCCGGAGTCCGCCTGACTCTCCTCCTGTTGCGTTGGTTGGAAGGTAGGTATGGACCACAGACTCTCTCGGGTGTAAATGTTGTAATAGTAAGGCCTCTTCTCACTCGCGCTGTAAGCTTCGCGCCAGCCTTTTTTAACTTGGGTGTGAGTCAATTTCTTCACACACTCAAACGGTCCCTTGTCCAAACCACCAGAAGGGGAAGACGGGGGTACGCTTGGTCCTGATGCTGGGTCCATCTTTTTATTGCGTGATAAAATTTGGTTGATGCAGAGAGTGTGATATCTTCAGTGGCTGACACACGAGTGAGAGCCAGAATTCAAACGCTCCCACTTTTATTGCCCCGACCTCTCGTATCCACAACAACCCATTACTGTTTACCAATCGACCAATCAGAACGCAGCATATACGTTTCAGAGATTAATCTTGTCCGGAACATCCTCATCCCTTACACAATATGTGCGCCATTGTCCGTGACGTCACACCTATGACGTCATCTACATTGCAATTTACATTTGACACGTTCAGACTCGTCAACACCCCTCGTCTGCCGTGTCTATTTTTCCCAAACTTCGAAAATACTTATTTAATTTAAATCAACCAATCAGCATCGAACGTTAAATTTAAATCAACCAATCAGCATCGAACGTTAAATTTAAATCAACCAATCAGCATCGAACGTTAAATTTAAATCAACCAAACAGCATCAAACGCCACATTTAAATCAACCAATCGGCATCGAGCTTCAAATTTAAATTTAACCAATCAGCATCGAGCGTTATTTTTAAATCAAACCCATCAGAATCATGCCTTCTTTCACCAATCGGCATCGACCCCATCACGTTTTGACACACCCGCCCACACAACACAATCCGACACCACTCTCGGAGGCGGTGCAGAAGGTGCAAGCGCTATGCGCCAGCTGCACCGCCAAATGAGGGAGGCAGCTCCAGCAGCACCGCCAGCACCGCGCCTCGAGGCGGTGGCGCCGCAATTCAAGGCAGCACCGCCAATAGGGGTCTCACTGGCTCCGTATATACTACTGTTGGGTGTGTTAGTTGAGTGAAAACAATAAAATAAAAGGCCATCATCTTTGTTGGGATCTGAACTTCCGCGTTCTAATTTGGCAAAGACCGACTATTCCCCACCTTACTGTGCTTGTCGTGAGGCATAAACTGTCTCCCCACCTACCAATCTACCTTCCGACATCAGGCGCGGATCGATTAATTTTGTAGACGGGGGGCACACCCAAAATGGACAAATGCGAGCGCGAAGCGCGAAGCCCTTACGCGTACGGCGTGGGGTCCGGGGCCCGCTTAAGGGGCCCGTAAAATTTTGGATTCTGGATGCTCCGTGGTGCAATCTGAGGCGATTCCTGGCCACTTTCACCTGACTTTTTTTTTAACAAAAGTTGTGACGATTTTATGGAGTCTATATATATCATGATTTTAGGCATTATTTTCTAGCCATTATTTTAGCCATGTCATGACTACAAAAATCAAGACGGGGGCAAACCAAAACGGATAAATGCGAGCGCGAAGCCCTTACGGCGTGGGGTCCGGGGCCCGCTTAAGGGCCCCTGAAATGTTTTGAGTGTGGATGCCCCAGTGGTGCAATCTGAGGCGATTCCTGGCTACTTTCACCTGACTTTTTTTAGAAAAAGTTGTTAAGATTACATTGTATATGGAGAATATATATATCATTATGTTAGCCATTATTTTTTGCCATTTTTTAGCCATGTCATGCATCACTACAAAAATCTAAGTTTCTCCCTCCCCCATTTTTGGCGTCTAATTTGCAGTTTTTCCCCTTCATTTTTAATTTATCCGGAATTTGTCTTGGTTTTAATTCAGTTCAGTTCAAGAAAAGGGCTTGATTTCAGACTGTTCCTTGCCCTGTGTTAAAACCATCGGCAGATCGGCTGCAAGACATAATATAGGATTTAGGCACATTTAGTATGTCATTCAGTCAAGTGATCTATTGTTTCCTGCTGGTTGGGGTCATTTAACCTGTAATAAACTCCCCAAGGGGATTATATGTTGAGATGCACCGCGTTTTCTCTTAAAAGAGGGATTCAGTTCCATGGCATGATTGATAACCTTTTTTTTTCTTATTGCATTTTTCAGTAGTTTTATGCCAAAAAGTAGACACAGCAGATGTTTAATATCGGCGGCGGTAATTTTTTTAAGGAGGTTGCCCTCCTCCTCCCCTCCTTTTCTCTCACCTCCCCCTCTTTTTTTTCCTCTTCTATTTTTCACTTTTTTACCTTTTTTTTTTTGACTCAATTTACCGGGGGGGGGGGGGGGGCACGTGCCCCCGCGGCCACCCCCCCCCCCCCCCCCCCGGATCCGCGCCTGTACATACCGAGCTCTTGCCCACAGTGCGTTTAAACTCAATGCAGGGAAAGTAAACGAACGACACTCGCACTTGCTGGGCTGCGTGGTGCTGACCTGTCAAGGTGTCATGGTATCGCATTACACGTGAGGACAGAAAAGAGGGTATAACAAATACTGTCCTCACATTTATTTCTTTGTTCCGGAAAAAGTGAGGACAGGCAAACTAGTGCTTATAGTCTATGGGGATGGGTTATATTAAAGGGAACAATGGAAAGTCATCACGTGTATAGCGAAACAAAAATACATGTATTGGCAAGTTACGGACTCTGCGCAAGTTAGTACGCCTACCCTTAAAAAGTGGGGGGGATGATTACATTGGTCATCCCCCCAGGTCAAAAAGTGGGGGGGATATATCCCCCCACCCCCCCCCCCCCCCCCCCGGGATCTCCGCCCATGGCGGTACTATACCCTGTTCTCAGTTGGGGGATGTTTATACTTCTTCAACTATAAATAAAACTTACTGAGGGGGGGAAGAATTCCAGATTTATTTATGGCAACACGCCTGAAATTGGGTATGGGTGAAATCCCATGGCGAAGCCATGAGCGCTAGACAATCTCGGGGTTTTCCAAAGATAAACTGTAGGGAACTTGAATAAAAGTCAAATCCTTCCTGTGCATTTTCATCAGGCGTCAAAACTGTGATGGGGTGGGCGAATTTAGAACTGGGAATAAGTATTTGGTTTTTTTTTAACTGGGGACAAGGGTTATTATTTATATTTTTTATTATTATTTTTATTTTTGTTTCTTTTAGTGGCGTCAATTCTTTTTAATTAAGTTGTCAGCAGATCCATTGTTTGTATTAACACAACAAAGTGACTCGCTCACAATTTTTAATAACAAAAAACATCTTTACCCGGGTCACGTGGGTAAGCAGTTTTTCTTTCATCAAGCTTCAAGTTCCAACTCTAATCTCCATGTGTCATAAATATATGTAATACCCACTAGTCTTTAGTTTTGCTTTTGAAGAACATTTTGTCAAAACATGGCAATCTCTACACGTAGATACTACTTGTTCGAAGTCAAAAATCGGATTTTGTCCCACTTAAGTTAAATATCACCCTGCATGAACATTCAATATCCTAAGAGGGCTTAATGCATATACTTTCACAGATAAATGTTATTGTAAACAACTTGATTCCCACGGCCTACAGTGTTGCTCTGGAGTTACCTGTCTAAACATTGTTGTTGTAAATATTGTTTTAACATTATTGTACAAAATGTTCTCACTGCTGTCAGACCATCTGCATTGTATTACAGTGGAGTGAAATGTGTTGGTGTTTTTGAGATATTTTAAAGTAATTGACCCATGTAATCAATTCAAATTGTACTAACTGACTTTCATAAGCTATAGTTAGTTAATTATCAGCAGTTGAGAACCATACCTTAAAGGTGAACCATACCTTAAAGGTTGTGTACACGATTGGTAATCCTCCATTTGTTTTTTACTGAATTATTACGAAATATCTTACTGGACTGTTAGTTAATAGTAGTCTCAATCATCCTGTGAAATGATGGCACCAGGTGTGCTGTCGTTGTCAAGAAAAGTGGAAATTTATGTCGTTTTCCAACGATTTCCGGCCGGCAATCTTTGGAAAACTGCCCTGTAGCCTTTAGTCAAGGCGCGCGTGGCTACCAGGACGAGTAGCGCGCCCCGGACATGATGGCATATCCGGGGCGCGTCACGCGTCCAGGTATAGACTAATCCGGCGACCAAAATTTGAAGCATTTACTGCGGTGGCGAGGCGCTCGCGTGCGTGTTAGACGCACGCGCTCGACGCAGCTTCGACCAACAGGGTGTTTACAACTTGCCAAAATGCGCGCGCGACTGAAATTAAAGAACGCGCGCAATCAGCACGCGAGCGCAGCACCACTGTAAAAATGGCGTCGGCGAATTCCTGTATAGCCACGAGCGCCTTGACTAAAGGCTTTCATCCGCCAGACGGTTGAAAACGAACGCCGTTTTGTATTCGCCATCCAACAACGCAAAACTTTTAACAGGTCAGTGGAACGATATTTCCTATAAAATACTGACCCCCATATCCGCCCATTTCTGAAAATTGCAACAATGACCAATCATGTACACTACCTTTAAAGTGATCGATTTCAAATGTGCTTCTGCTAAAGTGATTTGACTAATAAGCTACCGTACCATGAAGCAGACTTGCAGTCGAGTCCCTGCAAGTCCTTTTACAAGTCCTTTCGCAAGTCCAGTCGGGAAGTCCTTTCATAAAGCTGGTCACAAGTACATCGAAGCTCATTTTAATAGCTAGCTTGTGATTGGAATTAGGACTGGAGGGCTGGTGATGGACTTGTAGGGACTTGTGATGGACTCGACTACATCCCTGCCATCAAGAGCAAATGAGAGCTTTAAGGGAAACATGCTTCTCAAACTGGCTCAAGTAAAGTTTTAGTGTGATTATTTGCCGCCCAAAAATTGACCCCCCCCCCCCTTTTTGGAATTTGTTGAGACTCAAATTGAGGGCGCTGTTCATGACGTAGACCGAGGCACCGAAATTCATGGATCGACTCGATAGTCTGGACCCGGTAAATGACGCATGTACATCGTATACACACTAGGTCTACACGTGCAATTTCGTAAGTTGCAACAACTAACATCGAACTTACCCTGTTCTGATTTTCTCCCTTTTAGCAAAGGCTCCTCGAGCAATGAGCCGTTTAACTGATTTCGCCTGTACCTTACTCACATCTGGGAACTTTGTTGGGATGGCAGTGGACTTAAGATTATTTTTAATGGTCATCCCATGATTTGAAAATACCAGTATCGAAACACGACGGCTCAAAGTGGTCGCTACAAACGCTGAGAAGCTGTCCAAATTCTCTGATATTTCCCATCAGTTGGAAATAAATGAAGGCTTACTCCATCCGTCGTTGTTTTGCTGCACCCAGCAGCCACACACCTTGTCGGCATGGCCGAAAAACACTATATTTTTCTTAGATTTTGGACGAAGAATTTTCGCCGTTCTGCACACACACGTACATGTACACACAATGCATACGCGTGATGAATGGGGCCGGCTCGCGCAGCAGAATCTGTAATGTGCCTCGATCTACGTCACACCCTTATGTTAATAAGGGTCCCACTCAGGGGGGCGGAGTAACTTGGACAAACGTTTTCAATTCTATTTTTCTCATAATTATTTAATCTGAGAAATAATTGTCTCTGGACACAAAATATCATTGTCAAGATAATACTTTATTGTTTTAAGCCGGAATAATGCAATATACATCCTAAATCATGTTTCCTTTAATTGATCAAATGTTTACTTTCAAGAACAACTAGTTTTACACGCCTACTGCATTTGGAATTTGGAATATACAAAAGGCAAGGATGTAGTAGACATTATCTTTACTTGTAGGCTGGCCGTTCGCCAAACCGGATGTGGCCCTCTCCAAGTGGTAAGGTCACACTTGGTATGTTACCCAGTCTAAACATGGATTTCCCAAGGGAGCTTAATGTTATATGCCTTCACAGATAAACTTTATGGTAAACAACCAAACTTGATTTGCAGTTCCCAGGGCCTAGGGTTATTCTGGAGTCACTTGTCTAAACATTGTTGTTCCAAACTTTGTTTTAACATTACTGTACAAAATGGTCCCTCTGTTGTCAGAACATCTGCATTGTGCTGCAGTGGGGGGGGGGGGGGGGGGGGGGTAGTAGTGTCATATTTTTGTGTTTTGAGACGTTTTATTGGGAGAATAAAGTTTTGTTGACCGTACCTATGTGATCATGGGCGTTGCCAGGATTTTTTTCTAGAGGAGGGAAAGCACTCTCCAGAAAGCAGCAAAGGGAAAAATTACCAGCCGTGGAAAAATCAAAGGGAGGGGGGGGGGGGGGGGGGGTGCTGGACATCACTCAAGACCGAGATAGGTAGGCCTATTACAGCCGCATTTTTGGCCACTTGTATGTGATCAATTTCAAATGTACTTTGATTTTTACAAGCTAGCTATAGCTAGTTAAAGATGATGTTGATTGCTGAGAGAAGTTTGCGTCATTATTTTGTGTTATGTAGATTCTGTATAAAGTGTATTGTAAAATAAAACAGCCAATTTTGTCTGCCATGAAATAACAATAAAGTGACTTTTGAGAGCCATATTTAGCACAGCATAGCCCGCTGATGCCATTTGTCTAAAAGTCGTCGCTGCGGGCAGGAAACAACTCTAACGTCATAGGACGAACTCCCTTTTGTGTCTGGCACTAGAAACAAAAAAGAAGTTGTACTATGACGTCAGAATTGTTTGCTGCCCGCAGCGCAATTTAGACAAATGGCACCAGCGGGCTGGAGGGGACTTGATAAAACTGCTCTCAAAAGTCACTTTTTGGTGAAAAAGGATTTGTTGATCTATACAGGTTGACCTAAGTAATCGATTTCAAATGTGCTTCTGTTGGAGTGATTTGACTAACAAGCTGTGGATTGTTTGACGAAGCTAATAGGAGCTTTGAATAACACGTTTTACGTTCTAGAATAACCAGTTTTACACGGCCTACCTCCGAGTCATTTGGAATTGGGAATATACAAAATGAAAGGAAGAAGTAGATATTTCCTGGTAGGCTGGGCATTCGCCAAATATTATACGGCCTGGGGCCGCATAATGTCGGATTTTGTCCCACTTTAGGGGAAAATACGAAGGTGAAACTCTGCAAGTGCTAAGGTCACACATGGTATGTCACTCTGTTTGAACATTAAATATCCCAGAGGGAATTAATACTACGTGCCTTCTCTGAAAACTTCATATCGTAAACAACAAACCTTGATTTCCAGTTATCCAGGGCCCATAGGATCTAGGATTGTTATGGGGTGACTTCTTATAAACATTGTTTTCACATTATTGTACACAAATTTATGGACCCTCTGCATTGTTCTACGGGGGGGGGGGGGGGTGTAATGTGTTGGTGTTTTTGAGAAGTTTGTATTGTGAAAAAAAGTTGTCTTGATCAATTTAAAATGTACTAACTGAGTTTTACAAGCTAGAGCTAGTTAATTACCAGCAATTGAAGAGTACAGTTTTGAGAAAAGGGTTTGCTGACCCATACAGGTTGACCTAAGTGAGCGATTTCGAAATGTGCTGATGTCGGAGCGATTTGACTTAAGATACCAGGAAGAGCCAGGGGCGGATCCAGGAACTTTTGCAGGGGGGGGGGGGGGGGGGGTCTGAAATTTGCCCAGAAAGGTGACTCCCAAAATGTTTCGTCTGCGAAATTCTTTTTACAAGCGGGGGGGGGGGGGGGGGGGGTGACACTTTCTCACCGTTGGTGCGCCATTTAACCTCTTTGTTCTGTTCTTACCCTTATGCAAAATAAGACCTGTATGGTTTCTGCTTTTCTGGTTTGCAACTTTAGGCGTAGACCCCTACAAGCAACAACAACAAATAAAATAAAATAAAAATAAAAATTGCAACGAGCAGAGGTGGGGTTCGACTCGACCCCCCCCCCCCCCCCGGATCCGCGCCTGGGAGCAAATGACAACTTTGATTAGTACGTTGAAGGAAAGGATGTACCTGTCACAGACATTTCGTTTTAGGGTGGCCGTTTGCCAAATAATATAGGACCCGGTTCTGTGCTGGCTGTTTTTGAAGCAAACAAGAACCAAAACTTAGCATTTTGTGGGCACAGCTGCATGGGCACGTTCCAGGGGCAGTTTGTTCCCCCCTCCCCCCCCCCCCCCCCTCCACTCCAGTTCTGTACCAAATTTAATGAGTCTTTTTCTTTAATATCTTTTACGGGCGAAGGTCTCAGACCATGTCAGTACGCCAACCTTTTGTTCTCTTGTTTTGGGGGCCCTCATGTAGGACCCCACAGAGTCCGAACTTGACTTAAGTCCTGCACCCAATTTCAAACTATGGCACTATATTCCTAGATTATTTCACGGCAGGTGTTTATGAGAAGGCTCTATCCTTGCTTAAAGTTTCTTTTTTGTGAAATGGATAAAAGTTCCATCAGAAAATCGTGTGCTTAGCGACCCCATGAATTTTGGGCCTGGCTCAAGCTGAAACTTGAGCTTGATTTTTTTGACTGCATTGGAAACTTTGAGAATGTCTACAGTGCTGATGGAACTTTCGTGCATGTTTCGGTGAGTACCGGTATGTAAATACCGACAATCATGGACTAGGGACAAAAGGGTTAGGGCATAGACAAAGGGTCCACGACTGACCGAACGTCTACGATTAAGATTCGTGTACAAAACATATGGGAGGCCTTCCGAAGTACAAACAAAAGAGGGACAATAGGGAGTCCGCGATTGCCGGTATTTACACACTTGTGTGTGTTGGAAGGGGTTATTCAGTAGCGGAGTGGATAAGGCCAGGGGGCACATATGCTAGTTTGAGGTATGCACATTTTTCTATTTCATGTTGGCAAACAAAATGAATCATCATGAATACATTTAACAAAGATACATTATAATTATCAATAATTATACAGTTTACATTAAAATTATATTCGCACAACTAACGCGAAGCAAACAGTGAATCAAAAATGCTTTTGTTCTCCTGTGACAGACAAATAGAAGTACGTTACAAATTAAAAGTATAAAATACAATACATGCTTACATATTTAGGTTTTAATACATTTGTAAAAAGGGTAATTTAAGAGTTTTTAAAAAAGGTTGTTTTGATGTGCTGAAGATGACAGTAAAAATATGCCTAATGCATGAAAGTGTTTAAAGTAAGGAGCAACTGAGAAAGTGAAGTGAAACAGCCACATGTTGTCCTTTTCTATCTTGCTCATGCACGCGAGTGCTTTGTCAGTATCGTGTATTAGCTAAACGTATGATTCTCTTTTGCTGTTTCAGCGTGCCAGAAGATATGTGGTTGGACCTCCATTCAACACGGTAAGCCAAACTTTCTAAAGAATCTATTAATAATGGAAAAGGGCTTTTTTGTATCTCAAATAAATTGTTTAATATAAAGCTGCAATGTCCGAGCTCTGGTGGAAGTCAAGGGATTTCGTCCTAAAAACGAAATGAAGGAAACTGTAACACGTTCATATTTAACTGTTGATTTTCATCTAACACGTTTATATTTAACTGTCGTTTTTCATAAATACTTTTCTATTGTTAGGTTACTCGTGGTTTTGCATGCATGTCTTATTTGGGGCCAAATTTGAGGCTACATTGCCTGATATCGATTTTTAGCCAAGACTTTTCATTTTTACGGAAAAGTAGCCACATTTTGATCTTATATCTTTAAAAAGGCAAACATGAAAATCAACAGTTAAATATGAACGTGTCATTTCTGCCTTTTTAAAGATATAAGATCAAAATGTGGCTACTTTTCCGTAAAAATTAAAAGTCTTGGTTACAAATCGATATCAGGCAATGTAGCCTCAAATTTGGCCCCAAATTAGACATGCATGCAAAACCACGAGTAACCTAACAATAGAAAAGTATTTATGAAAAACGACAGTTAAATATAAACGTGTTCTGTATTTTTGAACAAAGCAACCACTTATTATACTCAGCAATCTATAACTTAAATCTATAATCTTATTAACTGTGATATTTATCTTCAATCAATTTTTAGTGGAATGTCTCATTAGAAAGCTCCTAACTTATCCAATGCTAACAAATGAACAATATTTTATCTTTAAGATTTATTTTTCAGTTTATTATTCTAGGACAACGCACAGAAAGACAAATATATTAGACATTATGATTTCTGGAACAGCTTAACAACTGTGTTCTTTAATCAATTAAATTCATTCAATTAAATAAAATTAATTAGTTAAATTTCAAAGTGAAAAATAGAAAGTGGAAGGAGCGGGATTTGAACCTGTGACCTCCGCAATACCGTGCCGTTGATCTACCAACTTATCTCCCAAATTGTCGGTGTATTTGTTCGGGGGCTCTTTTAGTTTCCCTTGTTCACTTTGATAGTTTATTCAAGAGCAACTAAAACGCCGATTACAATTTTGACTTTTTTGACTTATCTGATAGTTTATGCCTCCCAAAAACTAATATAACAAGTTTCATGAGTCTGAAAAAAATCGCGCGAGTGATGACGTATACGTGTAGAAACATATGACGTAACTGTATTATACGACAATGTTTTACGTAGAGTCAGTACGTATCTTTTTGTCTAAGGCTAGTATTACTTGCTGTGCTTTTTGCATGATGATTCAGGTGTAACACCACGGTAAACATATTTTGAAGTGTTGACATCTTTGTGAGACACATTTTTAATTGGGGTTGTAGGCTTGTTCTTGCTGAAAAGTTAGTTATGAGTCACACTTTTCTTTGTTTTGCAGTCGGCTTAATATTGGGACCTGCGCGGCGAGTTGTGTGTGAGCTGATGCTATACTCTAGTTTGGCGACTTTGCTTATCTCATAAGGACCCGCACCTTCTCAGAACTATACACACAATTTCTGTTATAAGGTACCAGACTCAATCGCATGCAGCCTATTTACGGTACCGTACGTGTACAATGCATGTTGATGCAAGCGAGCGTGGACAGGGAGAAGGCCGGGGCTCTGGCTGCTCGAGCCGGCAACCGCAGGGAACGTCGTCGTGATCTGGGGCGCGTGAGTCCGGGACAGGGTTGGAATTCTCGGTGCCTTTAGAGTTGGAATGGCTCCAGCCTTCAAATGGAATTGTGCCTTCAAACCCAGATCAAACACTATCATCAATACAGTCTTTGGCGAAATGTTCTGCACATATTTTCGACCATTTGGACAGCCGAAAATCAGATATTGTATTGTCTGCAAAGCGGACCCACTGTCGCCTTTGAACTCCATTCAGCACTGGGAATCGCATGAATATTAGTTCAGAGTTTTTGTCGCTGTTCCTTGTGCAACCACCAACTACACACGATCGAGGCATAATGATTATCTCAGAACATGCTCATACTGAAATAATATCAAAATTAGACAAAATAAATGGGAAAACGGAGGATTTATGTCGACAAAAACTCTCCCAGCAGCATCAACTCCACGTACGTACATGCACGCACTAGTGTTTGGCTGAGGCATCAACCGGCTCTACACGTATACGTCACGGGGTCACGTACATACATTTACATACATAATGAGCTTTCGCGAAACAGGATAAATGGTTCAGAATAAGAACCCTTTTTTAAATTAAAAAGATCCCTCTCGTCTCCAAACTAATCTCCATCAGTTAAAAGAGTATTTAAACTGTCGGAAAAGTCCAAAAAGTCAAAATTGTAATCAACGTATTATTTGCTCTTTAACATTACCTAGTTGTTTGGCGTTTATTAAATGTAGCATAATCTTCACTGTATATTACACTTTTAACCGTAAATTCCAAAGCATATAGACGATTGAATACCCCAGGCAAAACAATTTGATTTATTTTTTCATTTAAAAAGTAAGTAAAAATAAAAACAAATAAAAAAATATAGTATAAAATAAAAAATATAAACAAACAACAATCAACAATAATAAAAAAAAATAGAAAAAAGAAAAAAAAGTTAGTTTATATAAAGAGTGAGCTTTCAAAATTTTCCTAACATATGAGCGTTTGGGTAATTTCAATTTAACATCTAATTTGGCCGTGTCCACATTGGACTCCCGGGAAAAAAAGCTCCGGGAAAAAACAGGCTTCGTGGATAAAAAAGGACTCCGGGGGAAAAAATACTACTGGGAAAAAAATACTTCGTGAAAAAAAGACTCCAGGAAAAAAAATGCTCCTGGGAAAAAAAAGGCTTCGGGAAAACAAAAGGGCTCCGGGAAAAAAGGCTCCGGGAAAAAAGGCTCCGAGATAAAAGGCTCCTGGAAAAAACAGGCTCCTGGAAAAAAAGGCTTCGTGAAAAAAAGGGACTCCGTAAAAAAAAAGACTCTCTAAAAAAGCTCCTGGGTAAAAAATGAAGAATCGTGGGAAAAAAAGACTCCCGGAAACAAAAAGGCTCCTGGGAAAAAAAGGCTTCGTGAAAAAAAGGACTCCAGGGAATAAAAAGGCTCCGGGGAAAAAGAGGCTCCTGGAAAAAACAGGATCCGAGAAACAAATGCTTCGTTAAAAAAAGGACTCCGGGAAAAAAGACTCCGAAAAAGAAAACTCCTGGGAAAAAAAGACTGGGGGGAAAAAGGCTTCAGGAAAAAAAGATCTGGTAAAAAAGGCTCCGGGAAAAAAAGGCTCCTGGAAAAAAAGTGCTCCTTGAAAAAACAGGCTATGGGGAAAAAAAATACCCCATGAAAAAAGGCTTCGTGAAAAAAAAAGGACTCCGGGAAAAAAAGAAGACTCCTGGGTAAAAAAAAGAAGACTAATAGGTAAAAAAAGAAGACTCCTGGATAAAAAAAGAAGACTCCCGGAAAAAAAGACTCCCGGGGGAAAAAAAAGACTCCCGGAAAAAAAGGACTCCCAGAAAAACAATTCTCCCGGGAAAAAAAGACTCCCGGAAAAAAAGAAAATCCCGGAAAAAAGAGACTCCCGGGAAAAAAAAGACTCACGGAAAAAACAATCCTGGAAAAAAAAGACTCCCGGAAAAAAAAAAGACTCTGGGAGAAAAAGGCTCTGGGTAAAAAAGAAACTCCTGGGGAAAAACGACTGGGGGGAAAAAGGCTTCAGGAAAAAAGCTCCTGGAAAAAAAGGCTCCTGAAAAAAGAAGCTTCGTGAAAAAAATAGTACTCCGGGAAAAAAGGACTCCCTGAAAAAAGAGACTCCTGGGTAAAAAGAGAAGACTCGTGGGTTAAAAAAATGAAAACTCGTGGGTTAAAAAAAAGACTCCCGGAAAACAAAAGTCTCACGGGAAAAAAGACTCCCGGGAAAAAAGACTCCCGGGAAAAAAAGACTCCCGGGAAAAAAGACTTCCGGGAAAAAAAGACTCCCGGGAAAAAAGACTTCCGGGAAAAAAAGACTCCCGGAAAAAAAGACTTCCGGAAAAAAATACTCCCAGAAAAAAAAAGACTCCGGGAAAAAAGATTTCGGGAAAAAAAAGACTCCGGGAAAAAGAGACTCTGGGGAAAAAATTACTCCGGGAAAATAAATAAATCGTGAGTCTCCCCTTGAATTTACATAATAGTGACTCATTTGTAGTTATTCGGCTTGAAGGAACGTAGACAGACTTGAAGTTATCAGTCAGTTCGTTTATCACTGGTCGCACTTTGCAGAGGCGGTCACTTTTATCTGCCCGAGTATTGTCAGTGAAGTGCAGACAGATATGATAACAAGTCCATAAATCTATCTCGGGGCATGGTGTTGGGGAATAAGGGGTCTCCAAAATGGAGTCCCTTGTCCAGTAGAAGGTTGATATCTCTTCTTGGGTAGTGTCAGACCACCCAGTCCCCTCGTGTGTTTTGACGGAGGCTTTTGGTTCTGGGCGGCCTATCGGTTTGTATTATCAGTTATGTGCTTTGTAAGTTCAGGAAGGAAAAACTGTTCGAAGATCTCCATTGGATATTGGGGTGCTGGTGCTAACCAAACTCTGGCTTAATTAAACGCGAACAATAAGCATACATTCCAAGTGCGCCAATGACAATACAGTAGACTGGTTTAAATCTTACATTTCGCATAGACCACAGGTAGTTGAGATAAACAATATTAGATCAGGAGAACTTAATCTAGCCTGTGGTGTTCCACAGGGCTCGATTTTAGGACCACTATTGTTTTTGTCATATATCAATGATATGCCATGTTCTGTAAACTGTAAACTACAGCTATATGCAGATGACGCTATGTTATTAGCTATAGACAAAAATGCTAACAATGTAGAACAGAAACTCACCGTAGAACTCACAAAGGTCAATCACTGGCTCATAGATAACAGGCTTTCACTCCATCTAGGAAAAACTCATTCCATATTATTTGCTAATAAAAGGAACTTGCGTAACAAAACTTTTCTCGACATAACATACAATGGAATTGATATTAGAAGAGCCAAATCAGTCAACTATCTTGGCCTTGATCTAGAACAGGATTTGAATGGTAGCTTAATTGCGCAACACATAATTAAGAAAGCTAACTCTAGACTCACATTTTTGTTCCGGCATCAAAATTGTTTAAGTAAAAAAGCAAGGAAAATTTTGTGTACGGCCTTAATATCCTGCCATGTTGATTATTGTTGTTGTTCCTGGTATTCTTCATTGTCACAAAAATTCAAAAACAAACTTCAAATCTGCCAAAATAAAACAATTCGCTTTATTAACAATCTTCCTACAAGATCCCATATTGGTTACAAAGAATTCCATGAAATAGGATGGCTTGATATTCACCATAGATCGAGTACAGTTCCTCAAAGCTAATCATGTTCATAACATTTTTCATCAAAAATCTCCCAATTATCTCAAAAACAATTTTACCTATATTAAAGATATTCACCACTACCCAACAAGATCTAGTCAATTTAATGTTTTTGTACCACACATTAAAGGAACAGAAATTAACTCTTTTTTCTACACTGGAATTAAATTATGGAATTCACTACCATCCGACCTGAAACTGTATGAAAGGAAAACCTTGTTCAAAACTAACCTTAAAGGATTTCTTTTTAACAAAATTCAAACTGCTGAATCTAGTTAAAGAAGTCAACATAACACAGGAGGCATGGGAAGGTTATGTAAATGTTCCTGTTATAAAGTGCAATGTAAGATTTTTGATGGTTTTTAAGGTAATTTGAATTTAGCATATTATAGTGGGATTTTTATAAGTTTTTTCCTCAGTATATTGTAATATTAGTTTTTAAGTGGGAAGGTTATGTAATTTATAATTTTTAATATATTTTTAAGATTATATGAATTATAAAAGGGAAAGGGTATCTTTTTGGGACCGCAATGGAAATAAGTTTTTTTAAAACTTGTTTGCGTTATCCCTGCTTTTTCCACAGTATGGGGGACTCTCTGTTTCATTTTTTATTTTATAGTTTTAGATAATTAACTAATTTATATCATTTCTATATGTGGAAATTGCGAATAAATCAAATCAAATCAAAAATGAATGAAATGCCCGGTTTTGAAAAAGCTCCATCTATATTCATTGGAAAACCCACAGCAAAACCCACAGCAGCTGAATGATGAGAGCGTCAATTCGCGGCTGCGGCCGTCAACCGGCCGCATGTACAAACAAGTTTGCGGCAATAGACCGTGTAATTAAGTCTCGCGCATAAAGGCCACGATTGAACTTCCGGGCATCTCCGAGCCACAGGCTGTAGGACTTTTACGTGTGGTTCATTTTGTTTTCTATAATACTTTGTTTTTACGAAGATCTGAACCATGAAACGGCCATAAATATGGATGATAAATTCAAAATTAATTTTACAATACATGAAAACATGCATGACTGTCTAAATTATTGAAGAAAAGTAGGGAAACAAATTTGACCTGAGCGTCAAGTTGCAACGTGATTGGCTCATTGTCGGGAAGAGAAAGCCCGGCCCCCCAAACCCCTGTACTGCATGCGCTGCGGACGTAAGCGAACGTACGTACATAAATTATATACGACGACCGCCTTATATGGTCTACGCTATTATATGGTCTACGCTATTAAGACTGGCGCGTGAACCAGAACAATGGCGAATGACGTACGTATGACGTACTAGACTGTTTTGTTCTCCTTTTCCCTAATTAGATATATCGTTCACATATTGTAAATTGAAATAAGAAAAAATATTTTGCTAAAAGTTTTTATCTACCTTTCAGTAAAAAGAACAGCGTCAAAACAAAATATTTCAAGAAAACTACTCGCTTTACACATTGCCCGGTAGTTCGGTTTCTCGTAAACTCTCGTACGTTCTTGAGGTCAACTTACACGCTCTAAACACGTCAACCGGCCCAGTAGCCTCGCCTCAAGCCGCGGCTATAGCCGTCATCCGGGCGCAAGGACCTTGAAATGGGTTTTGACTGTGGAACTTTGGTTAAATTGGCTCCTAGGATTCCATTATATGCTGCGATGTGTCTTCCAGAAGTTCATGTATAGTCTGGATGGCCTGAATAACAAACTGTTCTAAGCATGTGGTATATGAGTGTGGGTGGTATATAATAAATGTAGGTTGGAAATCCAGTTGCACCATGCAAGGTTTTGGTAACTTAGAGCGGCAGCCACTCTTAGACATCCCAAAGCAATATGACAGCATGCTGTGGACAACTCAGATCATGTGTTTTGGTCAGTTGATAGTACGTATAACATATACATCTTTCGGTTTCAGCCCCTAAAGATACGAGACATGCTGGTGTCATCTTCAGTGACGGCTCGCTTTACTAGGACGGTCGTTCACAGTGTTGTGATAAACCCGGCCAGTAAGAGCCAAGAGATCAACTTCTACATGGAGCTCCCCCCAGAGGCCTTCATATCAGGCTTTTTGATGTAAGTAGGAGCCCTCTCAGACTCTTTCTTCCATAATAATAACAGCGATCAGCTTTTAACGGGGTATCTGAGAACATTATGATTAATCATTTTTCCTGGTCACTAAGCAAAAATACTCGTCGACTGTTATAGTTAAGGTTTTGTGGAAGTTACATGTAGTCTAATTGTTGTTAACCATAGTTCTTGCAGTGCGAACTTGCTCTTACCTGTAATCATCAACAGACACCAACCATTACTCTGCCCCTCCGTGTATATGGACACAACAACCCTTCAATCGTTAAAATAACCAAACGCTGCATTATAACGCTGCAGGAGACACACATATACGGCGAGATAGCTCCCCGGCCAAGGCCGTTTCTATTTTAAAGAAATCTAATTCTAGTCGCCATGCACGGCTCTTGTGACCAAATCTTGCTGAAGGACACATATCAGCACCTTAATCAACTAGTTTGGTTTGAAACCACTATCGTACAGAATTCACTGCTGTGTCACTGAATCGTGATGCTTTTGCAGATATTTTACTCTCTCTCTCTCTATCTATCTCTCTATCTCTCTCTTCTTCCATTGTGAAACAACAAAAATCTCAACTCAAGCCACGTGATCAGGGGCCGACAATCAATAAATAGATTTGGATTATGTTGATATTAAACCATTTTCACAGAGAGACGGGGGGCGTAGTGTATAAGTCACAAGTGGAGGAAAAGAGAAAAGCTCAACGGCTGTACGACCACGCAAGAGACCACGGACTGGCTACTGGGCAAGTTAAGCAAACGTAAGTATTGCTATCAGAATAAACAAAAATCATGTTGGCAGGTGTTGTAAAGGACCAAACATTTGGAGAACTAAAATAATCTGTTGGATGGTCTCCCGTTTTAAAGAACGTTAATTTAAAAAAACAAAATTAAATATTGTATTTTGATGTACAGTTTCGGTATTAGTTTTACACAAAGGAAAAAATCAGAATCAGTTATTCCCCATTTCATTAATTTGTCTTTGGTAGGTAGAATTCTGGGTTTCAGTTGAAACCATATATTTGTATCATCTACATCCATCAGATTACATCGGTTTTGGAGCCAAATTTGTTCCGAATCTAAATAATTAACATTGAAGAAATTATTCTACACTTTTCAGCACTCGGTGAAGTTATGTTTCTACGAACTAAATTATTATACACTAAATTAATATACATTAACACTGGTTAATTTATATAGCATTACCATTCTTATTAAAAGTAACCCGATTGAGAAAATGATTTGGGGGGCCTTCTCTAACTTCCTCGATATAATCTTTTTAACATTTCTGTTTAGTCCCGCCATGATCCGACCACTGAGCATTTACATATGTATTGACAAAATATGACAAGTCAGCTAATGTTTTAAAAGAAAACATTTTACCATCCTGAATCATTTGTTTTAAATATACGATACCCTGGGGCTTCTGACTTTTACTATCCTAGCTTTCTCTTGATTATCTATTATTCCATAGAGGTATAGGTCTATTACCAGTCTCATTCATACATGAAAAACAGTTATTAATATTAGCGCCAGCTTGGTTAATACAAATCACGATTAAATCTTTGTAGTAAGGCTGGGCCGTCGGGGCCACGGCCTTTGGACAATTGATCACATACTGGTACCAATCTAGGTTACAACTACCACTTGCTTGGGATATACAATAATCAAACAAATATTTTCATTTACCAGAGCTTTGACGATATCTACGTAACACATTATTTTTTAAAGCCTTTTACATCTAATACTTACAACTCCGGTACCTCCATTTTCAACCGGCCCGCAAATCGTATTTCTTTTAATTTTATTCGGTTTCCCATTCCAGTAAAAGGACCACTTTTAATTCTTTCCATTTTCTCAATATATACATTAGGGCAGTGAAGAACCGAAGTAAGAAATCCCGGTGTAGCGTGAAATATTGTCACTATGAAATACGGTAGTATTGCACATGCAAAGTTATCGATAATATCGATAATTGGGAAAGTGGCCGGTCACGTGGGAGCTAGGCTTAACCAATAATAGGGAAGAGGAGTCGGATACATGTATTCATGGGAGTCGGATATTCATGACACCGGCTCCGTTAATAACTATAGATTTTCCTTTCAAGGTTAGATCTCTGTTTTTCCATCTATTCAGAACATTCTCCATTTTACCGATTCTGGGGCCCCTAATTCCTGTCTGAGTTGTCATCATTCCCAAAATAAATTTCAAGAATTTTAAGATGGTCCTTGACCCAAGAAAACCCTCCCGGTTTTTATTTCCTATCCCTTCACTTGGCCAACCATAACCCCTGAGATTTCCCAATCCTAGACCCATACCCCCAACTGTAAACTTGTCAAGAGCAGCAAAATCAGTTGTCTTTAGTTTGGTGAGAAAAAGCGTGTATCGTCAGCATGCTGAATGAACTCCAGCGTCTGATAGCTACTTGGAAGAGTGAGAGCGCAATGAAATTGTGAAAAACCAACTGGTGCTGAAGTGACATTGGGCTCCTAATGTGTGGCTGGTAATGAAAGGGTCAAGAGGTGCTACTTCATTCTGATCTGAACATCAACAGTCTAAGGGACTCCCCGTTTAATATACCTATATACGGATACGTAAGCATGCAAAATACAACAAATTATTTCTAAAAGAACTCACTAGACTCCTTAATGACGCCGATTCCGATCCTGATATCATAGGTGAAATCGAAAATAAAATTAAAACTTATGAGTTGAATTATTTGGAAAAGTCCGGAGAGAGGTGCCACATAAACAAAATAACTGGTGAAAACCAACCCAATTTTTTCGTCGTATGGAAAAACAAACTAATGAAAAGCTTCTAACCAACCTAGTTGTTGCGAATGGTTTCTACTACGAAGATTCCTTCTCGATATGTGATTATGTTATGAAAATGTGTATAGAAGTGAGGGAATATATAAAGAAAAATATAATACTGTTCTTCATACAGCGTGTTCGTTACTTCCCCCGCGCTAACTCCTGCCTTTAACATCGGGGAAAGTTGCACATGCGCAGTACGTTAGAGTAAACGAACGATCTCAGGGTGCACCACACTAATTCAAGCTATAATCAACAGTGTAAAATATGGTTTTGTACACGATTTTCAAACGGGGACCTTTCTCAATCAGGGACCCTATTGTCCTCTTTTGTTAAAAGTCCCCTATTTAATGCAAAAACAAACTCACCCACACATTCTCATTTTTACATCCCTGTGGAGACATGGCATTGTTCTTCCCGTTGTCCCTGTACTTAAGCAAACCCCCATAGACTTTGTACACAAAATTCCTTGTGGAGACATCCTAACCCATATAATTGCCTAGTGAGTGGTGGAGACCTATTCAATCCCTTTGTTCCTATTGTGCTTATGTCTCCACAGGGTACCGAATATCCGTCCAAGTGTGTAAATACCGGCAATCGCGGACCTCCTATTGTCCCTCTTTTGTTTGTACTTTAACTTTTTTCGGAAGGCCTCCCATATTTATGTTTTGTACACAATTTTCAATCGTGTACGTTCGGTCAATCGTGGACCCTATGTCTATGCCTTATGCTAGGTTCACACATTCCCGAATTATTGCCACGAATACCCCGATCTATCCCGAATAAAAATCCTTGATGCATCCGGAGAAATTAGCCCCGATTGGCTTTTGGTAAGAATAACTTAAGAATGAAACAAAAATAATCAAGAACTAGGTACGAATTGAAAGCGGAATCAGACCGAATCAAGCTGAATGATTGCGATTTAGTGAAGAATAAAACCGAATTGTAGCGATTTTGTCGAGAATAATATACGAATAACTCCAGAATCATCCAGAATGACCCAGAATTATGCCGATTTCATTACGAATTTGTGACCCGCTCTGAAAAAAGGTATATTATGTCGCAAAATATGAAAAATGAGTTTTATGTATGTTTGGAAAGCCCGTAATGTAAGCTTTCATTTGGTACATGATAGAGCTCCAAAGCCCTTCCCATTCTGGAGATATCGCGTTTTTGCATATTAATTAGCTCTATGGAGTTCAAATTGCACAACAGAGAAAACAGGCTTTGAAATAGCTAGTTCTAATACAATGCAATGGAACAATGCACTCTAAAAAGGTTATTTTTTCACTTCCTTCACTGAAATCAACATTGTTGTGCACCAAACCTGAAACTTTAGATATTTAAGATGTCATTAAAGACAAAACCAAAAAATAAAATGTTGACGAAAAATGTCACCCTCTCAATGTTGAAAGGGCCATTACACGTAAATGCACAGCGCGACTTATATCACCTTATTCTGGAGCGAGTCACATTTAATAAGAACAAAGACCGAATACGCCGAATGTAATGCGAACATTCCCTAACAACCCAAAACTAAGCCGCTTTTCAATCAGAACAAGCCAGAATCATCCAGAACGAGGCCGAATCCAGGCGATCCCGGTAAACCACTATCACACTGGGCATCCGACCTCGTTACGACCTTCCCGATCCAAAAAACAATGAAAATCGTGGTACAAATCGTGGTAAAATCGGGTAGAACGTGGTGGGATCGTTTTAGAAACGGGAATGGTCGTAGTATGATCTGGAAGATCGGGGCAATCGGGGAGTCGTTTCCCGACCATTAAGGGTTGCGCTTAATCGTCGGGAAACTTCCCCGATTTGAAAAATTCGTGGCACAAACGTAGTGAGAACGTAGTAAAATCGGGTTGGTCGGGGCAAGGTCTGGGTTCAATCGTGGTACAATCTTGTAGATCGGGGCCATAACGGATGAGAACGGGGAAACATCTCGGGGCTTTCTTTCCCCGATTTAACGCCGTTTTCGACCCGACCTTGCCAAGACCCTTCCGATTTCACTACGTTCTCTGTACGTTTGTGCCACGTTCACACCAAGTTTCCACCAAAATTCATCCCGATCATACCACGATTTAGCCGTTCTTGCCACGTTCAACCAGATTTAACGACGTAAGAGCTACGTTCCCACTACGTTTTAGACGTTCTCGCTACGTTTCCACTACGTCCTACACACGACGTCACCCGATTCACATACAATAGTATAAATATGCAAGTTTCTGGCTAGTTTCATCATTTGCAGAGTGGACATCAAAACAAGAATGACAAATAGACCGAATCGGCAGTATTTATAAGTCCTGGCACGGACGTCTTAGAGAACGGCTGGTTCGTGGCTGGAACGTGGCCCAATCTTGGCACAATTGGATTAGTCTTGGCTTGATCGGCACAAGAACGTGGCACGATCGGGTAGATCGGTGTACAATCGGATGAAATCTTAGTAGTATCTAGGCATAAACTTAGAAAAAACGTGGCACAAACGTTGGGGAAACGGTATGGTCGGGGAAAGATCGTGGTGCAGTCGGGAAGGATCTTGACAAGAACGGGAAACAACTGCATATTCCAATGTTATCCCGATTGTTTTTTGATTTTTCACCGATGATGTCCCGATTTAGGTGAATTCAAAAATCGGCTTGTCGGGAATGAACGTAGTTGGGTCGGGGTTCAGTGTGATTAGGGGCTGTATATAAACCGATCCAGACAAGCGCTCATCGTCAGTCAGTTCCAGTTATCTAATCATTCTGGTATTATTAATTAAATCGGCGTGCATTCGGGACTATTCTGGATCCATTTGTATTAAATTCTGCTTGATTCTTGGTTATTCTTAATAAATTCTTTGGAAAATCTGGATAATTCAGCATTATTCGTAATTCATTCTTGCTAAGTTCTTAGATTATTCTTATTTATTCTTAACAAAATCTTAGTGTATTTGTAAATTATTCTTATAATATTCGTACATTTCTTGATACATTCGTAAAGATTCGGCATGATTCTGGACTGTTAAACACCAAGAATAACTCTACGAAACTTTTAAGAATGCTGTAAGAATATCCAGAATTAGTTAGGAATACAACAAGAATAAACCAAGAATTGAAATTGGTTCCCGAAGCACCCCGACAATTTTGGACATGTTCAAAATTGTCGGGGCGCTTCTCGATCTTTAACGATCTTTCGCCGAACTAACAGAATCATCCCGAGGCAGCCAAGAACCATTCCCCGATTTACTCAAGAATTGCTATTCGCGGCGATTCGGCTTAAAAATCGGGAATGTGTGAACCTAGCATTAGCTCTTTTGTCCCAAGTCCACGATTGCCGGTATTTACACACTCAACCATACATATATTTGTGTTGGTCATTGTGTTCCCGAAATCTCACGAATTCTTTTCAGAAATCTAGGGGAATGTGTTAGGTAACAATAGTATGGAGTGTACATGTATAAGGTATGTAGGGACAAAAGAGGGTACCCCTATGCCCCATATCGTGCTGGGTATCTAACCCTCTCCTTACACCACTCCCATCCCTCCCCACCCCATTGCCACACCGTCTTCCACTCCGCCTCTTTCCCTGTTCAGGTTGATTGAGAGAAATGCTGAACAAGCTTGTCATTTCATAATTAATTTTTCTCTTGATCAGGTCAGAGGAGAAGAACGATTTCACCATATCCATCAACGTTGAAGCGCAAAGCATCCTGTCATTCAACCTGACCTATGAGGAACTTCTGAAGAGAAAGAATGGTTACTTTGAGAATGCTATTTCAATTTCACCAGGCCAGGTCAGTGCATACGTCATCCCCATTATTTGACTTTTTATTTACACTTTGTTTTAATTCCAGGGTGAAGGTCAAGAAAAAATCGAAGGTCACAAAATGATCCATTAAACCATGCTCCTATGACCAACCACAGCCGTGCTCGCAACACGTACTGTTGGGCTCAACAGAGCTACTGGTTGGCGAAAAACCTCAGAGAACGAGTGTAATAAATCAATGCTGGCTGATAAAGAATTCCTGATTATTGTTCTGATTGGCTGTTTTATTGTCTCTCTGGTCTAGTCTTGGTTGAGATTTTATATGTAGTTCGACCTGTGTGTTTCTCCTTTAATCTTTCTTTTCTCTTTGTCTTTATGCTGCAAAATACAATATAATTGTACATGCATTAAGTACAATCAATCAATAAGTAATTAAACAATAACATGAATTATTGGACGTGACCATAAGCAATAGGTGTGGGTATTTGTACATGAAACGAGACCACATGTATTACCCCCCAAAAGGCCCATGAAAAAATCCCCGAAATCTCCACTTAATAGAGGCACAATTTACCTATTTCATATCTTGAAAGGATCTATACATTATTATCTCAAATAATCCTGATCAAACTCACCAAGTCGATAGATATAGAAAGGGATCAAATCTAATGTAATCTGGGGAAATTTACGGTAGCAAACTGAGAAAAGCAGACACCAGTGGTGATAAAGCGCGCCATAATGTGTCAAGAAAAAGTTTATGAACAACAATGTAAACAGTGAAGGGGGCCCTCTTGTTCTCAGAGTCAGATTCTACACGTATACATCTAAATGTCGGACTTTTGTCGTGGAGCAAGTTCGGGTGTTGCTGATCTAGTCCCTTTGGTCAATTTTGCGATTTATATCGCGCATGCGTGGTCTGTTTTAACTCGAACGCATCTAGTCGATCAACCACGTCAAATCTAGTTTGTGTAGCAACAACAAACTGTAAAGAATGTCGTCTGCTGATTGTTAACCCCTTGAGTACGGTATTTTACGGGAGACGTCGGGGTGCCGCGGCGGTTATAGCAGCCAAGCGAACCGCTACAATGTGTTTGTGCAGTCAAGCGTAACCTATACACAATAATCCAACAATGGATTGAAACTGCACAAACAGCGGCTAATGGTGTCATCCGGCCTTGTGGCAGTGTTTAATCCAACAATGGATTGAAACTGCACAAACGGCGGACAATTGCGTCACCCGGCCTGGTGGCACTGCTTTTTTTGCGCATATTTGCGGCATCCGTACGCAAGGGGTTTTAACGAAGCAAATGTTGGTACGTCATGTTAATTTTCCATTATGTATTTCTTTTATTTTCTCTATTTAACTTTAGTGCAATAAATAATTCATTATCTTATTGCAAAGAGTTATTATCATTGGACAAAACTAACAATTTACCGTAAACGTTTGCAAAACTTGCCCAGTTTACCTATCCTCCATCTTGAAACCGTGACGTAACTCGCGAGTGACTTGAGAAACCATGGTCCGGGGCTAGGTTGATCCAGTTGGACTAGCTAGTCAAACCACGCAGCGTTCGAGTGACATCTAGATTGACTAAGGTTAAGTCTAGTCACTCTAGTCGCCCAACCGAACTTGCTCGTGGCTGCATGTGATTGATCAGTACGTCAAGGGGCGGGGCTTAAATGTAATGGATCTGTCTAGTTAGAGAAGAATGCCCACGGAATTGGAGTTAAAAATGGGAGGGAAACCCAAGAGAGTTAGCGTGGGAAAATCGGTGGGTTTACACTAGGGGTGTATTCCACTCAAGGAACATTGCTTAATGTCCAATGGAAACTTGTGTGAAGGGAACTCACTCCCGACAGGGACTGAATGTACAATCCCCATAGTGCCCAAAATGGGAATCGAATCGAGCCTTCTGTGTATAAAGTCAGATGGGAAATTGTTACGGCGTCAAGAGCACATCCATTGAATCTGCGCAGTGTTGTTATTGATTTTTATGGAGATTCAGAATCATCGGGCGGTGCCTAGAATCTACTTCAAGGAAGTAGAAATTCGTTACTTTAAGGAGTCGACTCAACACAAAAAATTGAATCACAATTCTGATTCCAATGTTGGAGTCAACTTGAAGTAGAGTCAAACCCTCCACGAAATCACACAACCCTAGTCTGTACCAGCTTGCATCAGTCTTATGTGCTTGTCAGTCCATTTACGTCTGGTTGCTCAAACAGCACTAATTGATGGGACACATGTGAATTTTAGAAGATCGTAGTTTTCAGAGATGTATTTCTCAAAGGATATGAAGTGACTTTCAGATCAAAGGGTTATTGAGGATAAATAGAATCCAAATCAAAAACCTTTTTTTAATGTTTCTGTCACTTGTAATACAAGAATGCCATTATTGTTGTCATCAAGTGGAAACAAAGTTTCTAAATGTAATTGTCTCTTTTAAAGACATATGTGTTTCTTCTGGCAGCCTGTTGAGCGTCTTATTGTAGATGTGCACATCGTTGAGCCTCAAGGAATCAAGGAGGGATCTGTTGACTTCTTTTTGAAGAAACATACTTCGGACGGCAGGACAGAGGTCCAGCACCCAGACTGGGCCCGGCTTGAAGACCGGCACCGTGAACGAGCGATTGTCCAGTTCCACCCGACCGTTAATGATCAGGAGGCTCTGGCTACGAGCGGCAACCTTGGCAAATTTGTGGTGAGATACGACGTCATCCACAAGGCACATGCCGGAGATATCCAGGTAAATGATATTTATATAATTTTCCTGTGTATTTGTTTGATAGAATTACGCACCTTGTTCCTCCAATATTATACCCAGCACGATATGGGGCAGAGGGGTACCCCCCCCCCCTTTTTTTGTCCCTATACCCTATGCACTATCCAGACTATTGTTACCTAACACATCCCCCATAGAGATAAGAATTCCTGAGATTCCGGGAACACAATGACCAACACAAAAGAGGGGGGTGGGTTCCGTCTGAAACATATCGTGCATAATATGTCCAATATACATGTACATGTACAGTTGTAGATTGAAGACCAAATTAAGGCCCAGATTCAGAGGTCAGAGACCAAGACTAAGAGCGACCCCAGTGTCTGAATCCAATACCACCCCGGGCCTGAAACCAAAACCAACCCCAAGGGTATAAAACCAAAACCAACCCTAGGGTCTGAAACTAAAACTAACCCCTGGAGTCTAAAATCAACACCCATGGTCTTAACCCAAGATCAACCCACGGGGTGAAAAACCAACGCTCATACGGCCTAAGCCAAACAATCTGGGCAGTGATAGTGAGAGAATCACTCAATGACGTCTGGGACGTGAGCATGGGCTTTTGTCTTCTGACTGGCACCCCAAGTTGAGCTAAGTAATTGACAAATTGGGAGATCGCCAACACGGGTCTTTTTTCTTTGTTCACTTTGATCATTGTTTATTAGGTTTTTCTTGTGGCTTGTTTTGTGATACACTGAATTATGTATCGCTTTCTCGGATCCTTTGCTGTGCAGATTGTCAACGGCTATTTTGTGCATCACTTCTCACCCGAGGGATTCAAACCCACAAAGAAGAATGTCGTGTTCGTGTTGGACACCAGCGGCTCGATGAGTGGAACCAAGATACGTCAAACCAAAGAGGCAATGGAGATCATACTGTCAGACCTACGGGAGAAGGACCAGTTTGGTATCGTGACTTTCTCCTCTACGACGCAGGCGTGGAGAAATAACATGGTGTCTGCAAGCAAGGACAACATTGAATCTGCCAAAGAAGAAATCAGAGGACTTGATGCTAGTGGAGGTTTGTTTATCAGATTTTGCTTTAAATGGTCTTAGATGTCTACAACAACATATATATTTTACTTCTGTGGACTTGCTAGGGGTAACAAAAATGCACGAAGAATTGATCTTTCGGTGTTTTTAAACGGCCTAAAACCCAGTGCACCTGGATAACTTATGTCAAGCCTGTACACAGGGCTTTTGCGAGGGAGGAGGTGTGTATCCAAATTTTCAGAACCAAATATAATATTTGGGGGTTAAGGAAAGTACCCCAAATGTTTTGGGTCATGCGAAATGCTTCAAAAAGCAGGGGAGTCTACTTTTTCAATGGGGTACTAATAGCCTTTTCACATACTTGCAAACAGAACGCAAATCAGTGCACAAGATGGGCGGCCACACAGCTTCACCGTTTAATAAAAGGGAACAAATTTAAACAACTGCAAACATGCACCTTTTAGGGAATGGGGTTCCATTTCTAAAATCTTGAGATGGAATTTTCGCTTATTTGGGTAATATCGGACAGTGTTATTGTAGGATGTTATTTATTTTGGACGCCAATTTTAGAAATTATATTGTCCTAATCTCTCTGTCCATTTGGCCACAAAAATATAGTTGTGTTGCCCTCCGCGACCGACCCCTAAAACTTCACAAAAGTCGGGTCGCGGTATTTCTTTCTTTTTTAAGGAATCTTCAAAATCTTACCTTTTCCCGCACAAAATGAACAAGTGTTATTGAAATAATTGTACTTAAATACAGCTACGACGGCACAATTGTACATTTCGCCATCTCACTTTTAAATAAGCTTACTTTTTCCCTTCTGACTTCCGAGTTACACGACATGTAGTATTGTTTTCATGTTTTTATGGATGTGAAGAAAAAAAATTAAAAATCGACCGACCGACCCTCCCTCCTGAATTGACCCATTTAAGGGCAACCATTTTGTGAGAAACGTGTGCAATAAAAACTGACAACCGAGTTATACTCTCCTCAGGTACGAACCTCCATGGTGGTATCGTTCACGCCATCGCTATGTTGGAAGAAGCACAAAGAAACGCAGTCACATCTGTGGGTACCTTCTCCCTCATCTTAATGATGACGGATGGCCAGCCTACGGCTGGAATTTTTACCAGCCCGGATGCCATCAAGCGTGACATCCGCCGCCAGCTGGAGGGCCGATTCTCTCTCTTCTGTCTGGGCTTCGGTAACGGTGTGAACTACCCGTTCCTGGAGCAGCTGTCTCTGCAGAACAGAGGACTGGCCCGCAAGATCTACGAGGACTCTGACGCTGGGCTGCAGCTGGTGGGGTTCTTTGACGAGGTGGCCAGTCCGTTGTTGGTCAACGTTCAGATCGAGTATGACGACAGCATGGTTGTCCGTAATAACGTTTCTGAAACATGGTTTCCGCAATACTTTGAGGGGATGGAGTTGGTGGTGGCCGGCCAGTTGTTCCAGAATGACAGCCTGCCTAATGTTTTGACGAGCAAAATTAAAGGAGAATCTGACGGTGTGGAGATCGAACTCCGGCTGGTGGCAAACGTTCAGGTTTGGACCAACAAATTAATGTGTAATATCATCATAATCGATTTCTGTTAGTGAAACCCAGGTTTTCTCAAAATAGCTTGTGACTTGTAACTTGCATGTCTAAGGAAATTATAAAAGGGTGGTCAAGCTACATGTATAATGTCCACTGCCAGAGATTGGGGACTCCATCAGTTGATTTACCTACTGTAGGATCGGGTAATGGCTGAAAAGGTATACGGGTGTTTGCCCAGCTTAGCTTCGAATTTGAGTCACAGAGGTGGAATGTAAGGGCAGAGATTTTCGGCAGAGATTGTTATTGAGATCACAGGGAACATTATATGGACCATAGTTTTGACAAGTTGATTCTCTACATTCAACTATAATTTTCCATTGATTATTAAGTTGTTACTATATTCTTCTATTTATTAATATATTCTATTTGTCTTGTGTCCTTTTTTGAGGGAAGGTTAATTGGGTTGGGTTGGGTTGGGTTGCGTTGCTCTACTACTTTTAGGGGTTTGAGCCTCACAGATTAGAAACTACTTTCATCAAATTCCTTGACCTAAGCATTTTTGACCCACAGGAAGAGAGTGACGCCCTCCTTGACCCACAGGCAGTGGATGACTTTGCCCAGCGCCTGTGGGCCTTCCTCACCATCAAGGAGCTCCTGTGCAAGCGCGTCGGTGTGGACAGCAACTACGAGAAGGCAGCCTTGACACAGAGGGCGCTAGAGCTGTCCCTCAAGTATCATTTTGTCACCCCGCTGACATCTCTCGTGGTGGACAGGCCGGTTCATGATGAGCCTGTCATTACAGACCCACCTAAACCTGGTAGGCCTATGTCTAGATTTGCTGAGACCTTTTCAATATCAGACTTTTTAAGTACTTGGACATGATTCTGGGATGCTTAGAAAACAGAGTGATTGCGTAATTTGCGTAAAAAGTTCCAGAGCTGTAATTTTTGTGTGGAATAGAATTGCAAAGAATCGGACATATAGTAGCCAAGTTAACAGTAAATACACAAAATTATGTCACCAGTAGTAAGTGAATACTTTCGGCGCGTATCACAGCCAGACCCAGACTCGCAATTTGATGGTGAGTATTTTTTTGCAAGGTAATACTTCACTTAAGTTAGAGAGTGAAGTAAACTTTTTCAATAGGCTGAACATACAATGAAGACAACCATTGCTGACCTCAAGCAATTGCCTTGCATCAGAAATGGACCAAAGACGTCCAAATTAACATCCAATTTTCTCAACTCGGCTCTCATGGACGTCCCAAAAATCATCTTTGATTTAGTACAATCTTCTATAACCGAGCTCGTTAAAAACCCGTGTTACTCTTGCATCCATTTTCCCGTGCTAATGAATTATGGGAGGAAAAAGACGTATTGTGCAGCCTATAGACGGTCTTCGTAAAATATGTTGTTTTATCATGCGTTACGTGCACAAATTGATGTGCATTACTACTGTGTGAATTAGGAACGTACGCTCCTAATTCAAAGTTTGAAACTAATTACTCATCGCTGTGCATGAATTATCTAATGCTAACTAATTAGCAATTTGAGCTATCTTGCCCTATGTTGGCGGTCTCCCAAATTGTCAGTATCTTTGTTTGGGTGGGTGCTAGTCAGAAGTCATAAACCCAGAATGCCGCATAGCCAGGGATCACACCCAATTTTACGATACAACCTGGGAAGCGACATTGTGGGGATCACTCAATGAGGATACGACTTGTTAACTTATAATTCGTCAAACAATCCACAAGGGAAACGGACTAGGTAAATTTAAATTCATTTTCAAAGTGAACCAAGAAGAAACTGGCAGGAGCGGGATTCGAACCTGCGACCTCCTCGCAGGTTCGAATCCCGCTCCTGCCAGTTTCTTTGTTCACTTTGAAATTGTATTAAAATTTACCTATAGTCAGTTTCCCTTGTGGATTGTTTGACAAATTAGCAATTTGGTTAGGTTTTCGGGGTGATACACCTCAAAGACACAGACATACAAGGTGTCTAGCAAAAAGTACCCCCACTTGAAAATATTTCTTAAAATATGAAGGATTATAATTTTTGAAAACAGTTTGTACTGACAGTAGCACCCAAGACTGGCAGTCAAATTACGTAATGTAAATTTGACAATGAATCGTGGGTCGATGAACTTGACCTCATTTTGTGTGGGGGTGAAATTACTACCTCTATATTATACGACCCCCTGAATAGCTCTTGCACGCTAGGGCACAACAGGGAGTGGCCAGCACGACCCCCTGACTTTGTTTTTTTCTACGGGGTAACCTCAAAGCGTGAGTTTACCGCACACCACCAACAGATCTTGGGCTGCGCCACCGTATATTACTAAAGCAAAAGCAATCCCATGAGTAGTACGGTCAGTTCGTGAGATGATAACCCGCGCCGAATGTTGCCAAAAGCCTAGGTTACACTGTCACGATTTTAACAACGATAACCCACGATTCACAAAATCCGGCTGATTCCTGGACATACTCGTAGCTGCATCTTGGTGAACTCTGATGAATCTTGGCTGGTCGGCAAACTCCCCCCGACAGTTTTGAACTGTTTCAAACTGTCGTGCTACGTGGCAGTGCTACGATTTTTTCAAACCGTAGGGCAGTCGCAGTGCGATCGTACTCAATCGTGCACAGTCGTAGCGCCATCTTGTAGGCGTCCGTGGCCTTCCGTGACCTTCCGTGGCCAATCGTGGTTTATTGTACATGTTGCCATCGATGACTGACCAGATCCAGACTTTGGGCCCATATATATCGGAAATTCGCCTGGAATCGTATGTGAAGCGTGACAAATCTTGGTACGGCGTAGGTCCATCGTTATACATCGTCGTTAATATTAGTGCAATCGGCTGTAATCGGCTGTAATCGTATATTAGTCTTGACTAGTCCTGACGCTATCGTAGAACCGTAGTACACCGTAATAGACCGTAGCAGGTCGTGATGAATCGGCTTTAAAATCGTACAGACATCGTCGATATACGTACAGAGGTCGTCGATAATCGTAGTGTCATCGTAGAAGGACCGTGAGTATTCGTAGGAGGGTGCAACCGGGCCCTTTTCTCCCGATTCACTCTGATTAAAACTGCTACGACTAATCGGGAGCTGTGGTCGCAAAAATCGTGACAGTGTGACTTAGGCTTTAGGTCACGTCGAGGGACGATTTGGAAGAGCAGATTAAAAGGTAAAGTAACAGTCCCACAGGGCCCCCGGTTCATGCCGGTTAATGCCGGTTCATGAACCGTGGTGAACCTGGGTGAACCGTGTGTCGAACCGTAGCAATGCCTGGATGGTCCGTGGTGGTCCGTGGTGGTCCGTGAATAACCGTGAGCTGCCCCGGCAGTTTTTGACTTGTCAAAAACTGCCGGGTTGAACCGGGACGATCACCCGAACCGGGGTGAACCGTCGCTGTGCCGGGGTGCAACGGGGTGGGCCTTTAATAGTGGGATCGTAGTGGCAACGGGGTCGTCCAGGTAGAACCGTGCCGAACCGGGAGTTATTTTTAACCCCATCAACGCCACGGATCTTCACGGTGCAACTACGTATCACCCAGGACCCAACACGGTTTGCCACCGTAGTGGCGCCGGGAAAAACCGTGGCGAACCGTAGCGATGCCGGGGAGAACCGTAGCGATGCCGGGGTGAACCGTGGTGAATCGTGGTGGTCCGGGGCGAACCGTAGCTAAACCGTACTGAAACCTTGTTCATCCGTAGTACTGTCGGGGCGCTGTCGGGGTGCTGCCGGGGTGGACAATGGTTATCCGTGTAAGAAACGTGGTGCAACCTGGACGACGGTCGTCGGTCGTGATTTTCTTCAAAATTTGACCAAGAGGTCCCGGTTCACCACGGTTCATGGTCCGGGGTGAACTGTGTAGGTCCGTAATGAACCGTACTGTATGGGACTGGGGCTTAAAGGGACACATTGCCTTCAAATGTCATGAAATGTTGCTGTTTAGAAATGTTCCTTATCTTTTATAAGAGTTGTTCATGCAAACAAACACGTATAATGTGTTGTAATTAGTGAGTAGTGATTGCAAAACAAAAATTTTTCCGCTTACCCCTGACATCTGACCCGCGAAACATAGACTTATTTCCAGTACTAAATACCACCGTCTAATTTAAATAATGCACAAAATACGCTGTAAGAGTCTTTAGGCTGGCGCCGCAGCCAGTGGCCTTGTGAACCTATCAGATGATCGCCAGGTACAATTCTCTACCTCGCGACACATATCGCCAGTGCTGCGCGCCGTGCCACAGTACATCAAAATGGATCAACAGAACGTACTTCAACCAGATGCGACTGGAAATACGACTGGTGAACACTGTCCGCCATTTTGTGGAGTCAAAAATTTGGTTCTACAAAATGGCGGACCGTTATTTGTCACGAAATTAAACAAAAACCACGCAATTTGAAGGAATAGTTAGGTGAATCTTTATATTCTACTTTTAAAAATGCTTCCCAACCATATCCATTTCAGTTTTATAGCCCAAGTTGCAAAATCCAAAGCAATGTGTCCCTTTAAGCTTATTCAGCATAGAGCCTGAAAGTTCACCCCTGGTGGCGCGCATCCGGAGACCTTGAAAAGGAAAATAAACGTGTAAAACTTGTAAAATTTGCAGTCATTTTTGGTACATTGAATTCTTAAGAAAATCACCCCCAAAAAGGCCTTTGTGAAATTATTACTAGCATATCAATTTATGGAAACTAATAAATCGCCTGTTGCGAAAGAGAAATATCGTACCAAAAATGTACCTCTCACTTCCGAAAATCTCAAACACGTACGGACTTGTGAAACTCGGTGTAGGCCTACTCTTACAAAGATGAAAATGTATGAAATAATTTTGTGGTAATCATTGGGAGTTAAGTAGAAGAAAATTAATGTTATTCCTTTCTGGCTATTTGTTTTAATATACGTACAGGACTCATTACCAATTTCGAAAGAAATTTAATGCAACCACTGATAAGGACGGTGAGTGAGGCTGTACGCCAGACACTCAAGCTAGCCTGGTTTAAATTAAAACCCATCGGCTGTAGGTAAAAGACGCGCGCTAAAAACGCGTAGGTAAAAACATCTACATTCTTGTTCTCACGCGAGTAGGCAAAATAGAAGGAAAGCGCAAATCAGTTTTATCTGGGTAACTATGCTAACAACGGATGTTCAGGTCAACAATAATATTTCATTTTTCCCCTGTCTACAAGTGTTTTTTCGACAATTTTTTCCAAAAATGACATTAAATTCTACGATAAGTATTTCTTGGGGGTGGTTAAAGTTATAAATCATTCTACCAAAAATGATGGCAGATGCAAGAGAAATGCAATGTAAAATGTCCATAGACGGGCTGCACGAGGTCTCTGGAAGCCCGCCGCGTGACATTTTACTTTCAAGCTCTATAGAGTACCAAAGTCTGACGTCAGTTGGCACGACAACTGGCTCCAAACAAATGGAGATTTCGACTGTTCCTTTAACAGCCATTCATGCAAACACATTGACACAAAATAACAAAAGTATTCTGGTTCCAAACATTGCATTGACGTCATCACTTCGGTACTATAATTGTCGATGTAGTGATTTCAGTCCCAACACAATATGAGATCAAATTCATTGACCCGTGACTCATTCTCAATTTCCTTTAGATAATTTGATTGCCAGAGTCTTCGCTGTTACTGTCGGGGCAAAATGTTGTGAAAAATTACAATCTTTCATATTTTAACAAATATTTTCAAGTGGGGGTACGTTTTCGCTGGACACCCTGAAGTAGCCAAGTTAACGAAATATACATGTAAACATGTTTTTGTATGCCACCGGTTGCAGAGAATTCTGGCTGGTCGTTCCTGGACGTGTTTTTTAGTGGTGAGTATTCTATATACTTCACTTAAAGATAGTATATATACACCATTTGCTTCTGCTGTAATTTTCAAAAGTAAATGGATTTAGGGTAAGTATTTTTAAAGCTTTCTAGCAAATACGGTAACACTGACCTTTTTAAAGTTTTGTGTGCATAGATGATGGGAAAACGGAAAGAAACAAATTATGTTCTAGTAGTCTCGTTCCCTGACCATACCTTAGATAAAACGGAGCAATTTATAGACGTCAGGGAATTATCAGGTCGGGGAACTACACTATTTTCAACGATTGTCGGCAGAACAATCGTTAGAAAACGATATAAATTTCCACTTTTCTCGAAAACGACAGCACACCGGGTGCCATGATTTCACAGGATGCTTAAAACCGCTATTTACTTACAGTCTAGTACGGTATTTCGTAATAATTCATAATTTTATTTTTGATGTTTGCAAATGGTGTATAATACCTTAAGTTGGAGATTTTAGTGAACTTTTTAATAGGCTGAACACACAATGAAGTGAATTATGTATTGTGTGTTGACCTCAGGAAATCGCCTTTCACTAGGAATGGACTCGATGTGATTTTCTATTCTAAATTGACACTTAAGTGCTTTCCAACAAAAAAGTTCAAAATTATGTACAATTTCTACTAAATCACCTCTCATGTCCCAAAAATCACATCCTTGAGTTTTCTGTATCCAAAATTACATCCAAGATTAAATAATAGAGCTTCTATATTACATCCTGTTTTCGCAAATTTTCAAAATTATATTCACTCTGAATGTCATCCGCTCAAAGGACCCGGCCGCGATTTTTTTTCCAAACGACATCCGAATGGGGTGAACGTTATGTGATTTCTGACTTACCTTTAAAAAATATCCTCGGAGCCACGAATTAGAAAAAGAAATGAATGCGAACCTAATGAAATTTCGGACTTTATTTCCATTTTTTTTAAAATCCTCCAAAGCTGGAAATTAAATTTAGAAGAAAAAAGATGGACTTTAAAAAACGTAACGTCGAGGTTTCGAACCCACAATAAGCCTTGCATCGTATCGACTGAGCCATCGGAATGCTTGGCTGACGATGAGAATTCATTGCATTATATGCCTATAATATATGCGTATACGTATATTAATAGTATGTAGAGGGCGTTCAACAATCCATCCATTCGCGATCCGCCCGTGCTCCGATACAAACGTCTGATATATGCATGCATCAAATTTAATAAAAATACAGCTAACCAGCCAATCACGGCCGTTGTAAAGTCATTTTCGACAGCGCCTTGACGAAGGCTGTTGATTGGACGATAGCTGTCAGCCGATCCAACACCGTCAGACCATTAGAGAAAAAATCTGGCCGAAAAATACATGCCATTTCTTTTAAACGGAGTACGTGCATGTAAAAATTATTGCGTTGGCAAATCAGCATTGTTTTCGCATTCTTTCACGCGGACGCAGGCAATGTTGCTGTGAAAGATTCTTACCATGTCGGGTACTACATATTTGACCTCATATCATTCGTTTACGCCGGCTGACTGGTAATCTGGAGGTCAAGACGCGGTTGTCTTGAGTAATTAATCGCAGAATATTCCCGCGTGTCGTAGACGTTTTCTGTGCGAACTTCTATTACCAGGATTTTGTTATAAAATCCCAAAGAGCTTCCTTGAGCTCCCCAAAAGCATTCTGCCGGATGACAGTTCGGATTTTGATCTCTAATCCTTCTGATTTGCAACAAGAGACCAGACACTAGATTAGAGTATGGAATGATACAAAAACAGGATGTGATTTTGCATTTTTACCAATTAAACCTAGATGTGATTTTGGAAATAGGATGTGTTTTGGGGGATGGGTCTGTGATTTTGAGGATCTTTTGGTTGTAAATCAGTTCCTACTATGACCATGTCTGTAATCAATAGAAAATCCCATCTTGTCCTTTTCTGGTGTTTCCATTTATGCCTGGGTCACACTCGGCCGTATTGAGGTCCCGTCCTCCCACGACCTGAAAGTTACCGACCACTGCCAACCTGATTTTAGTCTGGAGAGGACGGGACCGCTCCCGACCTTCTAATGACCATTCCTGTCTTATTCACGCTCCAATGCAGTCTTAAAACCGTCTAGATACGCGACCTACGCCGCCTTGCTAACGACCTTTCCCGACTACTCCCAACCAACAACGGACCTACTTACGTCAATTCCCGCCCTGCCGACGTCCTTTCCCGACCTGCTAACGATCTCCTAACGACTAGCCCGTCCTTCTCTGACGTCCGCACGACCTGTATAAGACCGGCTCCCGTCTTGCAGTATAATCATTTCAACTCCCGACTTCGAGAGGTGTACATATCTGCTACATAGTCATGCAGAAGTTCCAGTCTTCTAACATCATCCATGTTGATAGTTGCAAATGATGAGCCACATCAAAGTGCCCAAATATTTATACCTGCCGGCCGGCAGTCGTAGTGTAGGTGTGGCAGGTCGTAGTGTAGGCGCGGCAGGTCGTGTGTGGTCGTTATGATGTCCCTGGGAGGACTGGAAAGGTCGGAATATGACGTGGAAAGTCGTTGAGGGGCCGTGAGAAGGCGTTAGTAGGTCGTTAGAGAGGCGTTATTAGGTCGTAAGAGAGGCGTTATTAGGTCGTAAGAGGTCGGCTACATTGGCCGTCCCAGATTTTCCCGACCATGCACGCCTTCCACCGACTATGTTCACGACCACCTAACGACCACCTAACAACTTTCAAGACCTCCTAACGTCCCTCGCACGACCGCTCTTTATTCCCGATCACTTCCGAACAGTTCAAAATAGTCGGCAACACCTCGACCAAGTTCACCGACCTCTCATGCATCAGGATCTTACTAGACCCGCCCCCGCCCTTCCCTGACCTCCCCCGACCTTACAAGACCATCAAGGTCGGGAGAGGTCGGCCTCCAAATCGGCTAAGTGTGACCAAGCTCTTACGTTTCGTAAATGACAATCCTCAAGTCTATATGACCATTTGCTGCTACTAGTACATCTGTAGTGTTCATTCAACCTTGCTTGATGTTTAAAAAAATGTTGTGGTCAGGACTTGGCATTTTGCTTTGTCAAATTTGAGATGGACGATATTAATGATTGATGGTTTGGTGAGAATACAGTATACCTTTGGCACACGTAGGAACTACTGTATATGACATCTCATGTTGTTTTCTGAAATGGGCTGTGTTGAGGGCACTGTTCGATGATCATAAATTCTTGCTCTCGCGTTCGTGAGGGAAACAAATTTTACAAGTTGATTTAGCACAATCTTCTTTAATCAAGCTCGTTAGACACCTGTGATACTACTACATCCCAATAAGACAATGCATTTTCTTGTGACAATGAATTATGGAAGGAAACAAAATTTTGAATAAAAACAAAGGATATAGGCTGCACTCTGCATGTTGTTTTATTATGTACTACGTGCAAAGATTGATGTGCATTACTACTGTGTGAATTAGGAGCGTCAGCTCCAAATTCAAAATTTGAAAATAATTTAATCTGTTCCTCTTCTTTGTGCATTTATTGTGGAATGTCTCATTGTAAAGTGCATAAACTATCTAATGCTAACAAATTAGCAATTCAGTTTGGTTTTCGGGTGGTGATACACCCCAAAGACTCGGACGTAGTAGCCTAACTTATATACATGTAATTTGTTTATGTCACCAGCTACAATGTTATCTATTACGCACGGTTCACAGCCAGACCCAGACCCAGACCCGCCAGTTGATGGTGAGTATTTCTGCATCATTTTGGAGAGTGAAGTGAACTTTTTCATGGGTTGACAATGAAAACCGTTTCTGACCTCAAGAAATTGCCTTTCACTAGAAATGGATTAGATGTGATTTTCTATTCTAAATGGACACCGGGGTGATTTCCAACAAAAACGTTCAAAATAACATCCAATTTCTCCTAACTCACCTTTCATGTAAAACAACACATCCTTGGGGATTCCTCATCCAAAATCACATCTTAGATTAAGTGATAACGATTTAATATCACATCCTGTTTTGGTCCCTTTCATAACTAGTCTTAATATCATTCGTTCAATGAAGCCAGCCATTGGTTGTAAATCAGTTCCTACTAATGACCATGTCTGTTACACTGTAAAAACCAACTGCTAACACTTTTTGAACACTTCAACGCGTTAATATTAATACTTTACATATAAAGAATAATTTACGAATACACTAAGATTTTGTTAAGAATAAATAAGAATAATCTAAGAACTTAGCAAGAATGAATTACGAATAATGCTGAATTATCCAGACTTTCCTAAGAATTTATTAGGAATAACCAAGAATCAAGCAGAATTTAATACGAATTGATCCAGAATAGTCCCGAATGCACGCCGATTTAATCAATAATACCCAGAATGAGCAGATAACTGGAACTGGCTGACAGTGAGCGCTTGTCTGGATCGGTTTATATACCGGGATCGCCTGGATTCGGCCTCGTTCTGGATGATTCTGGCTTGTTCTGATTGAAAGCGGCTTAGTTTGGGGTTGTTGGGGAATGTTTGCATTACATTCGGCTTATTCGGTCTTTGTTCATATTAAATTCGTAATGAAATCGGCATAGATCTGGGTTATTCTGGATGATTCTGGAGTTATTCGTATATTATTCTTGACAAAATCGCTACAATTCGGTTTTATTTTTTCACTAAATCGCAATCATTAAGCTTGATTCGGTCTGATTCCGCTTTTAATTCGTACCTAGTTCTTGATTATTTTTGTTTGATTCTTTAGTTATTCTTACAAAAAGCGAATCGGTGCTAATTTCTCCCGATGCCATCAAGAATTTTTATTCGGGATAGATCGGGGTATTCGTGGCAATAATTCGGGAATGTGTGAACCTAGCATTAGGGTTTAAGTTGACAACAATTCCAGGTAAGTTATGAGTAAATTTCCGTGCGATTCTTTGACATTTTACAGAGTCAAAGAATTTGACAAGGTCTTGGTGATTGAGAGCTTGGCTTATTGAGGGTTGGGAGAGAAATGGGATATGTTTCTTCCTCGAGGATTCCTGACGAATCCTCGCTAGATTCGTCCGCGGAGAGACGGTCAGAGGTGGACATGGTAGTTAGAGTGGATGGAGCGGGGGAAGGGGCATTTGGATTGGACATGGGGTGGGGGTTTCCGATAGGCTTATGGAGATAGAGGTCATTTTAGCACGATATTTCTCTCGATTCGGCTGATTTTAAAGTTTTTAAAACTATTTTTTAAAGGCCATTTCAGTGTGTGAATTTCTTTAACAATCCATGAATAAAAAAAAATGAAAATGCTAGGAATTTCAAACGTTCATTTTGCTATTTGAAGTCTCCGGTAGCGCGCAACCAGGGGTGAGCTTCAGGCTCTGTGCAGTATACTCCGGGCACACTGTATAGGAGCTACTATGTGCGGCATCCCATGTTTTCTGACGTGGACTGCGTTGAGTGTGATCATTATCACTTGCTTTCGGGTTCATGAGGGGAAACAAATCTGTTTTGTACAAGTTTATTTAAAATAATCTTCTATAATTGAGCTTGTTAGACACCTGTGTTACGAATGCATCTAAATAACAAAATACATTTTCCTGTGCTACTGAATTGTGGTTTTTATCAAAGTAATTATGTTGTTTCAGTATGTGCTACGTGCAAAGAATTATGTGCGTTTCTACTGTAAGAATTCCCGCTCCTAATTCAAAATTTGAAACTAATTAAATCTGTGACTCATCATTGCGCAATTTCCTATGCAGAATGTTTCATTGGAAAGTGAAGTGCATATCTAATGCTAACAAATTAGAAAATCAGTTTTAACATTTGTTTAAGGGTGATACACCCCCAAAGACACAGCTATATCAGCCTTAACAATAATTATGTACATGAAAAAATGTGTTTTTTATGTCACCAGTTTTGAGGAATGATTACCCTCGGCGCATATCACTATCAAGCCCTTCAGGATTGAGCACCTGTCAGAAAACGGGTCCAGTTGATGGTGAGTGTTTCTGCAAAGTATTGCCTCATACTTGAGATGGAGAGTGAAGTGAACTTTCTAATAGGCTGAACATCACAATGAAGAAAACCATTGCTGACCTCAAGAAATTGCCTTTCACAAGAAACTAGCGGTTAAAATCTATTTTTTTTTTAAAGGAAAACAAGGCATAGGGATATAAGTGTGCATATTTGCATTAAAGACCTACTATAACCAAAGTTTAATTCTCTAAACAAGATTAGTATCTTGATTATGAATTACAAGAAACCAAATTTGTGCTAAATATTGTCATTTTTCTATCCATCATTATTAAATAACGGACGAGAGAAAGATGCTAATTAAATATTCAAATTTAGCGCTTACTCTAAGTTCTCCCCTTGCTGCCGTCGGTGGCGCGCTGTTAGCCTTGACGTCATCACGTGTAATCATCCATACTAAACTCAGATTTGGAATTGAAACAGTAGGCTTACATGATGGGATACAGAGACGAAGTTAATTCAACATGTATTCTGTGTAAATACCGCGTACTCGTTTATGAACTTGTACCAAGTGCAACGATCGGACTACACACCATGACGTCACGCGCAATAAATGCATAACGCATGACATGCAAGTGCTGACGTACGCTTTTTCAGACGATAGGATTTTCGAAAGTAAGCCAATTTGCATTCCTTTTTTATTAAAAAGGACAATACAACATATTTGTTTGTATTGCTCTCTATATTGACATATCTGTAGACTGAGACAATAATTCTAATTTGTTTCAAAGCGTTATACATGTACTACGTCTTTAAGATGTAGGGCCTACATAGCCTACTTAGGGTAACCAGACCTCTGTGATTGTGATCAGCACCCCCCCCCCCCCCATATCATAATTGTCTTAATTCCCCCCCCCCCCCCCCCCCGCTTTTCGAGTTTCTATGGTCGGCCGGGATATTGGTCCACTCGCCAATCCACCCCCCCCCCCCCCCCCCAAAGATTTACGCTACTGCAAAAGGGAGATTTAGAATGGTACAAAATATTATTGTTAGGGAAACGGAATTCTTGCTTTTTATAACAGAGATTTTCAGCTTTGTACATGAAAATCCCTGTTTGATTTGAATTAGTTTAGCCTGACTGACACTGTCTCATTCGGGGAGCATTTTGGTTCAGGGGATGGACTTTCAATTCAAATTGAATGTTCGGACAGTTAGAAATGTACAGGTACACTTTTTGGGGAAAAAGCCACTGCGCCTCTTCATTACTAATTTTCTTCTTTATAACCAAAAATCCGTCTATTTTGCATTGGTTTAGGTTGACACTGTTTCTGCACGGTTTCGTTATGGGCGTCTTTAGTTGGCCTTGGAACAGGAACCAGACTAAACAGAAATAACTTATACATTGAACTTGCTACGATTACCTACGTAATTTATGTTGGAGGTCAGGGGTTGATCTTTTCATTTGTTTAAAATTGAATTTTCGGACATTTAGAATGGAACAAAATCGTTGGGAAAACGGCATTCCTCCACTCTAAGACTTATTTGAAGCCTTTTTGGTTTCAAAATTGGAATTGTCATTTTAATTAGGTTGGTTGTATTTTTGCACTGACGTTTAGCCGCATTCACGTTTGAGGTCAAGATTTGTTTTCATAGGCCCCCCTACTGTAGGCCTATAGGGGTAATAGGCAATATTGGCGAAAGTGTCTTGCTGTGAAAATAGCCTGCTATCCTAAATTCAGGTCCAAAATGTAGGGCCAGGATCAGCTGGGTGTGCAAACAACCAATGTATATGCAGGGGCGGATCCGGGGGGGGGGGGGGGGGGTGTCCGAACCCCCTGTCTGGTCCTTTCCTTTTGTTTTGCTTTAAAGGGCCTACGCCTAAAGTACCGTAGCAAACCTGAAAGAAAAGCAAAACGCTGTAAAGGTCTTATATTGCGTGTACGGGTAAGAACAAAACAAATAGGTTAAATGACTCCACCAACGTTCAGAAAGTCTGGTAAATGCTATAATACATGCATTATTACACGCTGTGCAATCCATATGTACTCGTTTTGTTTAATGATAATTTTTTTTCTTTTGTTCATCCACCAGATCCACGTGCACTTCGCCACCAAGTCTCATGTAAGAACATGTTTAACCGTTTGTCAGCCGTATATTGCAGAACTTTATCCGGGCAACATTAATTGCACGAGTTTTCCCACACAACCATCTCTTATACCCCCCCCCCCCCCCGCCCCCCCCCCCCCCCCCCCCCCCACCCCCCGCCTCGCTTCCACACCACCACTACTCTCACCGCTGTCCTCATCCCCATCTCTATGCAAGTACTTTTCATTTTATTTAATCTGGGACGGGTTATTTGCAGGGTCTGGTAAAAGAAAAGAAAATAGATAAATAAATGAATGGGCAAACTGCTAAAACGTTGTTTTCTTTTATCAGGAGTTTGGCCTCAACTGACGGGAATGCATATTGTTTTGTTTTCTACCACAGTTCCACGGACAGCAACAAAGGCAACACCAATAACACAAGGTATTGACTTTAGTTTATATCGCTCATTGGTGCGCAGCTTCCCCCTTAATTAATTTCAAGAGCATTTATTTGTGCCATATTCTGTCGCTTGTGTTAGATTCATGTATAAAATGCAATATACATGTATCATAATAGATCAGTTGACTTTGCCTAGTAAGGGAGAACACACTTATTAAACAAGCGTATTGTTTGGTGGTTGGTGTTTGGTGTTTACTTTTGGTGGTTGGTGTTGGTGTTGGAAAGTGTGTTTTGGACTAAACACCAAATTTTAACATGACTTTTGTCAACACAAATTTCCTCGCTGCTGATTGGTTAGTTGCTACGTCCAGAAAAGTTTTTAAACGTCAAATAAAATTGTTAAATGTCGATACATTTTGTAACATCTAAAAAACGTTGCGCAAGAGTTCTAGAAAAACGTACTTAAGACCTCCGATTTATACGTAAACTGAAATGTTTGACACGTTTTCAAACAAGGTGGTTCTCGAACCACTCGTCTCGCCTGCTTAAACGTTAATCATGTTCCCTGCACATTTTGACACCTCAATCAGCACAATAGCACAATGACCAATTTTACAATTCCAGCCTCTTGTACTCAGTACTTTACCTTTGACACGACCATCATATAAAGGTTACAATAGTGCATGCATGACCCAAGTTTGATTCCAATTGGATTTCCAGTTTTCAAATGAGACAAGTTGGACAATTCCAGCCTATTTTATAACTTGACAGCAAATGACCTTTGACCTCAGTACTTGACCTTTGACACAAGCATCAAATAAAGGTTGCAATATTGAATGCATGACCCTAGTTTGATTGCAATTGGACTTCAACTTTGCATATAAGACCAATTTTACAATTCCGGCCTATTTTACAACTTGACCTGAAATGACCTTTGACCTCAGTACTTGACCTTTGAGACAAGCATCATATAAAGGTTGCACAAGTGAATGCATGACCCAAGTTTGATTGCAATTGGACTTGAAATTTGCGTATAAGACCAATTTGTCAAAACTTTAACCAAAATGACACATACGGACTACGTACAGAAATAGTGATTGCATATTTCTGAACTTCGTTCAGGCGAGACAAAAATGATTTTAAAAACAAAGACGCAAGTAACCTATACAGAACTTAAACTTTTTTGTAACGTTTTGTGTTTGCTGGGTAAGACCTTGTGACACTCCTTGGACTGGAAGTATGTCTTCGTGACAGATAACCCACGGAGGCAGCGAAGCTCCAAGAGCTGCCTGCATTCATTCAACTTTCCAATCCTTGTTGTCTAGTGCAGCCCGACCAAACCTAATGGTCAGCCCCAACTCTTGCGTTAAAATCCCCAAGCGGAAAGAGGTTTTCCCTGCTGGGAATCTTGCCGACTGCCAAGTCAAGTGTCTCGTAGAACTGGTCCTTAAGTTCAGGGGCAGAGTTAAGCACAGACACAAAAAGCTCACTGAGCAAGTGCAACATGACATACGTAACCTTCTACAGGGGGTTCAAAAACTGGTAGCAGCGAGTTCTTTACTGCAAGGCCCACCTCGTGAATGCGTGGATCCTCTTACCTGTCGCAAAAAAAGTGTAGTTTTTCTCTTTCAGGGCGGCGATATCGAATTTTGTTTCTATCAATGATTGCCGTCTTCCATTGTATTCTCCACCTGTTGAGGATCCTCTGTAAGTACTGGACACGCTGTCCTAACATTCCAGCTTGCTATGCGAAGAGCTGGCATCTTTTGTTTTCTCTTCGTTTTCTTTGGTGCAGGGATTTACAAACCACCTTTCTAGAAAACTCTGAAGCTGCAAGCACCCAATGAAACAAACATCTATTTGACTGGGGCTGCCCAGCTTGAGGCGGGCGGTAGCTGTTCTTTGAGAAACGATGTCCTTTACCACCATCGGAGGAAGCCCCTGGCGCCTCGCCGTATACGCCATTCTGACTAATATATGGTTGTGCCGACGCTGCCATACAACGACGCTGAAGTGACCGTTGCAAGCCTGGGTGGAGAACAAGCAGTTGCCCGTGTTAATGTTGCAGGACCCCTCTCTCTCTCTCTTCCGATAAAGTACAGTCCACCATCTGGTGTATTACGTACTGCGTACTTACGTACCCCCTCTCCATTATGTTATCCAATGGAGAGACAAAGTCAATACGCTCGGTGTACTTGACGTCGCAGAGCTGCCAGAAGAGTGTTGCGTGCAAAATCAAACTGCCTCCGGGGTTCCGACTCTTCTGTCATGGTTTACTTTAGCCCTTTCCCTTCTCCTGTTATAGTAGAAACAGTTCGCCAAACTTTAAATGGTGAGGCCCAGTTGTTATACAGGGGTGGTCAAAAAAACGGAACGGCATACTTCCGCTACCATTAGAGTCCAACCACCTGTACCGATGGATGGAGAATCTTTCTAGAAGAAAAATGATACTAATATCTCCCGATTCGGTCCAGTAGTTTTTGCTGCAGAGCCTATTTTGTGAAGCAAAGTCGGGGTCAGGTGGTCCCGATCGAGATGCTATCATCATCCTCTTTTCTGCATGGAACAAATGGCCAAGTGACCCGTCCTTGCTTCACAAAATTGGCTCTGGAGCAAAAACTACTGGACCGAATCGGGAGGTCTTAGTATCATTCTTCTTTTAGAAAGATTCTCCATCCATCGGTACAGATAGTTTGACTCTAAAGGTAGCGGAAGTATGCCGTTCCGGTTTTCTTTTGGACCACCCTGTGTAGGCCCCCATTCTGACGTCAACCTCCACAATGCTGTGAGCTCTGTTATGTGAGTATAAGCCTCGCCAAGCACTGAAATTTTTACACATGAGAAAATCCACAAATCAATCGTGTTTTTTAAATCAGAATTTGAAAGTTGGTTGTTTTCGGTTTGCAGAGTTGGAATCCCAGAACCAGCTGAACTACCGTGCAAACTTTGTTATGTACAAAGAGAACCGCGATGATGTTGCATTGTGTTTCAATGTACAAGCAAATCCAGGACAGGTCTACCGGCTCGTTGAGGACTCGGTGTCAGGTGAGTTGGTCGTAGGATAAAAAATCTGTGCTCAAGCCAGATTTGATCATTTTCAAAAGCTGTGTTTGTACTTAAAATGTTTGAGAAAGCTCGTACCGGGACAATTATCCAAGCAACAATGGTTAAAGCTTTCTGAGCTGAAGACCTGACTAGAGAAATGTTATTGAGACCATAATTAAAGCAATGTTTAAGCAACTATGCCGGCATTGCAATAATGCATTAAGTGTATGTTGTTTTCATTCTTCAAACAATACACTTTTCATGTGACTGTCCACTTTTAGCAATGAGTGATGCACATAGGCCAATCAAACTTCCATTGGCCAACAAATATTTATTACAAAAAAGAGTGCAGTGATTGAGCATCTGACCATACTGACAAAAATCAAGCGTAATACACGTGTGATGTTTGTGTCTAGTAGTTGCATCGAAATGATTTCAGTAGGTGGAATTTCCATCCAGCATGATTCAAACAGGGTTTTTGGCCCTTCCAATGCGGTATTTAGCACTGTGTTTTCTGAGAGCCTGTGGAGAAAAAGCCTGTGAAGTTTTTGTTTCCCTATAGACTTTCGGAAAGCACTGCGCATAAAGTGTTAATTAAATGACACGTTCGAATCAAAGGAATACGTTTTGAAAATTTTATATTTCAGGACTTTTTGTCGATGGTCATATGGCCAGTGCCTACGTTCCCAGTCACCAGCTCAATGAGAACGAGACCGTCCCGCTAATCCTCGACCGTCTGATGGCAACATTCCCTGAAGGCAGTCTTGAAGTTTCGCCAGACGACATCATGATTGGAGAGACACTGACCATGACCTGGGACAGGAACTGGAATGCCTCGGTGAAAGGTGTCAAGATCTCCTTCGGCAGAGATCAGAGTCTGATCCTTCAGGTAGCATCGGACATCACCTTGATCATGCGCAAGCATGCAGGGGACCACTTCGCAGGCAAAGCTGACTTCTTGGGACTCCACATTGAATATGGCGAAGGGCTGTCTACACAGGTGGATGGATTAATTGGTAAGTCATCATAAGTTCATCAGCACATGTATCTAGGTACCCTGATTTACTCTTCGTACATGCTTGAATTTATTTATTTTTTTATTTTTTTATTTATTTATTTACTTACTTATTTATTTATTTATTACATTTCTTTACCCAGGGTGTGCCCAAACAGTTTAAAACTGGTTTCCATTGGGGCCCTGCATATTATTAGTTAAAACTGAATATTTACACATTCATACAAAATATTTAAACAAATACAATAATGTTTACACAAATAAATATATTTTCGGTTAACTTTTCAACTCTCCAGAAGCCTATTGCTGATTTACGGGATGGGCGAAAAACCCGCGAAAAAAACCTTTTAGGGTGAAAAACAAGGGGAAATTCCCATCCGGCTCCAATAAATAATAAGCCGGATAAATAACAAGCGTGAATAACTTGCTTGCTTCAATAAGTTGCTTGAATGGATTAATCTACAAGAGCTGATGTAATGTCATGCCCTTCCATTCATTGTTTTTTTTTTTGTCCTGATAACCAATGTTTTAACACTTGCGGTGAATTTTTCATGCTTTCGAAAAAAGCGAGTACAAAACAAAAGTGACTGTTTTTTTCGTGTTTCCCATACTCTAATAACTGTCCAACAAAGTCCACGTTATCTGACACTTTATGAAACAAAAACAAAGTCATTGTGTAGCCTATTGTTTGTAGCCAAATAACCTAGAAATGGATTCCCGGAAGTCATTGGGGACACTCACGGTGTGCTTTCAGTTGTATGACCCATGACCTTATGACATGACTTGACCTGGTCATCTTTGCACATGATGCCCAGGGGCCAGGACAAGTCATGTCATCATCCATATAGTTAAACTGGCATGATACCAGTATCATGGCCAGGATCTGGGGGAACAGCCATTTCCAATGGAGCAAGTGAAATTTTGTTCCCAAATTTCCAGGACCAAACCGTTACATTTTTCTAAAAGGGTGTTGAGATTTAGGGAAGCCGGGCAAAAATAATTCGAAAACAGAGAGGCGGAAAAGCTTCAGGTTTTTAACGCCACTCCACGGTACACACCAGGCACTGATTTTGTAACATTCATTGGGAAACTCCTATTGGACAGACTTTATATGCGATTCTATTCGTTTATATTAATCGGGTCACAAATCCATAATGTAAATCACTGTACTTTTCAATTTTCAATAAAGTTACATGTTGCACTATTTTTATGTAACCCTGTGTTACAGAAGCCTTCACTTTTTGCTCAAAAATCACATTTCAATAAATATTTCTCGGATCAAAAACGGACTTGATACTTATGTACAGTGAGATGACAATATAATTGAATCTTCCAAAAGATTTAACGGGACAATTCTGTGCTGCAGACTCAAAAACTTTATTTCTTCTAATGTGTACTGATATCAGTTGCGATTATGTAGTCGCATATGGTGATCAGGCACAGATTGACTAAAATAAAATGGAAAATACAATGTCAGAAAATGTATCCAATGAATGTGTTGGTTTTGATTCAAGTAAAAGTAGCTCGATAATATGGACATGCACATGACTAAAGCAATGTTCTTGTTTACACAGTATTTGGAAAGGTATGAGTTTACAGGGGCGGATCTAGCCTTTCATTTATGGAGGGGTTGTACCCACCTATACCGGTACGGTGTACAGTGTATGGACCAGCGGTATACCCACTGGTAACAAGGATGTGGTTTAGTATTGCTTATCACAACTTTGCTCAGCAGCCCAAAGGGGGGGGAGGTTGAACCCCCCCCCCCCCCGATCCGCCCCTGGTTTACCAACTCTGACCTAAACCTGAGTGTTTTAACACAGCATTTCTACTCATAGCTAATCTACATTTAAAGGATATTTAGTATAAAAATGTAAGGGTGGTTTATGCTACACTCCTGTAAGCTCGACCAACGGCATAAATACATGTATATGTGTTTACCAACAGCAGCATGTTACATGTACATTGTTACAGGTTACAGGTTTTCGAAACATTGGCTCGTCTACGACTTCGGCTTCGCCTCCGACTTCGGCTTCGCCTCCGCCTCCGACTTCTGAATAACTGAGAAGCAAACCAAATGGAAATATTCTAAATAGTTGGTGCATGTTCTGCTTTAGGAACATTCATTCGGTTGATTGTGAAAGCAAAAATGAGAATATTTATATTTGGTTTGCTTCTCAGTTATTCAGAAGTCGGAGACGAAGCCGAAGCCGAGGAGGACGAAGCCAGGGTTTCGAAAAACCCCTAATGCAGCCAACAAATGCATTGACAAATATGACTTCCAGCCTTACCGGCAGTAGTTAATAACACACTGCTCACTATATCAGTTCTACAATTTGGTTAATAGAAAACTAATGTTCCAACCGTTTAATAAACCTCGGGGGTATTATTGCTTTGGGCAATACCCAAACAAGTAGCAAACGCTAAAAATGGAGTCATGTTGTTTTGAAACGCTAGTTACCTCCTATTTGGTACAGCGCCCTCATTTGGCAAAAGACGACGTCTGGGTTTGGCCGCAACAATAACGATTATGCAAAGAATTTAATTTCGTAAAAATGTAAAAAGTGTCATTTTATGGTAAATCAACTGATTGCCGGCTTGTTTCTCCACTTTTACCAAACAGGTCAGTTCGAACGTCGAGAGATACGCCTTCTTGACGATAGCATCACCGCAGAGGGCGGTAAGACCAAAAGTGACCTCATGGTGGGCGGTCACCTTGTTGAGACCCACCTTACAAGAAGCATGGGCCTGCGCCGTGACAGGAAGATGCTGTGTTGGTGGTATGCTGGTGGCGAGGAGGTTCTGGAGGAAAGACTGCGATTTTACCGCATTTAGACAGTAACTCTTCATCTAAGACTTCTTCTTGTGGGTGATGCTTTAAAACTAATCTTAGGCCTACGATTAGGAGAAGGCGTGAGGCTATTTGGGCTTGAGGTTTGAGGCGCTTTTGTGAGGTGTATTTGAGGACTGAGGGATAATTATAGGCGGTTGAGGTTTTTGGTCATTGTGGTGCTCGTATAAGGACGCTCTTAGCCAGTTTTGTCTCCACTGTATGAGAATCTTTACTAGCATGTTAACTTGTAAGTGTAGTAATAAGAGTTTTTCAAAAGTGCAGGCCATTACCGCTGTGAAAAAACTGAAATCCTGGTATTATGGGATTGAAATAGTCCTGTTGAAAAGACATATAACGAATGTTGGGGGTTGGCTGTTCATACTGCTTTAGCCTCACAATATTGTTAATTACCGAGTTAATGACTAGACAAATATCATTCATCAGTAAAATTGATCTTGAATTTGGAATTACAGTAATATTAAAAAATTACTCATAGACGATTATACATCCCCTCAAAAAAAGTTTGGAAATTTGTGTTTGGTCGATCAAATATCTGTTGTTGCTGTATTATTAGCGTTGTACGTTATATCATTGGGACTTGCCCACATAATCAACTATGCTGTTTATCCCACAAATGCATGATCATTACAAATGGGACATCATTGTAAAGGGAAATGGTCAGGCTTCCCAATGATATACCGTAACATACGACGCTAATAATACAGTAACAACGGAGATAATGATCGACCAAACACAAATTTCCAAACATTTTTAAGGGGTTTATATCTCTATATTACTCAGTTCTGCCGCTTGCCGCTTTTATACCTTGCAGTATTACATAATCTCTTCTTTTTCTAAATCAGATTGCAAACGTTCCATGAAACATGACGGTGTGGGATTAGGACCTTTAATTTTATGCAAACAAATTTCTTTTATAGGTAGTATACAAAATTTGCAAACATCAAAAACAAAACTACTGAATTATTACGAAATACCGTGCTAGACTGTAAGTAAATAGCAGTCTCAAGCATCCTGTGAAATCTTGGCACCTGATTTGCTGTCGTTTTCAAGAAAAGTGGAGATTTATGTCGTTTTCCAACGATTGTTGGCCGACCTGATAAATCACTGACTTTATAAATTGCTCCGTTTTGTCTAAAGTAGGGTCAGGGAACCAGACTACTAGAACATAATTTTTCGCTCTATTTTCCCAGCATCTATGTACACAAAACTTTAAACAGGTCATTGTTACAGTATTTGCTAGCACGCTGTAAAATATTAACCCCCAAATCCATTTATTTCTGACAATTACAGCAGAAGCTGTATACTGCCTTTAAATAATTGTTTGACAATTTGTTTCTTCACATAAGATAATTAATTATCTACATTTTATTCTTTTACAGCTGTGCTCAGTTAGATCTGCGTGGAAGTATGTTGTACTCGGTTTGCCAAACATGTGACCTGGCAGCACAAATGAGCGTAAAGTTGCACTTTGGCTTTCTGAGTTTCAAGCAGAAACAATTTTTAGACGCGTCGCATCGCAGACGGGGCTCTATAAGTGCTTAGCGTTGTTCTTCTTCTTCTTGTGCCAAATTCGTTTAGTCACGTGACAGTTTTCCTTGACGAAACTCTCACACACGCAAAGTCTATGAGACCGCAGGCTGTACTGTGCATGTGTCTATGACGAAACTGTCACACACGCAAGTCACCGACGACGCGGCTCCTGCACGAATTCGTGCTTGTTTTGTTTACATGTGAAAAGTCCTTTTCTATCATATCCCAAAGTTATATAAACTAAATTCAATTTTAAAAATATTTTGGGGAGTGATTTCTTTTTGAAAAACGTATAGGCCTACTATGAAGAATTTATGATTTTTTTAGGTCGCGCAAACCATTTTCAAAAATGTAAAGTTTCTGCTAGCAGAAATTTGGCTTTTACTTTGACCCCCCAAAAGTAGACGGGTAAAAATCCTACTTTTTGATATGACGTAACGCACATACCCATGTTCGAAATGTGCATGTCTGTATGCGTGCTCAACCCCAGTTCTGCGAAACCAATGCATAATGCATACATGTACATTTTGTTTATGCGTTCGCGTATTTTGGAGGTATAAGAATTAATCGGGCTATAAAACAATAGTTGCAAATCTTGAGCCACCTTGTACACCCATGAAATACAGCAAATGTCCAGATCTTAAACATAATAAAAACAATTTCCTATTTTATTTAAAAGATGTGAGCCATTGATCTCCAGTAAACTGCAATCGATCGTGGCCCGCGTTTTTCGGTCGATTTCTCACTGGACAGCTCATACTTATGTAATTCTAGAAAATTATCAATTCAATTTATAAATCTATTTTTCGAGGTGCTACACCCAAAAGCAAGAACATTTTTTAAGAGTTGAATGACTTTTCATTGTCAACGGAATACAAAATGCATTTTTAAAATTGGTGGGAAAAATTCGTGTAACGTTGTTTTCAAGATGACAGACGTTGGAGCTACATGTACTTATTTGTCACAATAAAACATTTTTATTTGATGGCTGAAAAGACAATAAATTAATAACCCAATATAAAATGTCCAAAGCAGGTGTGAGCGGGACGCGTGAGAAGCTAAGCTGGCTGAAAGCTCAGTTGCGGTGGCCCCGTAGAACTGTATGTGGCCCGTGCACATGTACATATACACGGTCTGTTCTATTTCGAACAGAGGGTTACGTCTAGTAAAAAGTTGGGATTTTTACTTTTCCACTTTTGGGGCACCGAAATATAGTTGTCAAAGTAAAATCCAAATTTCTGCAAGCATAAAACTGGGTTTGTTTTTTTAATGGGGGTCGCGTCTTGTAAAAACCAATGAGAAAATGGGGTTGTCCACGTTTGGGGCTTCATAGTTATACTCTACACATTTCACTAACTTTGAGCTTCATTTTCTCAAACCGAGGGGTTTAAGACTCTAAGAACTACAAAATTAATAGTTATAGCAGGACCCAGAAATGGAGCTGCAGCAACACCCAATGCATCAAATTAAAGCTTATTGCATGTATTTTCAGGAAATACAATAATCTTAGTTTTCAGTTTTTTGCTACTTTCTGCCCTTTTCGTGATGCCAGGTCACATATACGTTTATGCATTCTTGTACTACATTTGTATTAGTTATCAATTGTAAAAGTATCTTTAACTCATTTTAAGAGGCAAGTAATTTTGTGTTACCCCAGTACATACATGTCAATTTCTTTGCAGTCCTAGAGTCTCTTTTTTGTCAAATCAGATTAATAATGTTACATGAGACTGAACGGAATGGGATTAGGGTAATTAATTTTATGCAAACTTATTTCTTTTTAAATAATTTCTGACTGTTTTTTACATAAGATAATTGATAATCTAGATTAATTATTTTTAACAGCTGTGCTCAGTTAGATCTGTGTAAAAGTATGTTGTACCCAGTCTGCCAAACATAAAGCATTCTTGTACTACATTTTAATTAGTTACCCCGGGTATCACTTGTAAAAATATCTTTAACTCATTTTAAGCGGCAACCGATATTTTGTTAACCAAGTCCACGCATGTCTATTTCCTTGCGGTCCTAGAGAATCACTTTTTTTCAAATCAGATTGAAAATATTGCATAAAACTAGACGGAATGGAATTAGGATCATTAATTTTATGCAAACTTATTATTTCTTTTAACTAATTCTTTGACTTTTTTTACACATAAAATTATCTAAATTTTATTTCTTTTTTTTACAGCTATCCTTAGTAAAAATCTGTGTTGAAGTATGTTGTACTCAGACTGCCAAATATAAGCCATATCTTTATGCATTCTTGTACTGCATTTTGTATTGGTTATCACATGTAAAAGTATATTTAACTCGTTTTAAAAGGCAGCAAGATTGTGTTCACAAATTACATGCATGTCCTGACACAAATCGGTCGATTCACAACTCGGTGCGCCGCCAGCAGCAAGCCGGGAAAGGCCGATTTCCCACTTTCGGGTCGACATCGCGTCTATCGCGTTGTATTAGATGGTGGACAGTACATTAGTATGGATTTCGCGCGAATGCGAGTGGATGAGTTAAAGCAATTTTTGACTAATCAGGGAATACCTTGTGCGGGAAAGAAGAGAGAGGAGTTGATAGATTTAGCAGAGGAGTGTAAGAAGTACGGTCGATGCATTGGCGATACCCACTTCCGGTTTTGCGATGTCTACTTTTTCCCATGATGCACTGCGTAATTTGGCCATGTTAACACACTGTCATAAAATAGTCTTGCGTGCCACCCAAACATTCATTTAGCTGCAGTGCTGTTTGTGGTCTCTAAATTAGTTGCTTGTGAAAGTTGCCTTGTATGACATAGCTTTTTGATTTATCTGAAGGATGTACCGTAAATGTTGATTTGTTTTACACAATATTAAAGTTTAAGTGGAAAAGCGTTCGTCCTAAAATTGCTGGGTTGGAATATAATAATGTACGTGACAATCCAAGCCGTCTTGCGCATCGAAATTTTCCGGACCAAATAACATTTTCCTTAAAAAAAAAAGGAACCACGAAATTTTGAGGCCTCTCAAAATATTTGTAAAAGTTCGAGGAGGTAGGGTGCACTTTTCGGCGCTTTCAATAGTCTTAATACTTTTAAACAAGATGCATGGCGGGCCATCCACCTTCACAATTCTACAAAAAAGGGAAGTGAGTGTTTGGGGGAATCCTTTTTGCGGGGAAGGGGGTTACGTTCGCATCCCCCGGGTACGGGCCTGCAATCCCTTTAAAAAAATCGCCATTTGTCTGAAATTAACTGACGAAAAAACGTACTATCAGGGCGGAATAGTTGTATTATTGTAGTCCTGTTATTAATTAGGCCTAATGGACGTGTAGTCGTCACCGTCATCTCGTTTAGTTCGCGTCCAGGCGGAATAGTACAGAAGCGTATTTAGGACACGACCAAAAAATATTCCGAACCCCCCCCCCCCCCCCCCCCCCGACTTTTTCGCTAGTGCGGAATATTATTTCGCCCCGAACAGATTACTATTCCGCCTGGGCGGAATAGTTATTTAGTCCTGTTATCAATGCACTTGTAGTCATCACTGCCAACTCGGTTAGTATAATCCGAAATAGTAATTCGGCCAGGCGAAATAGTGAGCCAGAAAAATCTTTTTCGTCATGTCCTTAACACGTTTCCGTAGAAAAGTAATTCGCGCGGGGGAAATAATATCCGCCTGGGTTAAATAGTAATCCACCAGGACGAAATAACAATCCGCTGGGCGAAATAATGGGCCAGAATTTGTGGGGGAGTCGTGTCCTAAATACGCTTCCGTACCGGTGCTTTCCTCTTCAACGTACCCACTGATCCTAATCAGGCCCGCCCGTCACCAGCTCAGGCTATTACTATTAGGGGGCCCAGTGCCAGCATAGAGGCGGGCCAGATCACAAGAAATAATACAACTATATATAACCTAATTTTGATGCTTTTGGTTTTTGGCAATGGGGGGTGGCAATTGGTTGCCAGGGGGCCTGGCCCCTCCGCTCCCCCCGCCCCCCCCCCCCCCCCCCCCCCCCCTTAGCGACGGGCCTTACCCTAATATATACAAATCTGGCTGTTGCGCGCTGTAATACGGACAACTGTGGCCAGCAGCGGCCATATTACCACTCCTGGAACATCCACCAACCATCGCAGCTTGTTCTGGCGCCTGCTTACGTCATGATAGGACTAGTTTTACATACGTTCGCGCATCGTTCCAGATATCAGTGTATTCACCCAAACCAAAAAGCGCCCTCCTACTCTCCTCCAAGTCTCAAAAAACACCAAACGCACCGTACTGCTGCAACGGGTATAAGTTTGTCTGCGTGATTAACCCAATTCGCTTCTGCAATGGTCTCGAAAGTGGGACGCTCGAAGCAAATTAGCGTCTTGCATCAACAGCAATTAAGGTTTCCGTGGTATCGCATGTGGTAATGACTATTTGGTCACACCGTCGTGGCCGTGGGTATATGACGCTGTGAATGAGTAGGAGCCTTTCGCAAATTTGGTGCAATTTTGGTTTTGGCTTCGTCAAGCCGGGTGAGCCAAATGGCGCCGAACTATAGTTCTGGTAAACAATACGTGTTGCTAATGCAGCGCCCTCTATTGTATCAGCGGTTCAAAATCAGGCGAGATATACAATTCTGCTAGGTTACGTAAATCAATTAAGTTAGCTTATAATTACATTTAGAGAAAATGGTGCCCGTCATGGATTATCACGTAGGCCCTACGCTCTCTTTGCAGTCTGTAAAGAAATCAACACATGGCGCTCTTCATGATATCAAGAGCCAGGTTTGTCGGCCTGTTCGCGTTTCGGCCTATAGTTTTATAATTGATTCAATCTGAAAGTTTTTTCTTTATAAAGACGGTACCAGTACCAAGCTTCCTGAGAAATATATCCGTTTAAAATGCTGTCATCTTCGAGAAAATTGTATCTGAAGACCACCAGAAATGCCGGGGCTTATTTCGATTTTAACAATCTGAATAAACACATGCGAAAGTGCACAAAACAAAACATGGTTTTTACTATTTTCTCGTGACTCGGAAGACGGATTGAGCGGAAAATTTCACAGGTTTGTTATTTCATGTATTATGTTGAATGATTCACGTATGAAGACTGCGCGTCGCGCGCATTCTTCCCAAGCGCAAACTCTAGCGCTACAGAGCTGGGTTCAAACATTCGTAGAGGGGTAGTTTGGAAAAGTGCAAATAATTTTCAACTAATTTCGAATTCAAATAGACGTACATTTAATTGTATTTAAATGAAATTAACCAGTTAGCGCTTAAATGAAGCAAAATGGAATGCTACTGTCCATGGATCACCTCGGGAGGCTAGTTTTACTACACCACTCGAAGCAGTCAATATCTGTATACTAAGTTGCCAAGAACTTGTATTTCTATTCACAATACAAACACAAAAATCTTCCTCTATGTAAGCACACATTATTTTGCACGACAATTTTTCGACAAGTCTTCGAATTGAATGTTGTGTCATGGGTTTGTTTTTGCATTTAATAAGGACCTTTAACAATAGAGGACAATAGGGTCCCCGGTTGAGAAAGGTCTCCGTTTGAAAACCAATGAGGGTCCTTGCTAAAGGGTGAACAACAGGAGGACAATCGGAGGTCCCCGAGTGAAGGTGTTTTAAACACCAATTGACGGATTATTTTGTCGGATTTTTATGTTCCTGACCCATTTTGGTGGGTATATGACTGAGTTAAATTTTTCCTGGAATACGTTGGCATCAAGAAAATAATCTTCGTGTTGTGCCCCATCTTGTTCTTGCAAAATCCCCCTGGACTGGTGGTGGTGTACATGTAAAATCTTGTTCAAAGCGCATTGTGAAAAACAGCGAACTCGGCGAGACAATGACGCCCCATTTTACCCGTAAATGGCGCCAAACGACATCCGGAAATGCAATATTACAGGAAGCGTGATCAATGGATAGGCCTTCTAGCAAAACCCATTCTGACAACTCAGTGGTGAATGCAGTTACGATTCCGTTACAGCGATTCAGCCAGACAGAAACCAAAACCGGTTAATCTTTTATTTCAATCTGCACCGCCCCCAACGTATACATGCGCAGCCGGTTTTGTAGTCAGAAATCAAACTTGAATGTGCACTTCCTCCAGCCTCATAAAAACGCTTGGTCATTGACTGGAAAAATAAAACATGTCTGTACGTAAGGATCCACTCTTGAATTGTGAAAGACAAAATTGTGTGAAAGTTGTGAAGCGCAGATAGGCCCAAGAGGGTTGTACAATGTGCATCTGTGACCCAACAAAATATGTCACAAGCCGCAAGAGTTACTTTTGAGTTTGAGGCTCTTAAACATGACTGGTATAATGGAAATCAGCATGAACCGTCAAGGTTTTCAGCCACATAATATCCATATTCATCAGGATGGCAAATTGAGTGATATAATATATCACTCGGTTTGACATCCTGATATTATCAGAATGAAGAATCAAGTATTCTCTATCCACTGCAAATAAAAATCTAACAAGTCAGAAAATGACCTTAAGACTCATTTCGTAGGATCTAGTCACATTTAGGTACAATCGACAGCTTGCTTATTTGGCAAATTAGGGTTTGATTTTGAGGATTCAGTAGTAGTTTTTGTATTTGTGACTACAGAAACAAACAAAAGTATAATGTATATTTCTACTATAGGTATTCCCGGCCAATTTAAACAAAAATGCATTCAATTTAATACCCGGCTCATTCAATTTCGTTTGAAAATGAATGCTTCGTTGAATCAGCATTCAACAGTCAAAAGAAGTAATTCCATTTCAGCTGTTAGCATTCACTGGCCAAATCAGATCATTCAAATTCAAATTCATGAGGTCGCAAAGATCATTCAATTTCGTAAAAGCCAGCAGCAAGAGGCTGCTCAACCATTCAATTTCATCAATTGGCAAAGATTTTTCAAATGTTTATATTCAAATTCGTTTCTATGGTATGTGCTCTCTGATTCGTATTTTAATTTGACGTGGTGCGAACATTAGCAGAAATAAAGAAGAAAACATAAAGACCAGTGCAAACTATCACAAGGCTATAGCGAACGATTTTGTTTTCATTTCAAACTTATCACCATAACTTTTCAAACTTTACATAACAGTCTTCTAGATACAGGGTACAGGCTTTAACTTTAGTCATGCTGGGGTAACAAAGCAAAAGGAACAATTATTGCAATTAAGACAAAACACATGACGTAAATGAAATGCAAACAACACGGAAACGCATCTAACAAAGAAAAACTAAAGTTCCAGTAAAAGAACTATTGCCAGCTTCCTCGAATAAACAAGCCATAACTCATGTTAAATTTGAACGCACAGGATTTGAAATTCGTTGCCAATAAACGAAAAAGAAAACAAAAACTAGCAACAAATTCATGTGCGCTTCGATGAGTCTTAATTTGATAGATAGGTAGTAGAAATTCAACTGAAGATTGGTGAAAATGTAGTCTTGAATGCCTATAAATAGAATAGAATGACTAAAACGAACCTGAATGAAAAGAACGAAATCATGTGTGCACAAACACGAAATTGAATGCAATAGTAGCTAAAAGGAAACCCTAGTTTGATTGAATTAGGGGGAAATGCGTGAATTTGAATGCGTGTTAATGAAATTGAATTAATTTGTGATGAAATTGGCCGTGAAAACCTATATTATGCCGTAATCAGGCGCGCATAGCCTGCAACCATTTTGGTTTGAGGAAGGACTTAACTTCAGGTCAAATGTCATGGAGCTGCTCATCGCAAAATACTGCCAACGGCAAATTTTCTTGCTAAAACAAAAATCACCTGAGGGCCAGTCAAAATTGGTATACATGTACATCACATACAATCTTGGCTGGTAATGTGTTTTGCCTGAGCAAAACTTTGTGAGCTCAGTAAAATTTCGTAGTTACAGCTCTAATGGTTCGAGATCACCTCCACACGTCCTGATGACACCATCACCCCCACCACATATTGCATCATGGGTAAGCCTACGGGTACGTGTATATCTCTTGTACTTTCGATTAACCGAGATTCAACCGAAGTATCTCCACGCGAGTGGTTCAATGTGGGCCAATCCAAACCACGGGTGAAACCTGTAAATAAGCGTGACTATTCAATGTGGCGCCAAAACCTCTCCATTTAGGGTGATAATGAGGAATCTCTCTGGTAGCCGCAGAAAACATGCAACACCCCGCACCCAACCCGCTGTATAAATGCATACTGAATCACCCTCTCTAGTCTCCAATTCTGCACGTATTAATATTGATTTCCGAATAAGATGAAGTGAAACGCTACGGTGACTGAGTTCTGCGCACACTTCGAGTGTATTCTTGTTGTCTTAGAGTGCTGAATGTTGGGGAAATGGATGCATTCGAGACGAGAGCTCGGCCAAACGTTCTTCCCGCGTCTGCCTCGTTTTAAAGACATACACTGCAAGTGTCTGAACCCATTCCATCCAAGTTTCTGTTATTTCAATTCTGTCTTCAAATTTCATGCTGATTGTATATAATGGGCTCGCCACAAACTACGCACGATGTGTTCACGATTTTACCTTGTCGGTACTAAACAATACTGAAAAAACAGTTTCTTGTATGAGAGGAAAAACATTTCGTTCCACATCAAACTTTGCATAAACACAGTTATTCTCTGCTTGTGTGAAGATTTGGTCAGGTAAAACCGTGTCCCGAACAGAAATTCTAACACGTTCTATCACTTTTCCACTTTTCCACTTTTTCAGTAACAATTTAACATCCTGGCTAAAAATCGATGTAGTATAGCGTAACCAGGCTCTGTTCAGAGAGGGGGAAGGGGGCACGTCTATTTTCAAGAGGGGCAAAAGAATAAATGTGCGCAGTTTTTCGGGGCGCTGCAAAATAATTTCAAAAGTGGGGGTGGGGACAAAGAAAATGAAACTCACTAACTGTGTTTAATACTTATCGTCGGTCGATTTATTTGTGGAATGTCTAGTTGGAAAGCTAATCTATAGCTAACAAATAGCAATTCAGTTCGAAGAATTATTTGTCGAAGTACCACGCCCACAAAGTACAGACACAGATCTTTATTCTGTTACCTTTAATTAAATCTAGTAAAATAATTTAACAATGAAACATTTAAGATTATGGGCAACAATGTTAAAAGGAACAATACTAGTGTTGCTTTAACGGGGATACATTGCATTGGGAGCGCCCAATTGGGCTACAAAAAGCGTTCGTCCTAAAATTTCTATGGTTGGGAAGGTCATTGGAAATGCGCCGTTTGTCTGAAAAATCAGTGACGAAAATCATCTCGGGGACATCAGTTTGGTTTGGAAAAATCGAACCGTTGGAGTTCAGAGTAGTGCCCTCGACGCTTTGGATGTCCAATCTATTGTCCGGATGTCCAGTCTGAATGTCCGGATATCAATGCTTCGGTTTTTTTCAAATTTTTTCCGTAAATGTTACAGATTCTGATAGACTTTTTACACTCACACATCCGAAATAGGTTAGGTAAATAGCGAAAGAGATGAAATATGGGGGATTTCGAGGCAATGTGCGCCTTTAAATCGATATACAACCAAACACGCGTGGCGATTTTTTTCAGTGGGAGCGCAAGGAACTTCGAGGATAAAAGTCGGGAAGAACCTTGGGTTATAATTGAAGAGAACTGTTATGAGTTGGTGATTGGACAATTCAACCTCGCTCTCTCCTCGGTGACTCATCCCACCTAGGCCTTCCCCTGCACTCCTCCGCCAATCCTACTGATGAGCGAGGGATGAGGTGACCATCTTCTACTCCCAAATCCACTCAGAGATCAAGACACTAACAGGGCCTCCTCAGCCCCAATCCCCCTTTCGAGTTCGATGTTTTCTTAGCGGGGTGCGGACTGTACATGTACGTTCCATTAGTGTTATGACCTGCGATACTTAATACGCCTACTCCAAGCACCTTTGACAAGAGAAATCTCCCGTTGACAAATTCACGCTCACAGATGGCCGTAACCCGAGAAACTGTGTTGAGATTATGAAAATATTTTTTGGAATGGGATAGGGAGAAGGGAGTGAATTGGGGTCATTAGCGCCCGGGGCTGTTGAACTTGGGTTGTGTACGCCAGAGACTTCCTGCTATACATGTGTGGCAGAGAAGGGAACAAGTTATATCGATCGATTCAGTTTCGAAACGGACGTCGGAAATCACTGCTGCTGCCGCTGCTGCCGCTGCCGCTGCTGCCGCTGCCGCTGCTGCCGCTGCCGCTGCTGCCGCTGCCGCTGCTGCCGCTGCCGCTGCTGCCGCTGCCGCTGCTGCCGCTGCCGCTGCTGCCGCTGCCGCTGCTGCCGCTGCCGCTGCTGCCGCTGCCGCTGCTGCCGCTGCCGCTGCTGCCGCTGCCGCTGCTGCCGCTGCCGCTGCTGCCGCTGCCGCTGCTGCCGCTGCCGCTGCTGCCGCTGCTGCTGCTGTTGCTGCTGTTGCTGCTGCTGCTGCTGCTGCTGCTGTTGTTGTCATTAGCAAATAGTGAAAACCCGTTTTAACTGGTTTTGTGCCTAATTGCATTGTTGAAATCGAGACAAGCAACAACATTTTTGGAGCTCTACAAATATATTTTCTCGAAGATGACAGCATTTCAGACGGAATATTTTCTCAGGAGGATTGGTACTGGTCCAATCTTAATAAAGTTTTCGGTTTGAAACTAATCATTTTCTATCATTACCAAAGCTATTATCATACCTCTATGTTGAGAGGGGATACAATGAGGTGCAGGTCTGAACTGAAGTCTATTTTTGTCTGAACGAGTGGTATTTTTGGAGGATGGAGGAAACTTTTCAATGCCAATTTTATCCTTAAAATCCTTGAAATATTTTTAATAATTTGAGAAATGGTGTGATGGTTTTTAGGTCGTCAGTAAGAATGGCAGTAAAAGTTGAACACTGTTTTCATATATTACTGTTCAGTGTAACAAAGTGGCCGGGTGGTCTAAAGCATGCACCATGCCCAAAGTAGTAATCCTTCGCTCATTCCAATGCTATTTTCGGCGTTCCAATCTGGGTTCGAATCCCACTTTCGAAAACCTATTTTAAACGCCAGAAACCTAAAATCATCAAGATCTATTGCTGGAAACGATGCGTTATGTGTCTTGTCAGAATGGCCAAACGGTCTATAAACCGCCGGGCGCATTGTGATAAACCTTCACTGAACACGTCGACATATTGCGTGTTCATGTCTCCATACGCTGCCAACGCAACGGTACGTGTAGTTTCAGAATGGCGCCAGATCTAGGTGATAAATCTTCACTTGGTTTAGAGATATATTGGGTGTTCTGTTTTCCAAACGGAGGTGGGGGTTCGCGTCCTACTTCTTACAACATCTTTTTAACACCAGAAACCTGAAATAATTAAGATCTATTGCCTGAATCTCTGCGTTGTGTGTCCTGTCAGAATTGCTTAGCGGTCTAAGGCGCCAGACTCAAGGTGATAATTCTTCATTGATTACAGTGACATATTGGGTGTTCTGGTCTCCGTATGGAGTCGTTGGTTCGAAACCCATTTCTGACAAAAAAATACAAATTCCTGAACACAAAAAACCTGTAATAGTCAAGATCTATTCCTAGAGACTAAGCGGTCCGTATCGTGTCAGAATGTCCGAGCGGTCTAAGGCGCCAGACTTAAGGTGAGAAATCTTCACTGATCACAGTGACATATTGGGTGTTCTGGTCTCCGTATGGAGGCGTGGGTTCGAATGCCACTTCTGACAACCTTTACTTTAACACAAGTAACCAGAAATAATCAAGATCTATTGCTGTAAACTCTCAAGTATTTGTCGTGTCAGAATGACCGAGCGGTCTCAGGAGCCAGACTCAATGTGATAAATCTTCACTGATCACAGAGAATTATTGGGTGTTCTGGTCTTCATATGGAGGCGTGGGTTCGAATACCTTTTTCGACAACCTCTATTTTAACACCTGAAATCATCAAGATATATTGCTGGAAACTATCTCCAATGCGTCGTGTCAGAATGGCCGAGCGGTCTAAGGCGCCAGACTCAAGGTGATAAATCTTCAATGATCACAGTGACATATTGGGTGTTCTGGTCTCCGTACGGAGGCGTGGGTTCGAATCCCACTTCTGACAACATATTTTTTTCCTGAACACATAAAAACCTGAAATAGTCTAGATCTATTCCTAGAGACTAAGCGGTTCGTCTCGTGTCAGAATGGCCAAGCGGTCCAAGGCGCCGGACTTAAGGTAATAAATCTTCATTGATCGCAGTGTATATTAGGTGTTCTGGTCTCCATACGGAGGTGTGGGTTCGAATCCCACTTCTGACAACTTATATTTTAACACATGAATTCATCAAGATCTATTGCTGTAAACTCTGCAGTACGTATCGTGTCAGAATGGCCGAGCGGTCTAAGGCGCCAGACTCAAGGTGACAAATCTTCACTGATCGCAGTGACCTATTGGGTATTCTGGTCTCCGTATGGAGGCGTGGGTTCGAATCCCACTTTTGACAACATTTCTTTTTCCTGAACACAAAAAAACTGAAATAGTCAAGATCTATTCCTAGAGACTAAGCTATTCGTATCGTGTCAGAATGGCCGAGCGGTCTAAGACGCCAGACTTAAGGTGAGAAATCTTCACTGATCGAAGTGTATAATAGGTGTTCTGGTCTGCGTACGAAGGCGTGGGTTCGAATCCCACTTCTAACACCTTTTACTTTAACACAAGTAACCAGAAATCATCAAGATCTATTGCTGGAAACTGTCTGGAATATGTCGTGTCAGAATGGGAGAGCGGTCTAAGGCGCCAGACTCAAGGTGATAAATCTTCACTGATTACAGTGACATATTGGGTGTTCTGGTCTCCGTATGGAGGCGTGGGTTCGAATCCCACTTCTGACAACATATTTTTTTCCTAAACACAAAAAACCTGAAATAGTCAAGATCTATTCCTAGAGACTAAGCGGTCCGTATCGTGTCAGAATGGCTGAGCGGCCTAAGGCGCCAGACTTAAAGGAAACATGATATAGGATGAATATTGCATTATTCCTGCTTAAAACAATAAAGTATTATCTTGACAATGATATTTTGTGTCCAGAGACAATTATTTCCCAGATTATGTATGAGAAAACAATTTTTGAAAATGTTTGTCCAAGCTACTCCGCCCCCAGAGTGGGACCCTCATTAACATAAGTGTGTGACGTAGATCGAGGCACATTACCCATTCATCACGGGTATGCATTGTGTGTACATTGTACGGCAAAAATTCTTCGTCCAAATTCTAAGCAAAATATAGTGGTTTTTCGGCCATGCCGACAAGGTGTGTGGCTGCTGGGTGCAGCAAAACAACGACGGGTGGAGTAAGCCTTCATGTATTTCCAACTGAAGCGAAATATCGGAGAATTCGGACGGCGAAAGTGAAGGTGACAAGAGCAAAGAGGTCCGGCCCAGCAGCTTTTCAGCGTTATGTAGCGACCACTTTGAGCCGTCGTTTTTCGATACTGGTATTTTCAAATCCTTTGGGATGACCATTAAAAATATGCTCAAGTCCACTGCCATCCCAACAAAGTTCCCAGATGTGAGTAAGATAAAGGCGAAAGCAGTTAAACGGCCCATTCCCCGAGGAGCCTTCGCTAAAATGGAGAAAATCAGGGTAAGTTCGATGTTAGTTGTTGTTGCAACTTACGAAATTGCACGTGTAGACCTAGTGTGTGTATACCGGCCGGGTCCAGACTATCGAGTCGATCCATGAATTTCGGTGCCTCGGTCTACGTCACGAACAGCGCCCTCAATTTGAGTCTCAACAAATTTCAAAAAGGGGGGGGTCAATTTTTGAGCGGCAAATAATCACACTAAAACTTCGCTTAAACCAGTTTGGCTTTCAATTCACATTTAATACATTTAAATGAATATATTTATGAAATAAAATGTGATCCGGTCAATTTGAGGAGCATGGTTCCTTTAAGGTGAGAAATCTTCACTGATCGCAGTGTATAATAAGTGTTCTGGTCTCCGTACGGAGGCGTGGGTTCGAATGCCACTTCTGACAACCTTTACTTTAACACAAGTAACCAGAAATCATCAAGATCTATTGCTGTAAACTCTCAAGTATTTGTCTTGTCAGAATGGCTGAGCGGTCTAAGGCGCCAGACTTAAGGTTATAAATCTTCACTGATCACAGTGACTTATTGGGTATTCTGGTCTCGGCGTGGGTTCGAATCCCACTTCTGACAACATTTTTTTTCTTGAACAAAAACAACCTGAAATAGTCAAGATCTATTCCTAGAGACTAAGCTATTCGTATCGTGTCAGAATGGCCAAGCGGTCCAAGGCGCCGGACTTAAGGTGATAAATCTTCACTGATCACAGTGACATATTGGGTGTTCTGGTCTCCGTATGGAGGCGTGGGTTCGAATCAAAATTCTGACAACATTTTTTTTCCTGAACACAAAAAACCTGTAATAGTCAAGATCTATTCCTAGAAACTAAGCGATCCATATCGTGTCAGAATGGCAGAGCGGTCTAAGGCGCCAGACTTAAGGCGAGAAATCTTCACTGATCGCAGTGTATAATAGGTGTCTGAGGCGCCAGATTAATATTTAAATATACACTGGTCGCAGTGTACAATAGTTGTTCTGGTCTCCATATGGAGTCGTGTGTTCGAATGCCACTTCTGACAACCTTTACTTTAACACAAGTAACCAGAAATCATCAAGATCTATTGCTGTAAACTCTGCCGTACGTGTCGTGTCAGAATGGAGGAGCGGTCTAAGGCGCCAGACTCAATGTGATAAATCTTCACTCATCACAGTGACATATTGGGTGTTCCGGTCTCCGTATGGAGGCGTGGGTTCGAATCCCACTTCTGACAACATTTCTTTTTTCTGAACACAAAAACCTGAAATAGTCAAGATCTAGTCCTAGAGACTAAGCGGTTCTGGTCTCCATACGGAGGCGTGGGTTCGAATCCCACTTCTGACAACCTTTACTTTAACACAAGTAGCCAGAAATCATTAAGAACTATTGCTGTAAACTCTCAAGTATTTGTCGTGTCAGAATTGCCGAGCGGTCTCAGGCGCTAGACGCAAGGTGATAAATCTTCACTGATCGCAGTGTATATTAGGTGTTCTGGTCTCCATGCGGAGGCGTGGTTTCGAATCCCGCTTCTGACAACCTATATTTTAACACCTGAATTCTTCAAGATCTATTGCTGTAAACTCTACAGTATGTGTCGTGTCAGAACTAATAATATGCAGGGCCCCAATGGAAACCAGTTTTAAACTGTTTGGGCACACCCTGGGTAAAGAAATGCAATAAATATATAAATAAATGGCCGAGCGGTCTGAGGCTCCAGATTTAATTGATAAATCTACACTGATCGCAGTGTATAATATGTGTTCTGGTCTCCATACGGAGGTGTGGGTTCGAATCCCACTTCTGACAACTTATATTTTAACACATGAATTCATCAAGATCTATTGCTGTAAACTCTGCAGTACGTATCGTGTCAGAATGGCCGAGCGGTCTAAGGCGCCAGACTCAAGGTGACAAATCTTCACTGATCGCAGTGACCTATTGGGTATTCTGGTCTCCGTATGGAGGCGTGGGTTCGAATCCCACTGCTGACAACATCTTTTTTTCCTAAACACAAAAAACCTGAAATAGTCAAGATCTATTCCTAGAGACTAAGCGGTCCGTATCGTGTCAGAATGGCTGAGCGGCCTAAGGCGCCAGACTTAAAGGAAACATGATATAGGATGAATATTGCATTATTCCTGCTTAAAACAATAAAGTATTATCTTGACAATGATATTTTGTGTCCAGAGACAATTATTTCCCAGATTATGTATGAGAAAACAATTTTTGAAAATGTTTGTCCAAGCTACTCCGCCCCCAGAGTGGGACCCTCATTAACATAAGTGTGTGACGTAGATCGAGGCACATTACCCATTCATCACGGGTATGCATTGTGTGTACATTGTACGGCAAAAATTCTTCGTCCAAATTCTAAGCAAAATATAGTGGTTTTTCGGCCATGCCGACAAGGTGTGTGGCTGCTGGGTGCAGCAAAACAACGACGGGTGGAGTAAGCCTTCATGTATTTCCAACTGAAGCGAAATATCGGAGAATTCGGACGGCGAAAGTGAAGGTGACAAGAGCAAAGAGGTCCGGCCCAGCAGCTTTTCAGCGTTATGTAGCGACCACTTTGAGCCGTCGTTTTTCGATACTGGTATTTTCAAATCCTTTGGGATGACCATTAAAAATATGCTCAAGTCCACTGCCATCCCAACAAAGTTCCCAGATGTGAGTAAGATAAAGGCGAAAGCAGTTAAACGGCCCATTCCCCGAGGAGCCTTCGCTAAAATGGAGAAAATCAGGGTAAGTTCGATGTTAGTTGTTGTTGCAACTTACGAAATTGCACGTGTAGACCTAGTGTGTGTATACCGGCCGGGTCCAGACTATCGAGTCGATCCATGAATTTCGGTGCCTCGGTCTACGTCACGAACAGCGCCCTCAATTTGAGTCTCAACAAATTTCAAAAAGGGGGGGGTCAATTTTTGAGCGGCAAATAATCACACTAAAACTTCGCTTAAACCAGTTTGGCTTTCAATTCACATTTAATACATTTAAATGAATATATTTATGAAATAAAATGTGATCCGGTCAATTTGAGGAGCATGGTTCCTTTAAGGTGAGAAATCTTCACTGATCGCAGTGTATAATAAGTGTTCTGGTCTCCGTACGGAGGCGTGGGTTCGAATGCCACTTCTGACAACCTTTACTTTAACACAAGTAACCAGAAATCATCAAGATCTATTGCTGTAAACTCTCAAGTATTTGTCTTGTCAGAATGGCTGAGCGGTCTAAGGCGCCAGACTTAAGGTTATAAATCTTCACTGATCACAGTGACTTATTGGGTATTCTGGTCTCGGCGTGGGTTCGAATCCCACTTCTGACAACATTTTTTTTCTTGAACAAAAACAACCTGAAATAGTCAAGATCTATTCCTAGAGACTAAGCTATTCGTATCGTGTCAGAATGGCCAAGCGGTCCAAGGCGCCGGACTTAAGGTGATAAATCTTCACTGATCACAGTGACATATTGGGTGTTCTGGTCTCCGTATGGAGGCGTGGGTTCGAATCAAAATTCTGACAACATTTTTTTTCCTGAACACAAAAAACCTGTAATAGTCAAGATCTATTCCTAGAAACTAAGCGATCCATATCGTGTCAGAATGGCAGAGCGGTCTAAGGCGCCAGACTTAAGGCGAGAAATCTTCACTGATCGCAGTGTATAATAGGTGTCTGAGGCGCCAGATTAATATTTAAATATACACTGGTCGCAGTGTACAATAGTTGTTCTGGTCTCCATATGGAGTCGTGTGTTCGAATGCCACTTCTGACAACCTTTACTTTAACACAAGTAACCAGAAATCATCAAGATCTATTGCTGTAAACTCTGCCGTACGTGTCGTGTCAGAATGGAGGAGCGGTCTAAGGCGCCAGACTCAATGTGATAAATCTTCACTCATCACAGTGACATATTGGGTGTTCCGGTCTCCGTATGGAGGCGTGGGTTCGAATCCCACTTCTGACAACATTTCTTTTTTCTGAACACAAAAACCTGAAATAGTCAAGATCTAGTCCTAGAGACTAAGCGGTTCTGGTCTCCATACGGAGGCGTGGGTTCGAATCCCACTTCTGACAACCTTTACTTTAACACAAGTAGCCAGAAATCATTAAGAACTATTGCTGTAAACTCTCAAGTATTTGTCGTGTCAGAATTGCCGAGCGGTCTCAGGCGCTAGACGCAAGGTGATAAATCTTCACTGATCGCAGTGTATATTAGGTGTTCTGGTCTCCATGCGGAGGCGTGGTTTCGAATCCCGCTTCTGACAACCTATATTTTAACACCTGAATTCTTCAAGATCTATTGCTGTAAACTCTACAGTATGTGTCGTGTCAGAACTAATAATATGCAGGGCCCCAATGGAAACCAGTTTTAAACTGTTTGGGCACACCCTGGGTAAAGAAATGCAATAAATATATAAATAAATGGCCGAGCGGTCTGAGGCTCCAGATTTAATTGATAAATCTACACTGATCGCAGTGTATAATATGTGTTCTGGTCTCCATACGGAGGTGTGGGTTCGAATCCCACTTCTGACAACTTATATTTTAACACATGAATTCGGATGACCATTAAAAATATGCTCAAGTCCACTGCCATCCCAACAAAGTTCCCAGATGTGAGTAAGATAAAGGCGAAAGCAGTTAAACGGCCCATTCCCCGAGGAGCCTTCGCTAAAATGGAGAAAATCAGGGTAAGTTCGATGTTAGTTGTTGTTGCAACTTACGAAATTGCACGTGTAGACCTAGTGTGTGTATACCGGCCGGGTCCAGACTATCGAGTCGATCCATGAATTTCGGTGCCTCGGTCTACGTCACGAACAGCGCCCTCAATTTGAGTCTCAACAAATTTCAAAAAGGGGGGGGCAATTTTTGAGCGGCAAATAATCACACTAAAACTTCGCTTAAACCAGTTTGGCTTTCAATTCACATTTAATACATTTAAATGAATATATTTATGAAATAAAATGTGATCCGGTCAATTTGAGGAGCATGGTTCCTTTAAGGTGAGAAATCTTCACTGATCGCAGTGTATAATAAGTGTTCTGGTCTCCGTACGGAGGCGTGGGTTCGAATGCCACTTCTGACAACCTTTACTTTAACACAAGTAACCAGAAATCATCAAGATCTATTGCTGTAAACTCTCAAGTATTTGTCTTGTCAGAATGGCTGAGCGGTCTAAGGCGCCAGACTTAAGGTTATAAATCTTCACTGATCACAGTGACTTATTGGGTATTCTGGTCTCGGCGTGGGTTCGAATCCCACTTCTGACAACATTTTTTTTCTTGAACAAAAACAACCTGAAATAGTCAAGATCTATTCCTAGAGACTAAGCTATTCGTATCGTGTCAGAATGGCCAAGCGGTCCAAGGCGCCGGACTTAAGGTGATAAATCTTCACTGATCACAGTGACATATTGGGTATTCTGGTCTCCGTATGGAGGCGTGGGTTCGAATCAAAATTCTGACAACATTTTTTTTCCTGAACACAAAAAACCTGTAATAGTCAAGATCTATTCCTAGAAACTAAGCGATCCATATCGTGTCAGAATGGCAGAGCGGTCTAAGGCGCCAGACTTAAGGCGAGAAATCTTCACTGATCGCAGTGTATAATAGGTGTCTGAGGCGCCAGATTAATATTTAAATATACACTGGTCGCAGTGTACAATAGTTGTTCTGGTCTCCATATGGAGTCGTGTGTTCGAATGCCACTTCTGACAACCTTTACTTTAACACAAGTAACCAGAAATCATCAAGATCTATTGCTGTAAACTCTGCCGTACGTGTCGTGTCAGAATGGAGGAGCGGTCTAAGGCGCCAGACTCAATGTGATAAATCTTCACTCATCACAGTGACATATTGGGTGTTCCGGTCTCCGTATGGAGGCGTGGGTTCGAATCCCACTTCTGACAACATTTCTTTTTTCTGAACACAAAAACCTGAAATAGTCAAGATCTAGTCCTAGAGACTAAGCGGTTCTGGTCTCCATACGGAGGCGTGGGTTCGAATCCCACTTCTGACAACCTTTACTTTAACACAAGTAGCCAGAAATCATTAAGATCTATTGCTGTAAACTCTCAAGTATTTGTCGTGTCAGAATTGCCGAGCGGTCTCAGGCGCTAGACGCAAGGTGATAAATCTTCACTGATCGCAGTGTATATTAGGTGTTCTGGTCTCCATGCGGAGGCGTGGTTTCGAATCCCGCTTCTGACAACCTATATTTTAACACCTGAATTCTTCAAGATCTATTGCTGTAAACTCTACAGTATGTGTCGTGTCAGAACTAATAATATGCAGGGCCCCAATGGAAACCAGTTTTAAACTGTTTGGGCACACCCTGGGTAAAGAAATGCAATAAATATATAAATAAATGGCCGAGCGGTCTGAGGCTCCAGATTTAATTGATAAATCTACACTGATCGCAGTGTATAATAGGTGTTCTGGTCTCCATACGGAGGTGTGGGTTCGAATCCCACTTCTGACAACTTATATTTTAACACATGAATTCATCAAGATCTATTGCTGTAAACTCTGCAGTACGTATCGTGTCAGAATGGCCGAGCGGTCTAAGGCGCCAGACTCAAGGTGACAAATCTTCACTGATCGCAGTGACCTATTGGGTATTCTGGTCTCCGTATGGAGGCGTGGGTTCGAATCCCACTTTTGACAACATTTCTTTTTCCTGAACACAAAAAAACTGAAATAGTCAAGATCTATTCCTAGAGACTAAGCTATTCGTATCGTGTCAGAATGGCCGAGCGGTCTAAGACGCCAGACTTAAGGTGAGAAATCTTCACTGATCGAAGTGTATAATAGGTGTTCTGGTCTGCGTACGAAGGCGTGGGTTCGAATCCCACTTCTAACACCTTTTACTTGAACACAAGTAACCAGAAATCATCAAGATCTATTGCTGGAAACTGTCTGGAATATGTCGTGTCAGAATGGGAGAGCGGTCTAAGGCGCCAGACTCCAGGTGATAAATCTTCACTGATTACAGTGACATATTGGGTGTTCTGGTCTCCGTATGGAGGCGTGGGTTCGAATCCCACTTCTGACAACATATTTTTTTCCTAAACACAAAAAACCTGAAATAGTCAAGATCTATTCCTAGAGACTAAGCGGTCCGTATCGTGTCAGAATGGCTGAGCGGCCTAAGGCGCCAGACTTAAAGGAAACATGATATAGGATGAATATTGCATTATTCCTGCTTAAAACAATAAAGTATTATCTTGACAATGATATTTTGTGTCCAGAGACAATTATTTCCCAGATTATGTATGAGAAAACAATTTTTGAAAATGTTTGTCCAAGCTACTCCGCCCCCAGAGTGGGACCCTCATTAACATAAGTGTGTGACGTAGATCGAGGCACATTACCCATTCATCACGGGTATGCATTGTGTGTACATTGTACGGCAAAAATTCTTCGTCCAAATTCTAAGCAAAATATAGTGGTTTTTCGGCCATGCCGACAAGGTGTGTGGCTGCTGGGTGCAGCAAAACAACGACGGGTGGAGTAAGCCTTCATGTATTTCCAACTGAAGCGAAATATCGGAGAATTCGGACGGCGAAAGTGAAGGTGACAAGAGCAAAGAGGTCCGGCCCAGCAGCTTTTCAGCGTTATGTAGCGACCACTTTGAGCCGTCGTTTTTCGATACTGGTATTTTCAAATCCTTTGGGATGACCATTAAAAATATGCTCAAGTCCACTGCCATCCCAACAAAGTTCCCAGATGTGAGTAAGATAAAGGCGAAAGCAGTTAAACGGCCCATTCCCCGAGGAGCCTTCGCTAAAATGGAGAAAATCAGGGTAAGTTCGATGTTAGTTGTTGTTGCAACTTACGAAATTGCACGTGTAGACCTAGTGTGTGTATACCGGCCGGGTCCAGACTATCGAGTCGATCCATGAATTTCGGTGCCTCGGTCTACGTCACGAACAGCGCCCTCAATTTGAGTCTCAACAAATTTCAAAAAGGGGGGGGGCAATTTTTGAGCGGCAAATAATCACACTAAAACTTCGCTTAAACCAGTTTGGCTTTCAATTCACATTTAATACATTTAAATGAATATATTTATGAAATAAAATGTGATCCGGTCAATTTGAGGAGCATGGTTCCTTTAAGGTGAGAAATCTTCACTGATCGCAGTGTATAATAAGTGTTCTGGTCTCCGTACGGAGGCGTGGGTTCGAATGCCACTTCTGACAACCTTTACTTTAACACAAGTAACCAGAAATCATCAAGATCTATTGCTGTAAACTCTCAAGTATTTGTCTTGTCAGAATGGCTGAGCGGTCCAAGGCGCCAGACTTAAGGTTATAAATCTTCACTGATCACAGTGACTTATTGGGTATTCTGGTCTCGGCGTGGGTTCGAATCCCACTTCTGACAACATTTTTTTTCTTGAACAAAAACAACCTGAAATAGTCAAGATCTATTCCTAGAGACTAAGCTATTCGTATCGTGTCAGAATGGCCAAGCGGTCCAAGGCGCCGGACTTAAGGTGATAAATCTTCACTGATCACAGTGACTTATTGGGTGTTCTGGTCTCCGTATGGAGGCGTGGGTTCGAATCAAAATTCTGACAACATTTTTTTTCCTGAACACAAAAAACCTGTAATAGTCAAGATCTATTCCTAGAAACTAAGCGATCCATATCGTGTCAGAATGGCAGAGCGGTCTAAGGCGCCAGACTTAAGGCGAGAAATCTTCACTGATCGCAGTGTATAATAGGTGTCTGAGGCGCCAGATTAATATTTAAATATACACTGGTCGCAGTGTACAATAGTTGTTCTGGTCTCCATATGGAGTCGTGTGTTCGAATGCCACTTCTGACAACCTTTACTTTAACACAAGTAACCAGAAATCATCAAGATCTATTGCTGTAAACTCTGCCGTACGTGTCGTGTCAGAATGGAGGAGCGGTCTAAGGCGCCAGACTCAATGTGATAAATCTTCACTCATCACAGTGACATATTGGGTGTTCCGGTCTCCGTATGGAGGCGTGGGTTCGAATCCCACTTCTGACAACATTTCTTTTTTCTGAACACAAAAACCTGAAATAGTCAAGATCTAGTCCTAGAGACTAAGCGGTTCTGGTCTCCATACGGAGGCGTGGGTTCGAATCCCACTTCTGACAACCTTTACTTTAACACAAGTAGCCAGAAATCATTAAGATCTATTGCTGTAAACTCTCAAGTATTTGTCGTGTCAGAATTGCCGAGCGGTCTCAGGCGCTAGACGCAAGGTGATAAATCTTCACTGATCGCAGTGTATATTAGGTGTTCTGGTCTCCATGCGGAGGCGTGGTTTCGAATCCCGCTTCTGACAACCTATATTTTAACACCTGAATTCTTCAAGATCTATTGCTGTAAACTCTACAGTATGTGTCGTGTCAGAACTAATAATATGCAGGGCCCCAATGGAAACCAGTTTTAAACTGTTTGGGCACACCCTGGGTAAAGAAATGCAATAAATATATAAATAAATGGCCGAGCGGTCTGAGGCTCCAGATTTAATTGATAAATCTACACTGATCGCAGTGTATAATAGGTGTTCTGGTCTCCATACGGAGGTGTGGGTTCGAATCCCACTTCTGACAACTTATATTTTAACACATGAATTCATCAAGATCTATTGCTGTAAACTCTGCAGTACGTATCGTGTCAGAATGGCCGAGCGGTCTAAGGCGCCAGACTCAAGGTGACAAATCTTCACTGATCGCAGTGACCTATTGGGTATTCTGGTCTCCGTATGGAGGCGTGGGTTCGAATCCCACTTTTGACAACATTTCTTTTTCCTGAACACAAAAAAACTGAAATAGTCAAGATCTATTCCTAGAGACTAAGCTATTCGTATCGTGTCAGAATGGCCGAGCGGTCTAAGACGCCAGACTTAAGGTGAGAAATCTTCACTGATCGAAGTGTATAATAGGTGTTCTGGTCTGCGTACGAAGGCGTGGGTTCGAATCCCACTTCTAACACCTTTTACTTTAACACAAGTAACCAGAAATCATCAAGATCTATTGCTGGAAACTGTCTGGAATATGTCGTGTCAGAATGGGAGAGCGGTCTAAGGCGCCAGACTCCAGGTGATAAATCTTCACTGATTACAGTGACATATTGGGTGTTCTGGTCTCCGCATGGAGGCGTGGGTTCGAATCCCACTTCTGACAACATATTTTTTTCCTAAACACAAAAAACCTGAAATAGTCAAGATCTATTCCTAGAGACTAAGCGGTCCGTATCGTGTCAGAATGGCTGAGCGGCCTAAGGCGCCAGACTTAAAGGAAACATGATATAGGATGAATATTGCATTATTCCTGCTTAAAACAATAAAGTATTATCTTGACAATGATATTTTGTGTCCAGAGACAATTATTTCCCAGATTATGTATGAGAAAACAATTTTTGAAAATGTTTGTCCAAGCTACTCCGCCCCCAGAGTGGGACCCTCATTAACATAAGTGTGTGACGTAGATCGAGGCACATTACCCATTCATCACGGGTATGCATTGTGTGTACATTGTACGGCAAAAATTCTTCGTCCAAATTCTAAGCAAAATATAGTGGTTTTTCGGCCATGCCGACAAGGTGTGTGGCTGCTGGGTGCAGCAAAACAACGACGGGTGGAGTAAGCCTTCATGTATTTCCAACTGAAGCGAAATATCGGAGAATTCGGACGGCGAAAGTGAAGGTGACAAGAGCAAAGAGGTCCGGCCCAGCAGCTTTTCAGCGTTATGTAGCGACCACTTTGAGCCGTCGTTTTTCGATACTGGTATTTTCAAATCCTTTGGGATGACCATTAAAAATATGCTCAAGTCCACTGCCATCCCAACAAAGTTCCCAGATGTGAGTAAGATAAAGGCGAAAGCAGTTAAACCGCCCATTCCCCGAGGAGCCTTCGCTAAAATGGAGAAAATCAGGGTAAGTTCGATGTTAGTTGTTGTTGCAACTTACGAAATTGCACGTGTAGACCTAGTGTGTGTATACCGGCCGGGTCCAGACTATCGAGTCGATCCATGAATTTCGGTGCCTCGGTCTACGTCACGAACAGCGCCCTCAATTTGAGTCTCAACAAATTTCAAAAAGGGGGGGGGGGTCAATTTTTGAGCGGCAAATAATCACACTAAAACTTCGCTTAAACCAGTTTGGCTTTCAATTCACATTTAATACATTTAAATGAATATATTTATGAAATAAAATGTGATCCGGTCAATTTGAGGAGCATGGTTCCTTTAAGGTGAGAAATCTTCACTGATCGCAGTGTATAATAAGTGTTCTGGTCTCCGTACGGAGGCGTGGGTTCGAATGCCACTTCTGACAACCTTTACTTTAACACAAGTAACCAGAAATCATCAAGATCTATTGCTGTAAACTCTCAAGTATTTGTCTTGTCAGAATGGCTGAGCGGTCTAAGGCGCCAGACTTAAGGTTATAAATCTTCACTCATCACAGTGACATATTGGGTGTTCCGGTCTCCGTATGGAGGCGTGGGTTCGAATCCCACTTCTGACAACATTTCTTTTTTCTGAACACAAAAACCTGAAATAGTGAAGATCTAGTCCTAGAGACTAAGCGGTTCTGGTCTCCATACGGAGGCGTGGGTTCGAATCCCACTTCTGACAACCTTTACTTTAACACAAGTAGCCAGAAATCATTAAGATCTATTGCTGTAAACTCTCAAGTATTTGTCGTGTCAGAATTGCCGAGCGGTCTCAGGCGCTAGACGCAATGTGATAAATCTTCACTGATCGCAGTGTATATTAGGTGTTCTGGTCTCCATGCGGAGGCGTGGTTTCGAATCCCGCTTCTGACAACCTATATTTTAACACCTGAATTCTTCAAGATCTATTGCTGTAAACTCTACAGTATGTGTCGTGTCAGAACTAATAATATGCAGGGCCCCAATGGAAACCAGTTTTAAACTGTTTGGGCACACCCTGGGTAAAGAAATGCAATAAATATATAAATAAATGGCCGAGCGGTCTGAGGCTCCAGATTTAATTGATAAATCTACACTGATCGCAGTGTATAATAGGTGTTCTGGTCTCCATACGGAGGTGTGGGTTCGAATCCCACTTCTGACAACTTATATTTTAACACATGAATTCATCAAGATCTATTGCTGTAAACTCTGCAGTACGTATCGTGTCAGAATGGCCGAGCGGTCTAAGGCGCCAGACTCAAGGTGACAAATCTTCACTGATCGCAGTGACCTATTGGGTATTCTGGTCTCCGTATGGAGGCGTGGGTTCGAATCCCACTTTTGACAACATTTCTTTTTCCTGAACACAAAAAAACTGAAATAGTCAAGATCTATTCCTAGAGACTAAGCTATTCGTATCGTGTCAGAATGGCCGAGCGGTCTAAGACGCCAGACTTAAGGTGAGAAATCTTCACTGATCGAAGTGTATAATAGGTGTTCTGGTCTGCGTACGAAGGCGTGGGTTCGAATCCCACTTCTAACACCTTTTACTTTAACACAAGTAACCAGAAATCATCAAGATCTATTGCTGGAAACTGTCTGGAATATGTCGTGTCAGAATGGGAGAGCGGTCTAAGGCGCCAGACTCCAGGTGATAAATCTTCACTGATTACAGTGACATATTGGGTGTTCTGGTCTCCGTATGGAGGCGTGGGTTCGAATCCCACTTCTGACAACATATTTTTTTCCTAAACACAAAAAACCTGAAATAGTCAAGATCTATTCCTAGAGACTAAGCGGTCCGTATCGTGTCAGAATGGCTGAGCGGCCTAAGGCGCCAGACTTAAAGGAAACATGATATAGGATGAATATTGCATTATTCCTGCTTAAAACAATAAAGTATTATCTTGACAATGATATTTTGTGTCCAGAGACAATTATTTCCCAGATTATGTATGAGAAAACAATTTTTGAAAATGTTTGTCCAAGCTACTCCGCCCCCAGAGTGGGACCCTCATTAACATAAGTGTGTGACGTAGATCGAGGCACATTACCCATTCATCACGGGTATGCATTGTGTGTACATTGTACGGCAAAAATTCTTCGTCCAAATTCTAAGCAAAATATAGTGGTTTTTCGGCCATGCCGACAAGGTGTGTGGCTGCTGGGTGCAGCAAAACAACGACGGGTGGAGTAAGCCTTCATGTATTTCCAACTGAAGCGAAATATCGGAGAATTCGGACGGCGAAAGTGAAGGTGACAAGAGCAAAGAGGTCCGGCCCAGCAGCTTTTCAGCGTTATGTAGCGACCACTTTGAGCCGTCGTTTTTCGATACTGGTATTTTCAAATCCTTTGGGATGACCATTAAAAATATGCTCAAGTCCACTGCCATCCCAACAAAGTTCCCAGATGTGAGTAAGATAAAGGCGAAAGCAGTTAAACGGCCCATTCCCCGAGGAGCCTTCGCTAAAATGGAGAAAATCAGGGTAAGTTCGATGTTAGTTGTTGTTGCAACTTACGAAATTGCACGTGTAGACCTAGTGTGTGTATACCGGCCGGGTCCAGACTATCGAGTCGATCCATGAATTTCGGTGCCTCGGTCTACGTCACGAACAGCGCCCTCAATTTGAGTCTCAACAAATTTCAAAAAGGGGGGGGGCAATTTTTGAGCGGCAAATAATCACACTAAAACTTCGCTTAAACCAGTTTGGCTTTCAATTCACATTTAATACATTTAAATGAATATATTTATGAAATAAAATGTGATCCGGTCAATTTGAGGAGCATGGTTCCTTTAAGGTGAGAAATCTTCACTGATCGCAGTGTATAATAAGTGTTCTGGTCTCCGTACGGAGGCGTGGGTTCGAATGCCACTTCTGACAACCTTTACTTTAACACAAGTAACCAGAAATCATCAAGATCTATTGCTGTAAACTCTCAAGTATTTGTCTTGTCAGAATGGCTGAGCGGTCTAAGGCGCCAGACTTAAGGTTATAAATCTTCACTGATCACAGTGACTTATTGGGTATTCTGGTCTCGGCGTGGGTTCGAATCCCACTTCTGACAACATTTTTTTTCTTGAACAAAAACAACCTGAAATAGTCAAGATCTATTCCTAGAGACTAAGCTATTCGTATCGTGTCAGAACGGCCAAGCGGTCCAAGGCGCCGGACTTAAGGTGATAAATCTTCACTGATCACAGTGACATATTGGGTGTTCTGGTCTCCGTATGGAGGCGTGGGTTCGAATCAAAATTCTGACAACATTTTTTTTCCTGAACACAAAAAACCTGTAATAGTCAAGATCTATTCCTAGAAACTAAGCGATCCATATCGTGTCAGAATGGCAGAGCGGTCTAAGGCGCCAGACTTAAGGCGAGAAATCTTCACTGATCGCAGTGTATAATAGGTGTCTGAGGCGCCAGATTAATATTTAAATATACACTGGTCGCAGTGTACAATAGTTGTTCTGGTCTCCATATGGAGTCGTGTTTTCGAATGCCACTTCTGACAACCTTTACTTTAACACAAGTAACCAGAAATCATCAAGATCTATTGCTGTAAACTCTCAAGTATTTGTCGTGTCAGAATGGCCGAGCGGTCTGAGGTGCCAGATTTAATTGATAAATATACACTGATCGCAGTGTATAATGGGTGTTCTGGTCTCCGTATGGAGGCGTGGGTTCGAATCCCACTTCTGACAACCTTTATGTTAACACCTGAAATCTTCAAGATCTATTGATCTAAACTCTGCAGTATGTGTTGTGTCAGAATGGCCGAGCGGTCTGAGGCGACAGATTTAATTGATAAATATACACTGTTCGCAGTGTATAATGGGTGTTCTGGTCTCCGTACGGAGGTGTGGGTTCGAATCAGACTTCCGTTAACCTATATTTTAACACCTGAATTCATCAGGATCTATTGCAGTAAACTCTGCAGCATGTGTCGTGTCAGAATGGCCAAGCGGTCTAAGGCGCCAGACTTAAGGTGATAAATCTTCACTGATCACATTGACATATTGGGTATTCTGGTCTCCGTATAGAGACGTGTGTTCGAATCCCACTTCTGACAACATTTCTTTTTCCTGATCAAAAACAACCTGAAATAGTCAAGATCTATTCCTAGAGACTATGCTACTCGTATCGTGTCAGAATGGCCGAGCGGTCTAAGGCGCCAGACTTAAGGTGATAAATCTTCACTGATCACATTGACATATTGGGTATTCTGGTCTCCGTATAGAGGCGTGTGTTCGAATCCCACTTCTGACAACATTTTTTTTCCTGATCAAAAACAACCTGAAATAGTCAAGATCTATTCGTAGAGACTACACTATTTGTTTCGTGTCAGAATGGCCGAGCGGTCTAAGGCGCCAGCCTCAAGATGATAAATCTTCACTGATCACAGTGACATATTGGGTGTTCTGGTCTCCGCATGGAGGCGTGGGTTCGAATCCCACTTCTGACAACCTTTTTTTTTCTTGAACAAAAACAACCTGAAATAGTTAAGATCTATTCCTAGAGACTAAGCTATTCGTATCGTGTCAGAAGCGGTCCAAGGCGCCGGACTTAAGGTGATAAATCGTCACTGGTCGCTGTGTATATTAGGTGTTCTGGTCTCCATGCGGAGGCGTGGGTTCGACTCCCACTTCTGACAACCGTTATTTTAACACCTGAATTCATCAAGATCTATTGCTGTAAACTCTGCAGTACGTGTCGTGTCAGAATGGCCGAGCGGTCTAAGGCGCCAGACTCAATGTGATAAATCTTCACTGATAACAGTGACATATTGGATATTCTGGTCTCCGTATAGAGGCGTGTGTTCGAATCCCACTTCCGACAACATTTTTTTTTCCTGATCAAAAACAACCTGAAATAGTCAAGATCTATTCCTAGACACTAAGCGGTCCGTATCGTGTCAGAATGGCCGAGCGGTCTAAGGCGCCAGACTTAAGGTGAGAAATCTTCACTGATCGCAGTGTATAGTAGGTGTTCTGGTCTCCATGCGGAGGCGTGGGTTCGAATCCCACTTCTGACAACCTCTATTTTAACACCTGAATTCATCAAGATCTATTGCTGTAAACTTTTTAGTACGTGTCGTGTCAGAATGGCCGAGCGGTCTAAGGCGCCAGACTCAAGGTGATAAATTTTCACTGATCACAGTGACATATTGGGTGTTCTGGTCTCCGTATGGAGGCGTGGGTTCGAATGCCACTTCTGACAACCTTTTTTTTCCTGAACACAAAAAACCTGTAATAGTCAAGGTCTATTCCTATAGACGAAAGCGGTCCGTATCGTGTCAGAATGGCCGAGCGGTCTAAAGCGCCAGACTTAAGGTGAGAAATCTTCACTGATCGCAGTGTATAATAGGTGTTCTGGTCTCCATACGGAGGCGTGGGTTCGAGTGCCACTTCTGACAACCTTTACTTTAACACAAGTAACCAGAAATCATCAATATCTATTGCTTTAAACTCTCAAGTATTTGTCGTGTCAGAATGGCCGAGCGGTCTAAGGCGCCAGACTCAAGGTGATAAATCTCCACTGATCACAGTGACATATTGGGTGTTCTGGTCTCCGTATGGAGGCGTGGGTTCGAATCCCACTTCTGACAGCCTCTATTTTAACACCTAAAATCTTCAAGATCTATTGCTGTAAACTCTGAAGTATGTGTCGTGTCAGAATGGCCGAGCGGTCTGAGGCACCAGATATAATTGATAAATATACACTGATCGCAGTGTATAATGGGTGTTCTGGGCTCCGTACGGAGGTGTGGGTTCGAATCCGACTTCCGTTAACCTGTATTTTAACACCTGAATTCTTCAAGATCTATTGCAGTAAACTCTGCAGCATGTGTCGTGTCAGAATGGCCGAGCGGTCTAAGGCGCCAGACTTAAGGTGATAAATCTTCACTGATCGCAGTGTATAATTGGTCTTCTGGTCTCCATGCGGAGGCGTGAGTTCGAATGCCACTTCTGACAACCTTTACTTTAACACAAGTAACCAGAAATCATCAAGATCTATTGCTGTAAACTCTCAAGTATTTGTCGTTTCAGAATGGCCGAGCGGTCTAAGGCGCCAGACTTAAGGTGATAAATCTTCACTGATCGCAGTGTATAATTGGTGTTCTGGTCTCCATACGGAGGCGTGGGTTCGAATCCCACTTCTGACAACCTTTATGTTAACACCTGAAATCTTCAAGATCTATTGATCTAAACTCTGCAGTATGTGTTGTGTCAGAATGGCCGAGCGGTCTGAGGCGACAGATTTAATTGATAAATATACACTGTTCGCAGTGTATAATGGGTGTTCTGGTCTCCGTACGGAGGTGTGGGTTCGAATCAGACTTCCGTTAACCTATATTTTAACACCTGAATTCATCAGGATCTATTGCAGTAAACTCTGCAGCATGTGTCGTGTCAGAATGGCCAAGCGGTCTAAGGCGCCAGACTTAAGGTGATAAATCTTCACTGATCACATTGACATATTGGGTATTCTGGTCTCCGTATAGAGGCGTGTGTTCGAATCCCACTTCTGACAACATTTCTTTTTCCTGATCAAAAACAACCTGAAATAGTCAAGATCTATTCCTAGAGACTATGCTACTCGTATCGTGTCAGAATGGCCGAGCGGTCTAAGGCGCCAGACTTAAGGTGATAAATCTTCACTGATCACATTGACATATTGGGTATTCTGGTCTCCGTATAGAGGCGTGTGTTCGAATCCCACTTCTGACAACATTTTTTTTCCTGATCAAAAACAACCTGAAATAGTCAAGATCTATTCGTAGAGACTACACTATTTGTTTCGTGTCAGAATGGCCGAGCGGTCTAAGGCGCCAGCCTCAAGATGATAAATCTTCACTGATCACAGTGACATATTGGGTGTTCTGGTCTCCGCATGGAGGCGTGGGTTCGAATCCCACTTCTGACAACATTTTTTTTTCTTGAACAAAAACAACCTGAAATAGTTAAGATCTATTCCTAGAGACTAAGCTATTCGTATCGTGTCAGAAGCGGTCCAAGGCGCCGGACTTAAGGTGATAAATCGTCACTGGTCGCTGTGTATATTAGGTGTTCTGGTCTCCATGCGGAGGCGTGGGTTCGACTCCCACTTCTGACAACCGTTATTTTAACACCTGAATTCATCAAGATCTATTGCTGTAAACTCTGCAGTACGTGTCGTGTCAGAATGGCCGAGCGGTCTAAGGCGCCAGACTCAATGTGATAAATCTTCACTGATAACAGTGACATATTGGATATTCTGGTCTCCGTATAGAGGCGTGTGTTCGAATCCCACTTCCGACAACATTTTTTTTTCCTGATCAAAAACAACCTGAAATAGTCAAGATCTATTCCTAGACACTAAGCGGTCCGTATCGTGTCAGAATGGCCGAGCGGTCTAAGGCGCCAGACTTAAGGTGAGAAATCTTCACTGATCGCAGTGTATAGTAGGTGTTCTGGTCTCCATGCGGAGGCGTGGGTTCGAATCCCACTTCTGACAACCTCTATTTTAACACCTGAATTCATCAAGATCTATTGCTGTAAACTTTTTAGTACGTGTCGTGTCAGAATGGCCGAGCGGTCTAAGGCGCCAGACTCAAGGTGATAAATTTTCACTGATCACAGTGACATATTGGGTGTTCTGGTCTCCGTATGGAGGCGTGGGTTCGAATGCCACTTCTGACAACCTTTTTTTTCCTGAACACAAAAAACCTGTAATAGTCAAGGTCTATTCCTATAGACGAAAGCGGTCCGTATCGTGTCAGAATGGCCGAGCGGTCTAAAGCGCCAGACTTAAGGTGAGAAATCTTCACTGATCGCAGTGTATAATAGGTGTTCTGGTCTCCATACGGAGGCGTGGGTTCGAGTGCCACTTCTGACAACCTTTACTTTAACACAAGTAACCAGAAATCATCAATATCTATTGCTTTAAACTCTCAAGTATTTGTCGTGTCAGAATGGCCGAGCGGTCTAAGGCGCCAGACTCAAGGTGATAAATCTCCACTGATCACAGTGACATATTGGGTGTTCTGGTCTCCGTATGGAGGCGTGGGTTCGAATCCCACTTCTGACAGCCTCTATTTTAACACCTAAAATCTTCAAGATCTATTGCTGTAAACTCTGAAGTATGTGTCGTGTCAGAATGGCCGAGCGGTCTGAGGCACCAGATATAATTGATAAATATACACTGATCGCAGTGTATAATGGGTGTTCTGGGCTCCGTACGGAGGTGTGGGTTCGAATCCGACTTCCGTTAACCTGTATTTTAACACCTGAATTCTTCAAGATCTATTGCAGTAAACTCTGCAGCATGTGTCGTGTCAGAATGGCCGAGCGGTCTAAGGCGCCAGACTTAAGGTGATAAATCTTCACTGATCGCAGTGTATAATTGGTCTTCTGGTCTCCATGCGGAGGCGTGAGTTCGAATGCCACTTCTGACAACCTTTACTTTAACACAAGTAACCAGAAATCATCAAGATCTATTGCTGTAAACTCTCAAGTATTTGTCGTTTCAGAATGGCCGAGCGGTCTAAGGCGCCAGACTTAAGGTGATAAATCTTCACTGATCGCAGTGTATAATTGGTGTTCTGGTCTCCATACGGAGGCGTGGGTTCGAATGCCACTTCTGACAACCTTTATTTTAACACCTGAAATCATCAAGATATATTGCTGGAAACTGTCTGGAACATTTCGTGTCAGAATGGCCGAGCGGTCTAATGCGGCAGACTCAAGGTGATAAATTTTCACTGATCACAGTGACATATTGGGTGTTCTGGTCTCCGTATGGAGGCGTGTGTTCGAATGCCACTTCTGACAACCTTTACTTTAACACAAGTACCCAGAAATCATCAAGATCTATTGCTTTAAACTCTGAAGAATTTGTCGTGTCAGAATGACCGAGCGGTCTAAGGCGCCAGACTCAAGGTGATAAACCTTCACTGATCACAGTGACATATTGGGTGTTCCCGCCTCCGTATGGAGGCGTGGGTTCGAATCCCACTTCTGGCAACATTTTTTTTCCTGAACACAAAAAACCTGTAATAGTCAAGATCTATTCCTAGAGACTAAGCGGTCCGTATCGTGTCAGAATGGCCGAGCGGTCTAAGGCGCCAGACTTAAGGTGAGAAATCTTCACTGATCGCGGAGAATAATTGGTGTTCCTGTCTTGGAGGCGTGGGTTCGAATGCCACTTCTGACAACCTTTACTTTAACACAATTCACCAGAAATCATCAAGATCTATTGCTGTAAACTCTCAAGTATTTGTCGTTTCAGAATGGCCGAGCCGGTCTCAGGAGCCAGACTCAATGTAATAAGTATTCACTGATCACAGAGACTTATTGGGTGTTCTGGTCTTCACAAAAAACCTGTAATAGTCATGATCTATTCCTAGAGACTAAGCGGTCCGTGTCGTGTCAGAATGGCCGAGCGGTCCAAGGCGCCAGACTTAAGGTGAGAAATCTTCACTGATCGCAGTGTATAATGGGTGTTCTGGTCTCCATACGGAGGCGTGGGTTCGAATGCCACTTCTGACAACCTTTACTTTAACACAATTACCCAGAAATCATCAAGATCTATTGCTGTAAACTCTTAAGTACTTGTCGTGTCAGAATGGCCGAGCGGTCTCAGGCGCCAGACTCAATGTGATAAATCTTCACTGATCACAGAGACATATTGGGTGTTCTGGTCTTCATATGGAGGCGTGGGTTCGAATACCTTTTTCGACAAACTGTATTTTAACACCTGAAATCATCAAGATATATTGCTGGAAACTGTCTGTAATATGTCGTGTCAGAATGGCCGAGCGGTCTAACGCGCCAGACTCAAGGTGATAAATCTTCACTGATCACAGTGACATATTGGGTGTTCTGGTCTCCGTATGGAGGCGTGGGTTCAAATCCCACTTCTGACAACATTCTTTTTCCTGAACACAAAAAACCTGTAATAGTCAAGATCTATTCCTAGAGACTAAGCGGTCCGTGTCGTGTCAGAATGGCCGAGCGGTCTAAGGCGCCAGACTTAAGGTGAGAAATCTCCACTGATCGCAGTGTATAATGGGTGTTCTGGTCTCCATACGGAGGCGTGGGTTCGAATGCCACTTCTGACAACCTTTACTTTAACACAATTACCCAGAAATCATCAAGTTCTATTGCTGTAAACTCTTAAGTACTTGTCGTGTCAGAATGGCCGAGCGGTCTCAGGCGCCAGACTCAATGTGATAAATCTTCACTGATCACAGATACATATTGGGAGTTCTGGTCTTCATATGGAGGCGTGGGTTCGAATACCTTTTTCGACAAACTGTATTTTAACACCTGAAATCATCAAGATATATTGCTGGAAACTGTCTGTAATACGTCGTGTCAGAATGGCTGAGCGGTCTAAGGCGCCAGACTCAAGGTGATAAATCTTCACTGATCACAGTGACATATTGGGTGTTCTGGTCTCCGTATGGAGGCGTGGGTTCAAATCCCACTTCTGACAACATTTTTTTTTCCTGAACACAAAAAACCTGTAATAGTCATGATCTATTCCTAGAGACTAAGCGGTCCGTGTCGTGTCAGAATGGCCGAGCGGTCCAAGGCGCCAGACTTAAGGTGAGAAATCTTCACTGATCGCAGTGTATAATGGGTGTTCTGGTCTCCATACGGAGGCGTGGGTTCGAATGCCACTTCTGACAACCTCTACTTTAACACAAGTATCCAGAAATCATCAAGATCTATTGCTGTAAACTCTTAAGTACTTGTCGTGTCAGAATGGCCGAGCGGTCTCAGGCGCCAGGCTCAATGTGATAAATCTTCACTGATCACAGAGACTTATTGGGTGCTCTGGTCTTCATATGGAGGCGTGGGTTCGAATACCTTTTTCGACAAACTATATTTTAACACCTGAAATCATCAAGATATATTGCTGGAAACTGTCTGTAATATGTCGTGTCAGAATGGCCGAACGGTCTAACGGGCCAGACTCAAGGTGATAAATCTTCACTGATCACAGTGACATATTGGGTGTTCTGGTCTCCGTATGGAGGCCTGGGTTCAAATCCCACTTCTGACAACATTGTTTTTCCTGAACACAAAAAACCTGTAATAGTCAAGATCTATTCCTAGAGACTATAAGCGGTCCGTGTCGTGTCAGATTGGCCGAGCGGTCCAAGGCGCCAGACTTAAGGTGAGAAATCTCCACTGATCGCAGTGTATAATGGGTGTTCTGGTCTCCATACGGAGGCGTGGGTTCGAATCCCACTTCTGACAACATCTCTTTTCCTGAAAACAAAAAACCTGTAATAGTCAAGATCTATTCCTAGAGACTAAGCGGTCCGTGTCGTCTCAGAATGGCCGAGCGGTCTAAAGCGCCAGACTTAAGGTGAGAAATCTTCACTGATCGCAGTGTATAATAGGTGTTCTGGTCTCCATACGGAGGCGTGGGTTCGAATGCCACTTCTGACAACCTTTACTTTAACACAATTAACCAGAAATCATCAATATCTATTGCTTTATACTCTCAAGTATTTGTCGTGTCAGAATGGCCGAGCGGTCTCAGGCGCCAGACTCAATGTGATAAATCTTCACTGATCACAGAGACGTATTGTGTTCTCTGGTCTTCATATGGAGGCGTGGGTTCGAATACCTTTTTCGACAAACTCTATTTTAACACCTGAAATCATCAAGATATATTGCTTGAATCTGTCTGTAATATGTCGTGTCAGAATGGCCGAGCGGTCTAAAGCGCCAGACTCAAGGTGATAAATCTTCACTGATCACAGTGACATATTGGGTGTTCTGGTCTCCGTATGGAGGCGTGGGTTCAAATCCCACTTCTGACAACATTCTTTTTCCTGAACACAAAGAACCTGTAATAGTCAAGATCTATTCCTAGAGACTAAGCGGTCCGTGTCGTGTCAGAATGGCCGAGCGGTCTAAAGCGCCAGACTTAAGGTGAGAAATCTCCACTAATCGCAGTGTATAATGGGTGTTCTGGTCTCCATACGGAGGCGTGGGTTCGAATGCCACTTCTGACAACCTTTACTTTAACACAATTACCCAGAAATCATCAAGATCTATTGCTGTAAACTCTTAAGTACTTGTCGTGTCAGAATGGCCGAGCGGTCTCAGGCGCCAGACTCAATGTGATAAATCTTCACTGATCACAGAGACATATTGGGAGTTCTGGTCTTCATATGGAGGCGTGGGTTCGAATACCTTTTTCGACAAACTGTATTTTAACACCTGAAATCATCAAGATATATTGCTGGAAACTGTCTGTAATACGTCGTGTCAGAATGGCTGAGCGGTCTAAGGCGCCAGACTCAAGGTGATAAATCTTCACTGATCACAGTGACATATTGGGTGTTCTGGTCTCCGTATGGAGGCGTGGGTTCAAATCCCACTTCTGACAACATTTTTTTTTCCTGAACACAAAAAACCTGTAATAGTCATGATCTATTCCTAGAGACTAAGCGGTCCGTGTCGTGTCAGAATGGCCGAGCGGTCCAAGGCGCCAGACTTAAGGTGAGAAATCTTCACTGATCGCAGTGTATAATGGGTGTTCTGGTCTCCATACGGAGGCGTGGGTTCGAATGCCACTTCTGACAACCTTTACTTTAACACAATTACCCAGAAATCATCAAGATCTATTGCTGTAAACTCTTAAGTACTTGTCGTGTCAGAATGGCCGAGCGGTCTCAGGCGCCAGACTCAATGTGATAAATCTTCACTGATCACAGAGACATATTGGGTGTTCTGGTCTTCATATGGAAGCGTGGGTTCGAATACCTTTTTCGACAAACTGTATTTTAACACCTGAAATCATCAAGATATATTGCTGGAAACTGTCTGTAATACGTCGTGTCAGAATGGCTGAGCGGTCTAAGGCGCCAGACTCAAGGTGATAAATCTTCACTGATCACAGTGACATATTGGGTGTTCTGGTCTCCGTATGGAGGCGTGGGTTCAAATCCCACTTCTGACAACATTTTTTTTTCCTGAACACAAAAAACCTGTAATAGTCATGATCTATTCCTAGAGACTAAGCGGTCCGTGTCGTGTCAGAATGGCCGAGCGGTCCAAGGCGCCAGACTTAAGGTGAGAAATCTTCACTGATCGCAGTGTATAATGGGTGTTCTGGTCTCCATACGGAGGCGTGGGTTCGAATGCCACTTCTGACAACCTTTACTTTAACACAATTACCCAGAAATCATCAAGATCTATTGCTGTAAACTCTTAAGTACTTGTCGTGTCAGAATGGCCGAGCGGTCTCAGGCGCCAGACTCAATGTGATAAATCTTCACTGATCACAGAGACATATTGGGTGTTCTGGTCTTCATATGGAGGCGTGGGTTCGAATACCTTTTTCGACAAACTGTATTTTAACACCTGAAATCATCAAGAAATATTGCTGGAAACTGTCTGTAATATGTCGTGTCAGAATGGCCGAGCGGTCTAAGGCGCCAGACTCAAGGTGATAAATCTTCACTGATCACAGTGACATATTGGGTGTTCTGGTCTCCGTATGGAGTCGTGGGTTCGAATCCCACTTCTGACAACTTCTTTTTTCCTGAACACAAAAAACCTGTAATAGTCAAGATCTATTCCTAGAGACTAAGCGGTCCATGTCGTGTCAGAATGGCCGAGCGGTCTAAAGCGCCAGACTTAAGGTGAGAGATCTTCACTGATCGCAGTGTATAATAGGTGTTCTGGTCTCCATACGGAGGCGTGGGTTCGAATGCCACTTCTGACAACCTCTACTTTAACACAAGTATCCAGAAATCATCAAGATCTATTGCTGTAAACTCTTAAGTACTTGTCGTGTCAGAATGGCCGAGCGGTCTCAGGCGCCAGGCTCAATGTGATAAATCTTCACTGATCACAGAGACTTATTGGGTGCTCTGGTCTTCATATGGAGGCGTGGGTTCGAATACCTTTTTCGACAAACTCTATTTTAACACCTGAAATCATCAAGATATGTTGCTGGAAACTGTCTGTAATACGTCGTGTCAGAATGGCTGAGCGGTCTAAGGCGCCAGACTCAAGGTGATAAATCTTCACTGATCACAGTGACATATTGGGTGTTCTGGTCTCCGTATGGAGGCGTGGGTTCAAATCCCACTTCTGACAACATTTTTTTTTCCTGAACACAAAAAACCTGTAATAGTCATGATCTATTCCTAGAGACTAAGCGGTCCGTGTCGTGTCAGAATGGCCGAGCGGTCCAAGGCGCCAGACTTAAGGTGAGAAATCTTCACTGATCGCAGTGTATAATGGGTGTTCTGGTCTCCATACGGAGGCGTGGGTTCGAATGCCACTTCTGACAACCTTTACTTTAACACAATTACCCAGAAATCATCAAGATCTATTGCTGTAAACTCTTAAGTACTTGTCGTGTCAGAATGGCCGAGCGGTCTCAGGCGCCAGACTCAATGTGATAAATCTTCACTGAACACAGAGACATATTGGGTGTTCTGGTCTTCATATGGAGGCGTGGGTTCGAATACCTTTTTCGACAAACTGTATTTTAACACCTGAAATCATCAAGATATATTGCTGGAAACTGTCTGTAATATGTCGTGTCAGAATGGCCGAGCGGTCTAAGGCGCCAGACTCAAGGTGATAAATCTTCACTGATCACAGTGACATATTGGGTGTTCTGGTCTCCGTATGGAGGCGTGGGTTCGAATCCCACTTCTGACAACTTCTTTTTTCCTGAACACAAAAAACCTGTAATAGTCAAGATCTATTCCTAGAGACTAAGCGGTCCATGTCGTGTCAGAATGGCCGAGCGGTCTAAAGCGCCAGACTTAAGGTGAGAGATCTTCACTGATCGCAGTGTATAATAGGTGTTCTGGTCTCCATACGGAGGCGTGGGTTCGAATGCCACTTCTGACAACCTTTACTTTAACACAAGTAACCAGAAATCATCAAGATCTATTACTGTAAACTCTTAAGTACTCGTCGTGTCAGAATGGCCGAGTGGTCTCAGGCGCCAGACTCAATGTGATAAATCTTCACTGATCACAGAGACTTATTGGGTGCTCTGGTCTTCATATGGAGGCGTGGGTTCGAATACCTTTTTCGACAAACTCTATTTTAACACCTGAAATCATCAAGATATATTGCTGGAAACTGTCTGTAATATGTCGTGTCAGAATGGCCGAACGGTCTAACGCGCCAGACTCAAGGTGATAAATCTTCACTGATCACAGTGACATATTGGGTGTTCTGGTCTCCGTATGGAGGCGTGGGTTCGAATCCCACTTCTGACAACATTTTTTTTTCCTGAACACAAAAAACCTGTAATAGTCAAGATCTATTCCTAGAGACTAAGCGGTCCGTGTCGTGTCAGAATGGCGGAGCGGTCTAAAGCGCCAGACTTAAGGTGAGAAATCTTCACTGATCGCAGTGTATAATAGGTGTTTTGGTCTCCATACGGAGGCGTGGGTTCGAATGCCACTTCTGACAACCTTTACTTTAACACAAGTAACCAGAAATCATCAATATCTATTGCTTTATACTCTCAAGTATTTGTCGTGTCAGAATGGCCGAGCGGTCTCAGGCGCCAGACTCAATGTGATAAATCTTCACTGATCACAGACACTTATTGGGTGTTCTGGTCTTCATATGGAGGCGTGGGTTCGAATACCTTTTTCGACAAACTCTATTTCAACACCTGAAATCATCAAGATATATTGCTGGAAACTGTCTGTAATATGTCGTGTCAGAATGGCCGAGCGGTCTAAGGCGCCAGACTCAAGGTGATAAATCTTCACTGATCACAGTGACATATTGGGTGTTCTGGTCTTCGCATGGAGGCGTGGGTTCGAATCCCACTTCTGACAACATTGTTTTTCCCGAACAGAAAAAACCTGTAATAGTCAAGATATATTCCTAGAGACTAAGCGGTCCGTGTCGTGTCAGAATGGCCGAGCGGTCTAAGGCGCCTGACTTAAGGTGAGAAATCTTCACTGATCGCAGTGTATAATGGGTGTTCTGGTCTCCATACGGAGGCGTGGGTTCGAATGCCACTTCTGACAACCTTTACTTTAACACAATTCACCAGAAATCATCAAGATCTATTGCTGTAAACTCTTAAGTACTTGTCGTGTCAGAATGGCCGAGCGGTCTCAGGCGCCAGACTCAATGTGATAAATCTTCACTGATCACAGAGACATATTGGGTGTTCTGGTCTTCATATGGAGGCGTGGGTTCGAATACCTTTTTCGACAAACTGTATTTTAACACCTGAAATCATCAAGATATATTGCTGGAAACTGTCTGTAATATGTCGTGTCAGAATGGCCGAGCGGTCTAAGGCGCCAGACTCAAGGTGATAAATCTTCACTGATCACAGTGACATATTGGGTGTTCTGGTCTTCATATGGAGGCGTGGGTTCGAATACCTTTTTCGACAAACTGTATTTTAACACCTAAAATAATCAAGATATATTGCTGGAAACTGTCTGTAATATGTCGTGTCAGAATGGCCGAGCGGTCTAAGGCGCCAGACTCAAGGTGATAAATCTTCACTGATCACAGTGACATATTGGGTGTTCTGGTCTCCATACGGAGGCGTGGGTTCGAATCCCACTTCTGACAACATCCTTTTTCCTGAACACAAAAAACCTGTAATAGTCAAGATCTATTCCTAGAGACTAAGCGGTCCGTGTCGTGTCAGAACGGCCGAGCGGTCTAAAGCGCCAGACTTAAGGTGAGAAATCTTCACTGATCGCAGTGTATAATAGGTGTTATGGTCTCCATACAGAGGCGTGGGTTCGAATGCCACTTCTGACAACCTTTACTTTAACACAGGTAACCAGAAATCATCAATATCTATTGCTTTATACTCTCAAGTATTTGTCGTGTCAGAATGGCCGAGCGGTCTCAGGCGCCAGACTCAATGTGATAAATCTTCACTGATCACTGAGACGTATTGGGTGCTCTGGTCTTCATATGGAGGCGTGGGTTCGAATACCTTTTTCGACAAACTCTATTTTAACACCGGAAATCATCAAGATATATTGCTGGAAACTACCTTCAATGTGTTGTGTCAGAATGGCCGAGAGGTCTAAGGCGCCAGACTCAAGGTGATAAATTTTCACTGATAACAGTGACATATTGGGTGTTCTGGTCTCCGTATGGAGGCGTGGGTTCGAATCCCACTTCTGACAACATCTTTTTTCCTGAACACAAAAAACCTGTAATAGTCAAGATCTATTCCTAGAGACTAAGCGGTCCGTGTCGTGTCAGAATGGCCGAGCGGTCTAAAGCGCCAGACTTAAGGTGAGAAATCTTCACTGATCGCAGTGTATAATAGGTGTTATGGTCTCCATACGGAGGCGTGGGTTCGAATGCCGCTTCTGACAACCTTTACTTTAACACAATTCACCAGAAATCATCAAGATCTATTGCTGTAAACTCTTAAGTACTTGTCGTGTCAGAATGGCCGAGCGGTCTCAGGCGCCAGACTCAATGTGATAAATCTTCACTGATCACAGAGACGTATTGCGTGCTCTGGTCTTCATATGGAGGCGTGGGTTCGAATACAATTTTCGACAAACTCTATTTTAACACCTGAAATCATCAAGATATATTGCTGGAAACTACCTTCAATGTGTTGTGTCAGAATGGCCGAGAGGTCTAAGGCGCCAGACTCAAGGTGATAAAACTTCACTGATCACAGTGACATATTGGGTGTTCTGGTCTCCGTATGGAGGCGTGGGTTCGAATTTCCACTTCTGACAACATATTTTTTTCCTGAACACAGAAAACCTGAAATAGTCAAGATCTATTCCTAGAGACTAAGCTATTCGTATCGTGTCAGAATGGCCGAGCGGTCTAAGACGCCAGACTTAAGGTGATAAATCTTCACTGATCGCAGTGTATAGTAGGTGTTCTGGTCTCCAAGCGGAGGCGTGGGTTCCAATCCCACTTCTGACAACCGCTATTTTAACACCTGAATTCATCAAGATCTATTGCTGTAAACTCTGCAGTACGTGTCGTGTCAGAATGGCCGAGCGGTCTAAGACGCCAGACTCAAGGTGATAAATCTTCACTGATCACAGTGACATATTGTGGGTTCGAATCCCACTTCTGACAACATTTGTTTTCTAACACAAAAAACCTGTAATAGTCAAGATCTATTCCTAGAGACTGAGCGGTCCGTGTCGTGTCAGAATGGCCGAGCGGTCTAAGGCGCCAGACTTAAGGTGAGAAATCTCCACTGATCGCAGTGTATAATGGGTGTTCTGGTCTCCATACGGAGGCGTGGTTTCGAATGCCACTTCTGACAACCTTTACTTTAACACAAGTAACCAGAAATCATCAAGATCTATTGCTGTAAACTCTTAAGTACTCGTCGTGTCAGAATGGCCCAGCGGTCTCAGGCGCCAGACTCAATGTGATAAATCTTCACTGATCACAGAGACTTATTGGGTGTTCTGGTCTTCATATGGAGGCGTGGGTTCGAATACCTTTTTCGACAAACTGTATTTTAACACCTAAAATAATCAAGATATATTGCTGGAAACTGTCTGTAATATGTCGTGTCAGAATGGCCGAGCGGTCTAAGGCGCCATACTCAAGGTGATAAATCTTCACTGATCACAGTGACATATTGGGTGTTCTGGTCTCCGTATGGAGGCGTGGGTTCGAATCCCACTTCTGACAACACAAAAATCCTGTAATAGTCAAGATCTATTCCTAGAGACTAAGCGGTCCGGGTCGTGTCAGAATGGCCGAGCGGTCTAAAGCGCCAGACTTAAGGTGAGAAATCTTCACTGATCGCAGTGTATAATAGGTGTTCTGGTCTCCATACGGAGGCGTGGGTTCGAATGCCACTTCTGACAACCTTTACTTTAACACAAGTAACCAGAAATCATCAATATCTATTGCTTTATACTCTCGAGTATTTGTCGTGTCAGAATGGCCGAGCGGTCTCAGGCGCCAGACTCAATGTGATAAATCTTCACTGATCACAGAGACGTATTGGGTGCTCTGGTCTTCATATGGAGGCGTGGGTTCGAATACCATTTTCGACAAACTCTATTTTAACACCGGAAATCATCAAGATATATTGCTGGAAACTACCTTCAATGTGTTGTGTCAGAATGGCCGAGAGGTCTAAGGCGCCAGACTCAAGGTGATAAATCTTCACTGATCACAGTGACATATTGGGTGTTCTGGTCTCCGTATGGAGGCGTGGGTTCGAATCCCACTTCTGACAACATCTCTTTTCCTGAACACAGAAAACCTGAAATAGTCAAGATCTATTCCTAGAGACTAAGCGGTCCGTGTCGTGTCAGAATGGCCGAGCGGTCTAAGGCGCCAGACTTAAGGTGAGAAATCTCCACTGATCGCAGTGTATAATGGGTGTTCTGGTCTCCATACGGAGGCGTGGGTTCGAATGCCACTTCTGACAACCTTTACTTTAACACAATTAACCAGAAATCATCAAGATCTATTGCTGTAAACTCTTAAGTACTTGTCGTGTCAGAATGGCCGAGCGGTCTAAGGCGCCAGACTCAAGGTGATAAATCTTCACTGATCACAGTGACATATTGGGTGTTCTGGTCTCCGTATGGAGGCGTGGGTTCGAATCCCACTTCTGACAACATCGTTTTTCCTGAACACAAAAAACCTGTAATAGTCAAGATCTATTCCTAGAGACTAAGCGGTCCGTGTCGTGTTAGAATGGCCGAGCGGTCTAAAGCGCCAGACTTAAGGTGAGAAATCTTCACTGATCGCAGTGTATAATAGGTGTTCTGGTCTCCATACGGAGGCGTGGGTTCGAATGCCACTTCTGACAACCTTTACTTTAACACAAGTAACCAGAAATCATCAATATCTATTGCTTTATACTCTCAAGTCATCAGAATGGCCGAGCCGAGCGGTCTCAGGCGCCAGACTCAATGTGATAAATCTTCACTGATCACAGAGACTTATTGGGTGCTCTGGTCTTCATATGGAGGCGTGGGTTCGAATACCTTTTTCGACAAACTATATTTTAACACCTGAAATCATCAAGATATATTGCTGGAAACTGTCTGTAATATGTCGTGTCAGAATGGCCGAGCGGTCTAAGGCGCCAGACTCAAGGTGATAAATCTTCACTGATCACAGTGACATATTGGGTGTTCTGGTCTCCGCATGGAGGCGTGGGTTCAAATCCCACTTCTGACAACATATTGTTTTCCTGAACACAGAAAACCTGAAATAGTCAAGATCTATTCCTAGAGACTAAGCTATTCGTATCGTGTCAGAATGGCCGAGCGGTCTAAGACGCCAGACTTAAGGTGATAAATCTTCACTGATCGCAGTGTATAGTAGGTGTTCTGATCTCCATGCGGAGGCGTGGGTTCGAATCCCACTTCTGAAAACCTATATTTTAACACCTGAATTCATCAAGATATATTGCTGTAAACTCTGCAGTGCGTGTCGTGTCAGAATGGCCGAGCGGTTTAAGGCGCCAGACTCAAGGTGATAAATTTTCACTGATCACAGTGACATATTGTGGGTTCGAATGCCACTTCTGACAACCTCTACTTTAACACAAGTATCCATAAATCATCAAGATCTGTTGCTGTAAACTCTCAAGTGTTTGTCGTGTCAGAATGGCCGAGAGGTCTAAGGCGCCAGACTCAAGGTGATAAATCTTCACTGATCACAGTGACATATTGGGTGTTCTGGTCTCCATACGGAGGCGTGGGTTCGAATCCCACTTCTGACAACCTCTATTTTAACAACTGAATTCATCAACATCTATTGCTGTAAACTCTGCAGTACGTGTCGTGTCAGAATGGCCGAGCGGTCTAAGGCGCCAGACTCAAGGTGATAAATCTTCACTGAGCACAGTGACATATTGGGTATTCTGGTCTCCGTATAGAGTCGTGTGTTCAGATCCCACTTCTGACAACATCTTTTTTTCTGATCAAAAACAACCTGAAATAGTCAAGATATATTCCTAGAGACAAATAAGCTATTCGTATCGTGTCAGAATGGCCGAGCGGCCTAAAGCGCCAGACTTAAGGTGAGAAATCTTCACTGATCGCAGTGTATAATAGATGTTCTGGTCTCCGCACGGAGGCGTGGGTTCGAATGCCACTTCTGACAACCTGTACTTTAACACAAGTAACCAGAAATCATCAAGATCTATTGCTGTAAACTCTTAGGTACTTGTCGTGTCAGAATGGCCGAGCGGTCTCAGGCGCCAGACTCAATGTGATAAATCTTCACTGATCACAGAGACTTATTGGGTGTTCTGGTCTTCATATGGAGGCGTGGGTTCGAATACCTTTTTCGACAAACTGTATTTTAACACCTGAAATCATCAAGATATATTGCTGGAAACTGTCTGTAATATGTAGTGTCAGAATGGCCGAGCGGTCTAAGGCTCCAGACTTAAGGTGAGAAATCTTCACTGATTGCAGTGTATAATTGGTGTTCTGGTCTCCATGCGGAGGCGTGGGTTCGAATGCCACATCTGACAACCTTTACTTTAACACAAGTAACCAGAAATCATCAAGATCTATTGCTGTAAACTCTCAAGTATTTGTCGTGTCAGAATGGCCGAGCGGTCTAAGGCGCCAGACTCAAGGTGATAAATCTTCACTGATCACAGTGACATATTGGGTGTTCTGGTCTCCGCTTGGAGGCGTGGGTTCGAATCCCACTTCTGACAACATTTTGTTTCTTGAACAAAAACAACCTGAAATAGTCAAGATCTATTCCTAGAGACTAAGTTATTCGTATCGTGTCAGAATGGCCAAGCGGTCCAAGGCGACGGATTTATGGTGATACGTTTTCACTGATCGCAGTGCATATTAGGTGTTCTGGTCTCCATGCGGAGGCGTGGGTTCGAATCCCACTTCTGACAACCTTTATTTTAACAACTGAATTGATCAAGATCTATTGCTGTAAACTCTGCAGTACCTGTCGTGTCAGAATGGCCGAGCGGTCTAAGGCTCCAGACTTAAGGTGAGAAATCTTCACTGATTGCAGTGTATAATTGGTGTTCTGGTCTCCATGCGGAGGCGTGGGTTCGAATGCCACATCTGACAACCTTTACTTTAACACAAGTAACCAGAAATCATCAAGATCTATTGCTGTAAACTCTCAAGTATTTGTCGTGTCAGAATGGCCGAGCGGTCTAAGGCGCCAGACTCAAGGTGATAAATCTTCACTGATCACAGTGACATATTGGGTGTTCTGGTCTCCGCTTGGAGGCGTGGGTTCGAATCCCACTTCTGACAACATTTTGTTTCTTGAACAAAAACAACCTGAAATAGTCAAGATCTATTCCTAGAGACTAAGTTATTCGTATCGTGTCAGAATGGCCAAGCGGTCCAAGGCGACGGATTTATGGTGATACATTTTCACTGATCGCAGTGCATATTAGGTGTTCTGGTCTCCATGCGGAGGCGTGGGTTCGAATCCCACTTCTGACAACCTTTATTTTAACAACTGAATTCATCAAGATCTATTGCTGTAAACTCTGCAGCACGTGTCGTGTCAAATGGCCGAGCGGTCTAAGGCGCCAGACTCAAGGTGATAAATCTTCACTGATCACAGTACTCTATTTGCACCACCGCTTTGTTCGGGCTCCAGAGTCTACTAGGTTTAGATATGGGCGAGAGATTAGAGCATAGAAACCGGAGCCCGAACAACACCGTTGGGGTGGGTGGGTGGGAAAACAAAACGAAATGGCGACCACCTGAGCTGGTCCGAATCCTCTTTCGCTAGCACGAACTTGCTTATTTTCCAGGTTAATAGTGTTATTTAAAACCCTCCATATATACAAGGACGATACAGAAGGCACTAAAACTCGAATCAATACATACACACTTATACATGTGCGTTTGTATAGCTGTTCATACCGCGGACCGGAAACAAAGAGGACAATAGGGTCCGTGATTGTGTCAAGGCCCACTTATGAAAACCGCGCACAAAACCAACGGGAGGCCCCCCGAAAAGGTTAAGAGTACAAACAAAAAAGGGACAACAGGAGCCCCGCGATTTCCGGCGCCCACACACCTATGTATGTGCGTGTAGGCTTATGTGTGTGCAGGCACGAATTACATAATTTACGCTTCTCCCTTCCGCTTATCCTAGCCGCGACCAGACTGAACTGTGATAGTGTCTCTTCTGCCCTCTACGTTGCGGCAGTGCAAATAGTACTCTATTTGCACCACCGCTTTGTTCGGGCTCCAGAGTCTACTAGGTTTAGATATGGGCGAGAGATTCTTCGCTCCGAACCAAGATAGCGAAGCCACTCCCTTTCCCTGGCTGTTAGACCCCCTAAATACCACCCATACCTCACCCGTACCTCACCTTACCTCGCATTACCGGATGAGGTAAGGACCTCATCCGGTAATGCGAGATATTTACTTGAAGCATGCGCAAACAGGGCCATCAGCTCACTGCGAACGCGCCCTGCTAACAAATTGCACCACCTTGTAATCAAGATGCAGCATGTGCGCGGAAAGATTCGACCTATCGCGGTCGAAGCGCACCTGAATCGTGTCAACGCAGCCTGCGAACCACCGGCCAACCACATCAACCACAGTTCCACGTGGAACGCGCAAAATCCGAGACAAACAAAGACCACCACACAAACCCCACATGCACCCTGTGGATACATGTACGTCAGCATGATACAGGGCTATACAAAATAACGGCTTGGCGCTCCTAAAGGTTGAATAACTTGGAGTTTCTCAGGTTTGTCCTTGATACGGACGCTCCCGACAATGACAACTCACCTGCAGGCGCACCCTTCAATCCAGGATTCCAACCAGCCAATGCGAATGAAATGAATGAATGAATAAAACATGTCTCAATTTGACTAAAAAACGCTCGTCGGAGCTTAAATGCATCATTGTCTTCATCAGTCATATTTCTCCCGAACAAAATGCCTTCACTAAATATATTACATTCCTACATGCGTGGCAATCCGTGCATACTAATATTTGAAAAGGCGAACATGAAGAAGAGAAGTATAGCAAGCCCAGCAAACCACTCAAATGCTGTCGATTTAAAATCAAAGTAGATGGTCCACTTCATTAGCTTCACTCATTTCTTTTAATTCTTGAGATAAATTTTTTTCGCTGAATACGATTGATTTCTGTCAAGAATGCAAATCATTATTGCAAAATTGCATTTACGTTAAAGGTTAGAACTGCCACCGAGTTCAGTGTGTGGTTATCAGAAATATGAAATACACCATGTGTTACATATCTGTTTTCATGTATTCCAATTTTCATCCAATTAAATTAGCAGATGTACACTAAGTCTTATTTAAATCATTTACAAAGAAACTGGCAGGAGCGGGATTCGAACCTGCGACCTCCGAGCTACCGTACAGGCCGCGCTACCAACTGAGCCATCCCGCCCCATGCCAGCGGTCTCCCAAATTGTCAGTATCCTTGCTCGGGTTAGCGCTAGCCAGAAGTCATAAACCCAGAATGCCGTATGGCCCGGGGCCACACCCATTTTTACGATACAACCTAGGAAGCGACATTGTGGGGATCACTCAATGAGTGATACGACTGCTGAACTTAAAATTCGTCAAACAATCCACAATGAAAACCGACCACAGGCAAACCCGGACACAACTGCAAAGTGAACAAAGAAACCGGAAACAGTATAGGCCCACTCTATTACATGTGGCATTGAAGAAAACCAAAATGTATAATACTTTTACTTAGGCCTATGTACAAACTGGCTGATCTCCATAAATTTACACTCTTTTATTTTAATTGAACACCTCAGTTCGTTCCACACCAGTGTCCTACTCATGCAGTGTACAATCATGCATGCACATATCGTCGGGTAATCTCATGGCTGCCTTCGCTCAAGCGCGCGGATTTGGAATTTCCACCCTACTGGTCTCTGTAAAGCGCCACACAAATATTTCGTATACACTTATTTGATGTCTAAATAAGCTTCAGCTGCGAAACGGAAACCAGCTGCATTACAGGAGTTCCTCCGCGGATTTTAACGACACGTCTGCCTGCACGCAAACCCGAAAAATATTTCCCCAGGCATGACAAACTGGGTCACGCGTATCGCGCAATCCTTCAACGGGCAAAGCGGCGCGATGAACTTTAAATTCCGGAAACACGACTTCAAAAACCGCACCCAGGGTGACCGCGGGCTAGCCAAATTATGAATAATCCAATCATCAAGGTCAAACTCAATCACTGATGGTCTCCCCCGGAAAGTCGGGGGAAAATGATCGAAAAAGTCAAGAAAAAGCCAAGACCCGCTTGGAGGAATATCCGAGACCTTCGTGGAAGTAAAGAACCGAGCAAAGAACGGTAGAATCGATTCTTTCAGAGCGTGGAATACAAAATATTTTAGAATCGAATACATTGTCGAGCCGATCCGCTGAGAAACAGCGACTTCGTTTTAGCGGAAGCAAACAAAAATGGGGACAAAAGGGTCTCGGAACCAAGACTACAAAACGCGGCGATAAAACCGACGAATGCTAACAATGGACGTTTCCCGGCCGGTCGGTTCCAACTGGTGCGGAGCGCTGTCTTAATCGGAATTGCAGTTTGATCGAGAGGATGTTTTGCAAAACAAGCTAAAGGGAAAACACGAGGCGTCTGGAAACTCCTGCGGCATCACGAGAAAGAAATCATTTCTGAGTACACACGATGGCACACATTGCTATAAGCAGAATACGGACGGCGAGAGGAAAGGAACTCGGGATTTAGCTGGGAACAAAGAATATACAACCATACGGTTCGCCAAGCGAATGATACAAAATATTGGGGATGATCTGACCAAATCCTGCAACATCAACCGATTTTTCCCCTTTTATGAACGAGTAAATTTACAGTATATAAAGGTGTAGTTTCCTCAAAGACCGTGACCCAAATGTCCATGGAATTTAGGCAGGCTGCTTGAGACAGCACGCATGTTCCACACTGCAAAACAGGCGAACCATTGGGTGGCCCGCCATCCATCATAAAATACCATTTTCATAGGGCTTTTCGCTGTCTCAAAATCACATGAAGTGTTCGAATTGGAGGCCCGTCCTCCACTATCCATGGTACACGTATATTTTTTTTTTTTTTTTTTTTTTACCAGAAGGCTTTACTCTGCTTCTAAATATCACAATCAGAATGGTGCGTGTAAATATGAAAGCAGGTCACACAGAAAGATACATAAAAATTTCATTTCAGAGGTTTTTTCTCTGAAAATATCAAAATCACGATAGCGTGTCCAAATTGGATGGCCCAGGCCGCCCTCCACCATGGCGCATAAAAACTTAATTTTCAGAGGGCCATGCTCTCTCTAAAAATACCACACTCACAGTAGTGCGGTCCAAATTGGGTGGTCCATCCTCCACTAAGGTACACAAAATGTCGTTTTCAGAAGATTTTTTCTGTCTGAAAGTATCGAAATCACAACGGTGTGTGCAAAATAATGGAGAGACAAGTTCCTTCATCATGGCAAATAAATGATTCATATGCAGAGGTCTTTCTGTCCAAAAGTATCACCCCCGCAATGGTATGTTCGATTTGGGAGGCCCGTCCTCCCCATGGTACACAACGCTCCATTTGTAATTTTATGTATTTACAGAGTCCATTTTTTCTCTGTCGAAAGGCGCCGCATTCATAATCGCATGTTCAAACAACGAGGCCTGTCCTCCACTATGGTACACAATTAATGTTGTATTTACAGAGACAATTCCTTCTCTGTCCAAAAGTGCCACACCCATAATGGCATGTTCAACTCACAAGGCCTGTCCTCCACTGTGGCACCCATTTGTTATTTTTAATTGTTGAAATGTTCTATTTACCGAGACAATTTCTTCTCTGTCTGTATGTTCAACGCAAAAGGCCTGTACCCCACCGTGGTACACATATATTTCATTTACAGAGGCAATTTCTCCTCTGTATGTTCAACTCCACCATGGTACACATATTTCATTTACAGAATGTATGCCTGTATGTGTAAATCACAAGGCCTACTCCACCATGGTACACATATATGTCATTTACAGAGGCAATTTTACTTCTGTCTGTATGTTTAATTCACAAGGCCTGTACTCCACCATGGTACACATATATTCCATGCACAGAGGCCATTTCTTCTCTGTTTGTATGTGCAAATCACAAGGCCTGTACTCCACACATATATTTCATTTACAGAGGCAATTTTACTTCTGTCTGTATGTACAATTCACAAGGCCTGTACTCCACCAGGGCACACATATATGTCATATACAGAGGTCATTTCTTCTCTGTCTGATTGTTCAACTAACAAGGCCTACCCTCCGCCATGGTACGCATATATTCCATTTACAAAAGCAATTTCTTTGTATGTTCAAATGACGAGGCCTGTCCTCCCCATGGTACACAAATGTTTCATTTACAGATGGCAACTTCCGCTCTGTCTAAAAGTACCACACGCATGAGAGTATGCTCAACTCACGAGGCCTGTCCTCCACCATGTTACACATATATTTCATGTACAAAGGAAATTCCTTTGTATGTTCAAATGACGAGGCCTGCCCTCCACCTTGTCTGAGTATCGAGCGGCTAATTCCATAGACTACCCTCCACCATGGTACACAAATGTCTCATTCACAGATGGCAACCTCTTCTCTGCATAAAAGTACCAAACTCATAATGGTATGCCCAACTGGCGAAGCCTGTCCTGGCCTCCGCCATGGCACACCAATGTTTCATTCATAAAGGCCAATTCTTCCCGTATCATCCTTTTGTTTTTTGTCTCAAAGAATCAACATCGCAAGATTGTACCCAACCAAGGTACAGTAAAGTATGATTTTCAGAGGGTTTTTCTCTGTCCCAAATATCACACTCAGAATGTGGTGTCCGAATATGGAGGTGTTTGACTTTACAGTCCTCCAGCCAGGTACATAAAAATGTCATTTCCAGAGGATTGGTGTCTGCTGCTAATATCACACACAGAATGGTGTGTCGGAATACAGAGGCATTTGACTGTACCATCCTCCAGCAAGGTACATAAAAATGTCATTTTCAGAGCGTTTTCTCCGTCTGAAATATTACGCTCAGAATGGTGTGCTAGGTGTGTGACTTTACCGTCCTCTAGCAAGGTACATAAAAATGTCATTTTCAGCGGGTTTTTCTCCGCCTCAAATATCACACTCAGAATGGCGTGTTGGAATATAAAGGTCTCTGACTTTACCATCCTCCAACAAGGTACATAAAATTGTCATTTTCAGCGGGTTTTCTCTGCCTCAAATATCACACTCAGAATGGTGTGTTGGAATATAAAGGTGTCTGACTTTATCATCCTCCAACAAGGTACATAAAATTGTCATTTTCAGCGGGTTTTTCTCTGCCTCAAATATCACACTCAGAATGCTGTGTTGGAATATAAAGGTGTCTGACTTTACCATCCTCCAACAAGGTACATAAAATTGTCATTTTCAGCGGGTTTTTCTCTGCCTCAAATATCACACTCAGAATGGTGTGTTGGAATATAAAGGTGGCTGACTTTACCATCCTCCAACAAGGTACATAAAATTGTCATTTTCAGCGGGTTCTTCTCGGCCTCCAATATCACACTCAGAATGGTGTGTTGGAATATAGGGGTGTCTGACTTTACCATCCTCCAACAAGGTACATCGAAATGTCATTTTCAGCGGGTTTTTCTCTGCCTCTAACATTACACTAAGAATGGTGTGCCGGAATATAAAGGTATCTGACTTTACCACCCTCCAACAAGGCACATAAAAATGTCATTTTCAGAGGGTTTCTCTCTGCCTCTAATATCACACTCAGATTGGTGTGTAGAATATAGAGGCGTTCGACTTTTACCATCCTCCAGCAAGGCACATCAAAATGTCATTTTCAGAGGGTTTCTCTCTGCCTCTAATATCACACTCAGATTGGTGTGTTGGAAAATAGAGGCGCTTGACTTCTACCATCCTCCAGCAAGGCACATCAAAATGTCATTTTCAGAGGGTTTTGTTCTGTCTCTAATATCACACTCAGAATTGTGTGTTGGAATATGGAGGGGTTTGACTTTACAGCCCTCCGGCGAGGCACATAAAATGTCATTTTGAGAGGGTCTCAAGATATCACACTCAGAATGGTGCGTTCGAATTGAGAGACCCGTCCTACGGTAGATACAATTGTTTTATTTTCAGAGGGCTTTACTTTGTCCTAAAGCATCACGCCTACAAAAGGAAGGGTGTTCAAATTTGGAGGCCCTTCCTCCACCCAGGCACATTTGCAGTAGGAGTTTTCGTTCGTTTGTTTGGATTTTTCTTTTTTTTTTCTTTTCTTTTTTATTATTATCATTTTTTCCTTCTTTTTGCTCATAGTCCTGGGCCGTAAATTATAGCTACTTTGAAAGAACAGGGCTCCAGAATCTAGAATCTGCAAAAATATTTAAAATAGCCCAAGGGGTTCTCGAAATACATCAAATCGAAGGACAGACAACTTGTGGCATTTTTTCTTTCACATTAGAGGTCAAATGCCATTTTATGTATATCCTTATAGCGGCCACGGCCCCAAGAAAATCACATAATCACAAGATATTTTCTCCCAGTCTCCATAATGGTTTATTTGCTTTCATCCATTTTTGGCAAGCATGTTATGTATGCATTCTTCCAATAACATCTATGATTTCAGATGTTCATAATTAATTTCAATGTCAATTTACATAATTAACCCTAAAGGGCGCAAAAAATCAGCTTTGAAGGGATGTGAATATCTTTCTTTGACACATAGACCCACTGGCAGCATAGAATCGGCAGATGACATTTTAGGCAGTCTCTGAAAATAACTCGTTAAGATCTACATACAAAATTGGCATAATCAATTAGGTTTTGCATAAGTAATTATTACCATTTCGAAACAACTGCAGTTTCACCGGAGATACTGTGTAGAAGACATTCATTCAGGGGAAAGTACGTTCGTGCAAAAACCCATCTTCAACACCTACGTGAAACCTATCAGTAATTGTGTGGTCAATGCTTTAAAAATTATTAAAATGAAATATATATATATAATATATTTCAAAATGCACATAGCTTCCGCTGCGGGCGCGAACCCCATTTCGAGAACAAAAGTCATCTGTATTAAACAACGGCTAGGCCTAATCCTTCAGAAGATCCATCTTGCGAGGGGAGATAAGTTTAAATTTCCACAAACAAAACATTACTACGTAGATTTAAGTCTACTCCAGATTTTGGGCCATAATCCCTGTAATGATTGAAACGTTCTATTATAAATATCCTCGTTATGCCCACCAAGAGCGCATGGAAATTTATAAGTGCCATTTTGATAAAAAAAAAGGATTCACAGCAATTAACAGATGACTCTACGTTGTCATATTCAGAGGTAAACCCTCAACTTGTTATGAACTGTAAATAATTCATGACATCTTTAAGCCATGACGATCAGCCGTGAAAGGCAATTCTGAATTTATTATTATGATGTATGCGGCAGTATTGCGTATATAAAAAATACAGCAGGTTCCAGTTTGTGTGAGAATATGGATATTAGACTGGTACCCAAGCGCACCCCAACAGTACCAGCGCGCAGCAAGTTACACAGCACCTGTCTGAACCATGCATTCTATGAGATGATCGGCCAAAAAGCTGCCTAACAAAAGTATATTTCCTGAAGCCACTTCATAACCAATATCATCCGAATTTAGCTATTTGCGAAAAATATATATATATATATATATGTTATATATCTATCTACTGCTTATCAAGATGGATCTCAAACGATACCCATTTTCAAAGTGAAAGTTGAGCGCGAAATTTCTTTAGGAGCGTCACTTCTGTAAACCGCTCGGCCGATTTTGAGCAGGACGCATCAGACAAAGAATGAATCTGGGCCATCCGGGAAAAAACCCGAACAGGGGCCGATATGCTATTCCACAGCGCCAGGATTGGACACGAAAAACCGAAGCGCCTTCCGACTGTTACCGAGGGAAGTGCGACAAAGGGCGTCCACGGCCGATCGGGGAGATTTTGCCTACACAGTACGGCGACGGGAGAACATTTTAAGTCGCAACTCAAAACTAATCATCTGTTTGGATGCATTTTCCGTTGATAATGACATGAGAAATTCATCAGATCTGTCGAGAGATTTCAGTTTTTATTAGCATATTTTGTTTCGGAGTGAAGATATAGTAACATTCCTCACTACATGCGAGTGTGCGGGGCCGTTGGACGATTTTCATGACGTCATTTTTTAAATATCTATTTATATCGAACTCGCAAGGATGCGTAGTACTTGGGAGCGTCCTCCAGCAAGGTACATAAATACATTCGTATTTCATTTGCAAGGGTCTTTTCCTGTCCAAAAGTGTGATACCCACAATAGCACGTTCAACTCAAGGGGATTAACCTCCACCATGGAGCGCAAAGTAATGTTTCGTTTCCAGAGGCCATTCCTCTGTCTAAAAATACCACACTCAGAATAATGTCAACTTGGGAGGCCTGGTCTGCGACTCGTAATTGTCGGTTATGCAAATGCATGTTACGCCGACGCAACTCCAACTATTCCCAACTTTCCTTAGGGTTACATTTAAATGAGAAGAGCCATGTCAAATAAAACAGATACTGTCAAGATTCCATCTTTGACACCGGTAACGATCTTAGGCATAGCAAAAGCCACATTTTCCGCAAATAACTTCCGATAAAGGAAAACCGGACTACATTCCATCGTCACGCTTCGGCGAGGGACGCCGATGCGCCCATTGTATTCAACACAATAGCATGAGGCGCGGCACTTAATACGAAACCCCGCAACGACAAGAGACCGAAATGGACGAAGTGACCCGAAAAGGATTTCCCAAATTGTCAGAAAACCATTCAATCTTAGGCAATGGGAATAAACTCCCATAATATCAATGAATGCGGTTGCAAATTGCTCCGTAAATTTCTCCACGGCATCTCCGTCTTACGTGAAACCCTTACAAACAGCTCGCGAACAAAACTGTTTTTTTCCTACCTCATTTCTCCATGGGAATATAAAGGGGGCAAACGTCAAAAACCGACTGCATGTCAATAACACCACCGTGGTTGATGTCAATCAAAGACTGAGCCTCTCCAAAATACAATTGTTGAATCCTGAAACGGCCCTCGGCTTTCCTAACGGGCCGTGGCGTAGGATACGGCCCAACAAACCAGTGCCAGCGCAGAGCGAAATCAAACACGTGTAAACTGGATGACGACCAGACTGAACTGTGATAGTGTCTCTTCTGCCCTCTACGTCGCGGCAGTGCAAATAGTGACATATTGGGTGTTCTGGTCTCCGTATGGAGGCGTGGGTTCGAATCCCACTTCTGACAACATTTTTTTTTCTTGAACAAAAACAACCTGAAATAGTCAAGATCTATTCCTAGAGACTAAGCTATTCGTATCGTGTCAGAATGGCCAAGCGGTCCAAGGCGCCGGACTTAAGGTGATAAATCTTCACTGATCGCAGTGTATATTAGGTTTTCTGGTCTCCATGCGGAGGCGTGGGTTCGAATCCCACTTCTGACAACCTTTATTTTAACAACTGAATTCATCAAGAGCTATTGTTGTAAACTCTGCATTACTTGTCGTGTCAGAATGGCCGAGCGGTCTAAGGCGCCAGACTCAAGGTGATAAATCTTCACTGATCACAGTGACATATTGGGTGTTCTGGTCTCCGTGTAGAGGCGTGTGTTCAGATCCCACTTCTGACAACATCTTTTTTTCCGGATCAAAAACAACCTGAAATAGTCAAGATATATTCCTAGAGACAAATAAGCTATTCGTATCGTGTCAGAATGGCCGAGCGGTCTAAGGCGCCAGACTTAAGGTGATCAATCTTCACTGATCGCAGTGTATAGTAGGTGTTCTGGTCTCCATGCGGAGTCGTGGGTTCGAATCCCACTTCTGACAACCTCTATTTTAACAACTGAATTCATCAAGATCTATTGCTGTAAACTCTGCAGTACGTGTCGTGTCAGAATGGCCGAGCGGTCTAAGGCTCCAGACTTAAGGTAAGAAATCTTCACTGATTGCAGTGTATAATTGGTGTTCTGTCTCCATACGGAGGCGTGGGTTCGAATGGCACTTCTGACAACCTTTACTTTAACACAAGTAACCAGAAATCATCAAGATCTATTGCTGTAAACTCTCAAGTATTTGTCGTGTCAGAATGGCCGAGCGGTCTAAGGCGCCAGACTCAAGGTGATAAATCTTCACTGATCACAGTGACATATTGGGTGTTCTGGTCTCCGCTTGGAGGCGTGGGTTCGAATCCCACTTCTGACAACATTTTGTTTCTTGAACAAAAACAACCTGAAATAGTCAAGATCTATTCCTAGAGACTAAGTTATTCGTATCGTGTCAGAATGGCCAAGCGGTCCAAGGCGCCGGATTTAAGATGATACATTTTCACTGATCGCAGTGTATATTAGGTGTTCTGGTCTCCATGCGGAGGCGTGGGTTCGAATCCCACTTCTGACAACCTATATTTTAACAACTGAATTCATCAAGATCTATTGCTGTCAACTCTGCAGCACGTGTCGTGTTAGAATGGCCGAGCGGTCTAAGGCGCCAGACTCAAGGTGATAAATCTTCACTGATCACAGTGACATATTGGGTGTTCTGGTCTCCGTATGGAGGCGTGGGTTCGAATCCCACTTCTGACAACATCTTTTTTCCGGATCAAAAACAACCTGAAATAGTCAAGATATATTCCTAGAGACAAATAAGCTATTCGTATCGTGTCAGAATGGCCGAGCGGTTCTAAGGCGGCAGACTTAAGGTGATCAATCTTCACTGATCGCAGTGTATAGTAGGTGTTCTGGTCTCCATGCGGAGTCGTGGGTTCGAATCCCACTTCTGACAACCTCTATTTTAACAACTGAATTCATCAAGATCTATTGCTGTAAACTCTGCAGTACGTGTCGTGTCAGAATGGCCGAGCGGTCTAAGGCTCCAGACTTAAGGTGAGAAATCTTCACTGATCGCAGTGTATAATTGGTGTTCTGTCTCCATACGGAGGCGTGGGTTCGAATGGCACTTCTGACAACCTTTACTTTAACACAAGTAACCAGAAATCATCAAGATCTATTGCTGTAAACTCTCAAGTATTTGTCGTGTCAGAATAGCCGAGCGGTCTAAGGCGCCAGACTCAAGGTGATAAATCTTCACTGATCACAGTGACATATTGGGTGTTCTGGTCTCCGCTTGGAGGCGTGGGTTCGAATCCCACTTCTGACAACATTTTTTTTCTTGAACAAAAACAACCTGAAATAGTCAAGATCTATTCCTAGAGACTAAGTTATTCGTATCGTGTCAAAATGGCCAAGCGGTCCAAGGCGACGGATTTATGGTGATACATTTTCACTGATCGCAGTGCATATTAGGTGTTCTGGTCTCCATGCGGAGGCGTGGGATCGAATCCCACTTCTGACAACCTTTATTTTAACAACTGAATTCATCAAGATCTATTGCTGTAAACTCTGCAGCACGTGTCGTGTCAGAATGGCCGAGCGGTCTAAGGCGCCAGACTCAAGGTGATAAATCTTCACTGATCACAGTGACATATTGGGTGTTCTGGTCTCCGTGTAGAGGCGTGTGTTCAGATCCCACTTCTGACAACATCTTTTTTTCCGGATCAAAAACAACCTGAAATAGTCAAGATATATTCCTAGAGACAAATAAGCTATTCGTATCGTGTCAGAATGGCCGAGCGGTCTAAAGCGCCAGACTTAAGGTGATCAATCTTCACTGATCGCAGTATATAGTAGGTGTTCTGGTCTCCATGCGGAGTCGTGGGTTCGAATCCCACTTCTGACAACCTCTATTTTAACAACTGAATTCATCAAGATCTATTGCTGTAAACTCTGCAGTACGTGTCGTGTCAGAATGGCCGAGCGGTCTAAGGCTCCAGACTTAAGGTGAGAAATCTTCACTGATCGCAGTGTATAATTGGTGTTCTGTCTCCATACGGAGGCGTGGGTTCGAATGGCACTTCTGACAACCTTTACTTTAACACAAGTAACCAGAAATCATCAAGATCTATTGCTGTAAACTCTCAAGTATTTGTCGTGTCAGAATAGCCGAGCGGTCTAAGGCGCCAGACTCAAGGTGATAAATCTTCACGGATCACAGTGACATATTGGGTGTTCTGGTCTCCGCATGGAGGCGTGGGTTCGAATCCCACTTCTGACAACATTTTTTTTCTTGAACAAAAACAACCTGAAATAGTCAAGATCTATTCCTAGAGACTAAGTTATTCGTATCGTGTCAAAATGGCCAAGCGGTCCAAGGCGACGGATTTATGGTGATACATTTTCACTGATCGCAGTGCATATTAGGTGTTCTGGTCTCCATGCGGAGGCGTGGGTTCGAATCCCACTTCTGACAACCTTTATTTTAACAACTGAATTCATCAAGATCTATTGCTGTAAACTCTGCAGCACGTGTCGTGTCAGAATGGCCGAGCGGTCTAAGGCGCCAGACTCAAGGTGATAAATCTTCACTGATCACAGTGACATATTGGGTGTTCTGGTCTCCGTGTAGAGGCGTGTGTTCAGATCCCACTTCTGACAACATCTTTTTTTCCGGATCAAAAACAACCTGAAATAGTCAAGATATATTCCTAGAGACAAATAAGCTATTCGTATCGTGTCAGAATGGCCGAGCGGTCTAAGGCGCCAGACTTAAGGTGATCAATCTTCACTGATCGTAGTGTATAGTAGGTGTTCTGGTCTCCATGCGGAGTCGTGGGTTCGAATCCCACTTCTGACAACCTCTATTTTAACAACTGAATTCATCAAGATCTATTGCTGTAAACTCTGCAGTACGTGTCGTGTCAGAATGGCCGAGCGGTCTAAGGCTCCAGACTTAAGGTGAGAAATCTTCACTGATCGCAGTGTATAATTGGTGTTCTGTCTCCATACGGAGGCGTGGGTTCGAATGGCACTTCTGACAACCTTTACTTTAACACAAGTAACCAGAAATCATCAAGATCTATTGCTGTAAACTCTCAAGTATTTGTCGTGTCAGAATGGCCGAGCGGTCTAAGGCGCCAGACTCAAGGTGATAAATCTTCACGGATCACAGTGACATATTGGGTGTTCTGGTCTCCGCATGGAGGCGTGGGTTCGAATCCCACTTCTGACAACATTTGTTTTCTTGAACAAAAACAACCTGAAATAGTCAAGATCTATTCCTAGAGACTAAGCTATTCGTATCGTGGCAGAATGGCAAAGCGGTCCAAGGCGCCGGATTTTAGGTGATACATTTTTACTGATCGCAGTGTATAATAGGTGTTCTGGTCTCCATGCGGAGGCGTGGGTTCGAATCCCATTTCTGACAACCTCTATTTCAACAACTGAATTCATCAAGATCTATTGCTGTAAACTCTGCAGTACCTGTCGTGTCAGAATGGCCGAGCGGTCTAAGGCTCCAGACTTAAGGTGAGAAATTTTCACTGATTGCAGTGTATAATTGGTGTTCTGGGCCCATGTGCATAAAAGGCTACTAGTTTAGCTGCCAACTAGTGCTTAGTAAGATTATAAATTCCCTAGTTTATACCTACGGAGTTGGCAACTAATTTGTGTTGCATAAAACCTCACTAGGCACATTGCTTACTAGTTGCATACTAGGACAATTTGGTTTGTAACTGATTTGGGTGCTATGGCCTTGGAGAGGAGGTGATTATGTCAGATACAATAGGCTTGTAGACAAGTTTATTGTGTTTGAGCTTCGAATCACATTCCAAATTAGCATAACTCCTTTCTAAAGGTCTTTGTAACATTGCATTACTGCCCAGTACTTACATTTTGTAGAACTACATAAATTCTCTATACAAGGTTGCTACAGCTAGTACATAAAGTTACAACTACAACCATGAGTCTCAAGCGTGAAAGAAAAATTAATTTTACACAAGACGAAAACCTATTTTTGGCCGACAAATATGAAGAGTTTAAACATGTCATATTTGCATTATGCCTTCACGGCTAAATCTATACCGCTCATACACCTTATCATCATCAAAGAAGTCTAATGGATTTCTCCTGTCTCGGAAGACGCGTTCTTTTCTTATTTGACGACGCAGTTCAACTAGCTCCATGATTCTACGAGCCATGTTGTCAGGACGGTGTCCAAAGGCAGACTGATTAGTTGTCATCTAGTGACTTAGAGGTACCCCAGATCAACTCTAACTTTTGCCAGAATTTTAGAATGTTACTATATCTAGTTGGGTTTTATGCATCACAATTAGTAATCAACTAGGCTTAGTAAGCAACTTAAGTCCATTTTAGTTGCCAACTAGGCCTAGTAGCCTTTTATGCACATGGGCCCTGGGCCCATGTGCATAAAAGGCTACTAGTTTAGCTGCCAACTAGTGCTTAGTAAGATTATAAATTCCCTAGTTTATACCTACGGAGTTGGCAACTAATTTGTGTTGCATAAAACCTCACTAGGCACATTGCTTACTAGTTGCATACTAGGACAATTTGGTTTGTAACTGATTTGGGTGCTATGGCCTTGGAGAGGAGGTGATTATGTCAGATACAATAGGCTTGTAGACAAGTTTATTGTGTTTGAGCTTCGAATCACATTCCAAATTAGCATAACTCCTTTCTAAAGGTCTTTGTAACATTGCATTACTGCCCAGTACTTACATTTTGTAGAACTACATCAATTCTCTATACAAGGTTGCTACAGCTAGTACATAAAGTTACAACTACAACCATGAGTCTCAAGCGTGAAAGAAAAATTAATTTTACCCAAGACGAAAACCTATTTTTGGCCGACAAATATGAAGAGTTTAAACATGTCATAGATGCACCAACTACATTATGGAATGTTCCAGTTGCGTAATACTGCAGCGCAATTAGCACTTGCTGATATGGTAGCAGCGCATGGTTTCTGACAGTGTCATGTTCAATGTCTGGTGCCACTATGTCAGTAATTTGCATTATGCCTTCACGGCTAAATCTATACCGCTCATACACCTTATCATCATCAAAGAAGTCTAATGGATTTCTCCTGTCTCGGAAGACGCGTTCTTTTCTTATTTGACGACGCAGTTCAACTAGCTCCATGATTCTACGAGCCATGTTGTCAGGACGGTGTCCAAAGGCAGACTGATTAGTTGTCATCTAGTGACTTAGAGGTACCCCAGATCAACTCTAACTTTTGCCAGAATTTTAGAATGTTACTATATCTAGTTGGGTTTTATGCATCACAATTAGTAATCAACTAGGCTTAGTAAGCAACTTAAGTCCATTTTAGTTGCCAACTAGGCCTAGTAGCCTTTTATGCACATGGGCCCTGGTCTCCATGCGGAGGCGTGGGTTCGAATGCCACATCTGACAACCTTTACTTTAACACAAGTAACCAGAAATCATCAAGATCTATTGCTGTAAAGTCTCAAGTATTTGTCGTGTCAGAATGGCCGAGCGGTCTAAGGTGCCAGACTCAAGGTGATAAATCTTCACTGATCACAGTGACATATTGGGTGTTCTGGTCTCCGCTTGGAGGCGTGGGTTCGAATCCCACTTCTGACAACATTTTGTTTCTTGAACAAAAACAACCTGAAATAGTCAAGATCTATTCCTAGAGACTAAGTTATTCGTATCGCGTCAGAATGGCCAAGCGGTCCAAGGCGCCGGATTTAAGATGATACATTTTCACTGATCGCAGTGTATATTAGGTGTTCTGGTCTCCATGCGGAGGCGTGGGTTCGAATCCCACTTCTGACAACCTGTATTTTAACAACTGAATTCATCAAGATCTATTGCTGTCAACTCTGCAGCACGTGTCGTGTTAGAATGGCCGAGCGGTCTAAGGCGCCAGACTCAAGGTGATAAATCTTCACTGATCACAGTGACATATTGGGTGTTCTGGTCTCCGTGTAGAGGCGTGTGTTCAGATCCCACTTCTGACAACATCTTTTTTTCCGGATCAAAAACAACCTGAAATAGTCAAGATATATTCCTAGAGACAAATAAGCTATTCGTATCGTGTCAGAAAGGCCGAGCGGTCTAAGGCGCCAGACTTAAGGTGATCAATCTTCACTGATCGCAGTATATAGTAGGTGTTCTGGTCTCCATGCGGAGTCGTGGGTTCGAATCCCACTTCTGACAACCTCTATTTTAACAACTGAATTCATCAAGATCTATTGCTGTAAACTCTGCAGTTCGTGTCGTGTCAGAATGGCCGAGCGGTCTAAGGCTCCAGACTTAAGGTGAGAAATCTTCACTGATCGCAGTGTATAATTGGTGTTCTGTCTCCATACGGAGGCGTGGGTTCGAATGGCACTTCTGACAACCTTTACTTTAACACAAGTAACCAGAAATCATCAAGATCTATTGCTGTAAACTCTCAAGTATTTGTCGTGTCAGAATAGCCGAGCGGTCTAAGGCGCCAGACTCAAGGTGATAAATCTTCACGGATCACAGTGACATATTGGTTGTTCTGGTCTCCGCATGGAGGCGTGGGTTCGAATCCCACCTCTGACAACATTCTTTTTCTTGAACAAAAACAACCTGAAATAGTCAAGATATATTCCTAGAGACTAAGCTATTCGTATCGTATCAGAATGGCCAAGCGGTCCAAGGCGCCGGATTTTAGGTGATACATTTTCACTGATCGCAGTGCATATTAGGTGTTCTGGTCTCCATGCGGAGGCGTGGGTTCGAATCCCACTTCTGACAACCTCTTTTTTAACAACTGAATTCATCAAGATCTATTGCTGTAAACTCTGCAGTACCTGTCGTGTCAGAATGACCGAGCGGTCTAAGGCTCCAGACTTAAGGTGAGAAATCTTCACTGATTGCAGTGTATAATTGGTGTTCTGGGCCCATGTGCATAAAAGGCTACTAGGCCTAGTTGGCAACTAAAATGGACTTAAGTTGCTTACTAAGCCTAGTTGATTACTAATTGTGATGCATAAAACCCAACTAGATATAGTAACATTCTAAAATTCTGGCAAAAGTTAGAGTTGATCTGGGGTACCTCTAAGTCACTAGATGACAACTAGCCCAAAATAGGTTTTCGTCTTGGGTAAAATTAATTTTTCTTTCACGCTTGAGACTCATGGTTGTAGTTGTAACTTTATGTACTAGCTGTAGCAACCTTGTATAGAGAATTTATGTAGTTCTACAAAATGTAAGTACTGGACAGTAATGCAATGTTACAAAGACCTTTAGAAAGGAGTTATGCTAATTTGGAATGTGATTCGAAGCTCAAACACAATAAACTTGTCTACAAGCCTATTGTATCTGACATAATCACCTCCTCTCCAAGGCCATAGCACCCAAATCAGTTACAAACCAAATTGTCCTAGTATGCAACTAGTAAGCAATGTGCCTAGTGAGGTTTTATGCAACACAAATTAGTTGCCAACTCCGTAGGTATAAACTAGGGAATTTATAATCTTACTAAGCACTAGTTGGCAGCTAAACTAGTAGCCTTTTATGCACATGGGCCCTGGTCTCCATGCGGAGGCGTGGGTTCGAATGCCACATCTGACAACCTTTACTTTAACACAAGTAACCAGAAATCATCAAGATCTATTGCTGTAAACTCTCAAGTATTTGTCGTGTCAGAATGGCCGAGCGGTCTAAGGCGCCAGACTCAATGTGATAAATCTTCACTGATCACAGTGACATATTGGGTGTTCTGGTCTCCGCTTGGAGGCGTGGGTTCGAATCCCACTTCTGACAACATTTTGTTTCTTGAACAAAAACAACCTGAAATAGTCAAGATCTATTCCTAGAGACTAAGTTATTCGTATCGTGTCAAAATGGCCAAGCGGTCCAAGGCGCCGGATTTAAGATGATACATTTTCACTGATCGCAGTGTATATTAGGTGTTCTGGTCTCCATGCGGAGGCGTGGGTTCGAATCCCACTTCTGACAACCTATATTTTAACAACTGAATTCATCAAGATCTATTGCTGTAAACTCTGCAGCACGTGTCGTGTCAGAATGGCCGAGTGGTCTAAGGCTCCAGACTTGAGGTGAGAAATCTTCACTGTTTGCACTGATTGCATTGTTTCTCGTGTACTGACTGGTACGTTTTCACAGACTCTGCCCGGGATCTGGATGAAGCAGTGGATGTGATCTCCGAGTATATTCGTTTCTGTGAAGACTCGATAATTCCGTCAAAGACAGTGAAAGTATTCGCGAATAATAATCCTTGGGTAACAAAAGAACTAAAAGAATTATTAAATGAGAAAAAGAGAGTTTTCCAGACAGGTACCAAAGATGAACGAAAAACTGTACAGAAAAAACTTAAATTCAAAATAAAAGAATGTAAGAAGCTGTACAAAGAAAAGGTTGAAAACATGTTCAGAACAAATGATACTAAAAGGGCCTGGCAAGGATTGCAAATTATGACAGGTTTTAAACCAAAGACTAAACGTTTTAATATTGAAAATGAACAAGTATATGCCAAAGATCTTAATGCTTTCTATTGTAGATTTGACACCACCGACTTTAGTTCTGAACAAGAAAATATGGCAAATCTTGTGCGCTCTCTTCCCGCAGACGATATTGAGATTGAGATTTCTGTTTGTGAAGTCCGGAATTCTTTTACCAGGTTAAATTCACATAAAGCTGTAGGTCCCGATGGTGTGAGCAGTAAAGTCTTGAAATTATGTGCAAATCAATTAGCTTTCCCCTTTCAGAGGTTGTTCCAAACCTCCATTAGCACTGGGAAAGTGCCAACTCTTTGGAAACTGTCAACTATTGTTCCTGTGCCAAAACGACTTCATCCAAAAGAGATGAATGATTTGCGACCAATAGCCTTAACTTCAGTCCCTATGAAGTGCCTGGAAAGAGTAATCAGGAACAGACTTATGCCGTTTGTTACAAAATTACTTGATCCAATGCAATTTGCATATCGACCCAAAAGAAGTGTTGAAGACGCCGTGCTTACACTGTTAAATGGTGTTTATGATCATCTAGAAAAAGCTGGTACTTATGTCAGAATTGTTTTTGTTGATTTTTCTAGCGCATTTAATACAATCCAACCTCACCTCATGATTAAAAAATTGCGCGACCTTGAAGTAAATTCCAGTATTATTCTTTGGATCAATAGCTTCCTTACTCATCGGGAACAAAAAGTACGGATAAATTCTACTGTATCGCCAAAATTAGTTATAAATACGGGAGCCCCGCAGGGTTGTGTGTTATCACCAATTTTGTTCACTATTTATACTAATAATTGTACTACAATAGACCAGGAAAATCTAATGATCAAATATGCTGATGACACATCTATCGTTGGTCGTATGTACTCCAATAATGATTCGCTGAGGTGTTTCAACCAGGAAATATCGCATTTTCTTGATTGGTGTGAACAAAACTTTCTTGAAATAAATGTGAATAAAACTAAAGAGCTGATTGTGGATTATAGACGGAAGAAAACACCTATTCCGGCTATTACAATAAATGGTCAGTTAGTTTGCAGGGTCTCTGAATATAAATATCTAGGCACTGTCATAGATGAGGAGTTGAATTTTAACGCAAACACAAAATGTAAAGTCGGTAAACTTCAGCAAAGGCTCTTTTTCTTGCGTAAGCTTAATTCCTTTGGTATATACAGTGCCATTTTAAAAATGTTTTATACTACTATTATTCAAAGTGTTCTTACTTTTAGTTTGATTTGTGTTTTTGGAAACATGAGGTCTAGAGATAAAGGTGCTTTTCTTAAGGTGGTAAAGCAAGCTAGACGAATAATTGGTACTCGGCTGGAAAGCCCAGAAGCACTCTACAATGCCCAAGTGCGTAGTAAAGTTTACTCGATTTTGTCTGACCCATCGCATCCTTTGTACCCTAAGTTTATAATGAGTAGTAGGCGAGATCGTCTCTTGCAGCGAAGAATTAGAACCCAACGTTTCAACAACTCATTTGTTCCTACAGCAATTCGCCTGTATAACATGAGGTAGTCTTAATTCTTGGCAATTTTTTTACCGCCACTGCTATTTTTTTTATAATTGCTGTTTTTAATTGTGATATAATGTTTTTAGTAGGGATTGTATATGTTGTAGTATTTTTTAATGTCAATGTTGAAATGTCAAGACCGCTCTAATTTCCCTAAGTGGGATAATAAAGTTTTTATCTATCTATCTATCTATCTATCTATCTATAATTGGTGTTCTGGTCTCCATGCGGAGGCGTGGGTTCGAATGCCACATCTGACAACCTTTACTTTAACACAAGTAACCAGAAATCATCAAGATCTATTGCTGTAAACTCTCAAGTATTTGTCGTGTCAGAATGGCCGAGCGGTCTAAGGCGCCAAACTCAAGGTGATAAATCTTCACTGATCACAGTGACATATTGGGTGTTCTGGTCTCCGCTTGGAGGCGTGGGTTCGAATCCCACTTCTGACAACATTTTGTTTCTTGAACAAAAACAACCTGAAATAGTCAAGATCTATTCCTAGAGACTAAGTTATTCGTATCGTGTCAAAATGGCCAAGCGGTCCAAGGCGCCGGATTTAAGATGATACATTTTCACTGATCGCAGTGTATATTAGGTGTTCTGGTCTCCATGCGGAGGCGTGGGTTCGAATCCCACTTCTGACAACCTATATTTTAACAACTGAATTCATCAAGATCTATTGCTGTAAACTCTGCAGCACGTGTCGTGTTAGAATGGCCGAGCGGTCTAAGGCGCCGGATTTAAGATGATACATTTTCACTGATCGCAGTGTATATTAGGTGTTCTGGTCTCCATGCGGAGGCGTGGGTTCGAATCCCACTTCTGACAACCTATATTTTAACACCTGAAATCTTCAAGATCTATTGCTGTAAACTCTGCAGTATGTGTCGTGTCAGAATGGCCGAGCGGTCTGAGGCGCCAGATATAATTGATAAATATACACTGATCGCAGTGTATAACGGGTGTTCTGGTCTCCGTACGGAGGTGTGGGTTCGAATCCGACTTCCGTTAACCATTATTTTAACACCTGAATTCATCAAGATCTATTGCTGTAAACTCTGCAGTACGTGTCGTGTCAGAATGGCCGAGCGGTCTAAGGCTCCAGACTTAAGGTGAGAAATCTTCACTGATCGCAGTGTATAATTGGTGTTCTGGCTTCCATACGGAGGCGTGGGTTCGAATGCCACTTCTGACAACCTTTACTTTAACACAAGTAACCAGAAATCATCAAGATCTATTGCTGTAAACTCTCAAGTATTTGTCGTGTCAGAATGGCCGAGCGGTCTAAGGCGCCAGACTCAAGGTGATAAATCTTCACTGATCACAGTGACATATTGGGTGTTCTGGTCTCCGCATGGAGGCGTGGGTTCGAATCCCACTTCTGACAACATTTTTTTTCTTGAACAAAAACAACCTGAAATAGTCAAGATCTATTCCTAGAGACTAAGCTATTCGTATCGTGGCAGAATGGCCAAGCGGTCCAAGGCGCCGGATTTTAGGTGATACATTTTTACTGATCGCAGTGTATATTAGGTGTTCTGGTCTCCATGCGCAGGCGTGGGTTCGAATCCCACTTCTGACAACCTCTATTTCAACAACTGAATTCATCAAGATCTATTGCTGTAAACTCTGCAGTACCTGTCGTGTCAGAATGACCGAGTGGTCTAAGGCTCCAGACTTGAGGTGAGAAATCTTCACTGATTGCAGTGTATAATTGGTGTTCTGGTCTCCATGCGGAGGCGTGGGTTCGAATGCCACATCTGACAACCTTTACTTTAACACAAGTAACCAGAAATCATCAAGATCTATTGCTGTAAACTCTCAAGTATTTGTCGTGTCAGAATGGCCGAGCGGTCTAAGGCGCCAGACTCAAGGTGATAAATCTTCAGTGACATATTGGGTGTTCTGGTCTCCGCTTGGAGGCGTGGGTTCGAATCCCACTTCTGACAACATTTTGTTTCTTGAACAAAAACAACCTGAAATAGTCAAGATCTATTCCTAGAGACTAACTTATTCGTATCGTGTCAAAATGGCCAAGCGGTCCAAGGCGCCGGAATTAAGATGATACATTTTCACTGATCGCAGTGTATATTAGGTTTTCTGGTCTCCATGCGGAGGCGTGGGTTCGAATCCCACTTCTGACAACCTTTACTTTAACACAAGTAACCAGAAATCATCAAGATCTATTGCTGTAAACTCTCAAGTATTTGTCGTGGCAGAATGGCCGAGTGGTCTAAGGCGCCAGACTCAAGGTGATAAATCTTCACTGATCACAGTGACATTTTGGGTGTTCTGGTCTCCGCATGGAGGCGTGGGTTCGAATCCCACTTCTGACAACATTTTTTTTCTTGAACAAAAACAACCTGAAATAGTCAAGATCTATTCCTAGAGACTAAGCTATTCGTATCGTATCAGAATGGCCAAGCGGTCTAAGGCGCCGGATTTTAGGTAATACATTTTTACTGATCGCAGTGTATATTAGGTGTTCTGGTCTCCATGCGGAGGCGTGGGTTCGAATCCCACTTCTGACAACCTCTTTTTTAACAACTGAATTCATCAAGATCTATTGCTGTAAACTCTGCAGTACCTGTCGTGTCAGAATGACCGAGCGGTCTAAGGCTCCAGACTTAAGGTGAGAAATCTTCACTGATTGCAGTGTATAATTGGTGTTCTGGTCTCCATGCGGAGGCGTGGGTTCGAATGCCACATCTGACAACCTTTACTTTAACACAAGTAACCAGAAATCATCAAGATCTATTGCTGTAAACTCTCAAGTATTTGTCGTGTCAGAATGGCCGAGCGGTCTAAGGCGCCAGACTCAAGGTGATAAATCTTCACTGATCACAGTGACATATTGGGTGTTCTGGTCTCCGCTTGGAGGCGTGGGTTCGAATCCCACTTCTGACAACATTTTGTTTCTTGAACAAAAACAACCTGAAATAGTCAAGATCTATTCCTAGAGACTAAGTTATTCGTATCGTGTCAAAATGGCCAAGCGGTCCAAGGCGCCGGATTTAAGATGATACATTTTCACTGATCGCAGTGTATATTAGGTGTTCTGGTCTCCATGCGGAGGCGTGGGTTCGAATCCCACTTCTGACAACCTATATTTTAACAACTGAATTCATCAAGATCTATTGCTGTAAACTCTGCAGCACGTGTCGTGTTAGAATGGCCGAGCGGTCTAAGGCGCCAGACTCAAGGTGATAAATCTTCACTGATCACAGTGACATATTGGGTGTTCTGGTCTCCGTATGGAGGCGTGGGTTCCAATCCCACTTCTGACAACATTTTTTTTCTTGAACAAAAACAACCTGAAATAGTCAAGATCTATTCCTAGAGACTAAGCTATTTGTATCGTGGCAGAATGGCCAAGCGGTCCAAGGCGCCGGATTTTAGGTGATACATTTTTACTGATCGCAGTGTATATTAGGTGTTCTGGTCTCCATGCGCAGGCGTGGGTTCGAATCCCACTTCTGACAACCTCTATTTCAACAACTGAATTCATCAAGATCTATTGCTGTAAACTCTGCAGTACCTGTCGTGTCAGAATGGCCGAGTGGTCTAAGGCTCCAGACTTAAGGTGAGAAATCTTCACTGATTGCAGTGTATAATTGGTCTTCTCGTCTCCATGTGGAGGCGTGGGTTCGAATGCCACATCTGACAACCTTTACTTTAACACAAGTAACCAGAATTCATCAAGATCTATTGCTGTAAACTCTCAAGTATTTGTCGTGTCAGAATGGCCGAGCGGTCTAAGGCGCCAGACTCAAGGTGATAAATCTTCACTGATCACAGTGACATATTGGGTGTTCTGGTCTCCGCTTGGAGGCGTGGGTTCGAATCCCACTTCTGACAACATTTTGTTTCTTGAACAAAAACAACCTGAAATAGTCAAGATCTATTCCTAGAGACTAACTTATTCGTATCGTGTCAAAATGGCCAAGCGGTCCAAGGCGCCGGATTTAAGATGATACATTTTCACTGATCGCAGTGTATATTAGGTGTTCTGGTCTCCATGCGGAGGCGTGGGTTCGAATCCCACTTCTGACAACCTATATTTTAACAACTGAATTCATCAAGATCTATTTCTGTAAACTGTGCAGCACGTGTCGTGTTAGAATGGCCGAGCGGTCTAAGGCGCCAGACTCAAGGTGATAAATCTTCACTGATCACAGTGACATATTGGGTTTTCTGGTCTCCGTATGGAGGCGTGGGTTCGAATCCCACTTCTGACAACCTCTATTTTAACAACTGAATTCATCAAGATATATTGCTGTAAACTCTGCAGTACGTGTCGTGTCAGAATGGCCGAGCGGTCTAAGGCTCCAGACTTAAGGTGAGAAATCTTCACTGATCGCAGTGTATAATTGGTGTTCTGGCTTCCATACGGAGGCGTGGGTTCGAATGCCACTTCTGACAACCTTTACTTTAACACAAGTAACCAGAAATCATCAAGATCTATTGCTGTAAACTCTCAAGTATTTGTCGTGTCAGAATGGCCGAGCGGTCTAAGGCGCCAGACTCAAGGTGATAAATCTTCACTGATCACAGTGACATATTGGGTGTTCTGGTCTCCGCTTGGAGGCGTGGGTTCGAATCCCACTTCTGACAACATTTTGTTTCTTGAACAAAAACAACCTGAAATAGTCAAGATCTATTCCTAGAGACTAAGTTATTCGTATCTTGTCAAAATGGCCAAGCGGTCCAAGGCGCCGGATTTAAGATCATACATTTTCACTGATCGCAGTGTATATTAGGTGTTCTGGTCTCCATGCGGAGGCGTCGGTTCGAATCCCACTTCTGACAACCTATTTTTTAACAACTGAATTCATCAAGATCTATTACTGTAAATTCTGCAGCACGTGTCATGTTAGAATGGCCGAGCGGTCTAAGGCGCCAGACTCAAGGTGATAAATCTTCACTGATCACAGTGACATATTGGGTGTTCTGGTCTCCGTATGGAGGCGTGGGTTCCAATCCCACTTCTGACAACATTTTTTTTCTTGAACAAAAACAACCTGAAATAGTCAAGATCTATTCCTAGAGACTAAGCTATTCGTATCGTGGCAGAATGGCCAAGCGGTCCAAGGCGCCGGATTTTAGGTGATACATTTTTACTGATCGCAGTGTATATTAGGTGTTCTGGTCTCCATGCGCAGGCGTGGGTTCGAATCCCACTTCTGACAACCTCTATTTCAACAACTGAATTCATCAAGATCTATTGCTGTAAACTCTGCAGTACCTGTCGTGTCAGAATGGCCGAGTGGTCTAAGGCTCCAGACTTAAGGTGAGAAATCTTCACTGATTGCAGTGTATAATTGGTGTTCTCGTCTCCATGTGGAGGCGTGGGTTCGAATGCCACATCTGACAACCTTTACTTTAACACAAGTAACCAGAAATCATCAAGATCTATTGCTGTAAACTCTCAAGTATTTGTCGTGTCAGAATTGCCGAGCGGTCTAAGGCGCCAGACTCAAGGTGATAAATCTTCACTGATCACAGTGACATATTGGGTGTTCTGGTCTCCGCTTGGAGGCGTGGGTTCGAATCCCACTTCTGACAACATTTTGTTTCTTGAACAAAAACAACCTGAAATAGTCAAGATCTATTCCTAGAGACTAAGTTATTCGTATCGTGTCAAAATGGCCAAGCGGTCCAAGGCGCCGGATTTAAGATGATACATTTTCACTGATCGCAGTGTATATTAGGTGTTCTGGTCTCCATGCGGAGGCGTGGGTTCGAATCCCACTTCTGACAACCTATATTTTAACAACTGAATTCATCAAGATCTATTGCTGTAAACTCTGCAGCACGTGTCGTGTTAGAATGGCCGAGCGGTCTAAGGCGCCAGACTCAAGGTGATAAATCTTCACTGATCACAGTGACATATTGGGTGTTCTGGTCTCCGTATGGAGGCGTGGGTTCCAATCCCACTTCTGACAACATTTTCTTTCTTGAACAAAAACAACCTGAAATAGTCAATATCTATTCCTAGAGACTAAGCTATTCGTATCGTGGCAGAATGGCCAAGCGGTCCAAGGCGCCGGATTTTAGGTGATACATTTTTACTGATCGCAGTGTATATTAGGTGTTCTGGTCTCCATGCGCAGGCGTGGGTTCGAATCCCACTTCTGACAACCTCTATTTCAACAACTGAATTCATCAAGATCTATTGCTGTAAACTCTGCAGTACCTGTCGTGTCAGAATGGCCGAGTGGTCTAAGGCTCCAGACTTAAGGTGAGAAATCTTCACTGATTGCAGTGTATAATTGGTGTTCTCGTCTCCATGTGGAGGCGTGGGTTCGAATGCCACATCTGACAACCTTTACTTTAACACAAGTAACCAGAAATCATCAAGATCTATTGCTGTAAACTCTCAAGTACTTGTCGTGTCAGAATGGCCGAGCGGTCTAAGGCGCCAGACTCAAGGTGATAAATCTTCACTGATCACAGTGACATATTGGGTGTTCTGGTCTCCGCTTGGAGGCGTGGGTTCGAATCCCACTTCTGACAACATTTTGTTTCTTGAACAAAAACAACCTGAAATAGTCAAGATCTATTCCTAGAGACTAACTTATTCGTATCGTGTCAAAATGGCCAAGCGGTCCAAGGCGCCGGATTTAAGATGATACATTTTCACTGATCGCAGTGTATATTAGGTGTTCTGGTCTCCATGCGGAGGCGTCGGTTCGAATCCCACTTCTGACAACCTATATTTTAACAACTGAATTCATCAAGATCTATTGCTGTAAACTCTGCAGCACGTGTCGTGTTAGAATGGCCGAGCGGTCTAAGGCGCCAGACTCAAGGTGATAAATCTTCACTGATCACAGTGACATATTGGGTGTTCTGGTCTCCGTATGGAGGCGTAGGTTCCAATCCCACTTCTGACAACATTTTTTTTCTTGAACAAAAACAACCTGAAATAGTCAAGATCTATTCCTAGAGACTAAGCTATTCGTATCGTGGCAGAATGGCCAAGCGGTCTAAGGCGCCAGACTCAAGGTGATAAATCTTCACTGATCACAGTGACATATTGGGTGTTCTGGTCTCCGTATGGAGGCGTGGGTTCGAATCCCACTTCTGACAACCTCTATTTTAACAACTGAATTCATCAAGATATATTGCTGTAAACTCTGCAGTACGTGTCGTGTCAGAATGGCCGAGCGGTCTAAGGCTCCAGACTTAAGGTGAGAAATCTTCACTGATCGCAGTGTATAATTGGTGTTCTGGCTTCCATACGGAGGCGTGGGTTCGAATGCCACTTCTGACAACCTTTACTTTAACACAAGTAACCAGAAATCATCAAGATCTATTGCTGTAAACTCTCAAGTATTTGTCGTGTCAGAATGGCCGAGCGGTCTAAGGCGCCAGACTCAAGGTGATAAATCTTCACTGATCACAGTGACATATTGGGTGTTCTGGTCTCCGCATGGAGGCCTGGGTTCGAATCCCACTTCTGACAACATTTTTTTTCTTGAACAAAAACAACCTGAAATAGTCAAGATCTATTCCTAGAGACTAAGCTATTCGTATCGTATCAGAATGGCCAAGCGGTCTAAGGCGCAGGATTTTAGGTGATACATTTTTACTGATCGCAGTGTATATTAGGTGTTCTGGTCTCCATGCGGAGGCGTGGGTTCGAATCCCACTTCTGACAACCTCTTTTTTAACAACTGAATTCATCAAGATCTATTGCTGTAAACTCTGCAGTACCTGTCGTGTCAGAATGGCCGAGCGGTCTAAGGCGCCAGACTCAAGATGATAAATCTTCACTGATCACAGTGACATATTGGGTGTTCTGGTCTCCGCATGGAGGCGTGGGTTCGAATCCCACTTCTGACAACATCCTTTTTCTTGAACAAAAACAACCTGAAATAGTCAAGATCTATTCCTAGAGACTAAGCTATTCGTATCGTATCAGAATGGCCAAGCGGTCTAAGGCGCCGGATTTTAGGTGATACATTTTTACTGATCGCAGTGTACATTAGGTGTTCTGGTCTCCATGCGGAGGCGTGGGTTCGAATCCCACTTCTGACAACCTCTTTTTTAACAACTGAATTCATCAAGATCTATTGCTGTAAACTCTGCAGTACCTGTCGTGTCAGAATGACCGAGCGGTCTAAGGCGCCAGACTCAAGGTGATAAATCTTCACTGATCACAGTGACATATTGGGTGTTCTGGTCTCCGCTTGGAGGCGTGGGTTCGAATCCCACTTCTGACAACATTTTGTTTCTTGAACAAAAACAACCTGAAATAGTCAAGATCTATTCCTAGAGACTAAGTTATTCGTATCGTGTCAAAATGGCCAAGCGGTCCAAGGCGCCGGATTTAAGATGATACATTTTCACTGATCGCAGTGTATATTAGGTGTTCTGGTCTCCATGCGGAGGCGTCGGTTCGAATCCCACTTCTGACAACCTATTTTTTAACAACTGAATTCATCAAGATCTATTGCTGTAAATTCTGCAGCACGTGTCATGTTAGAATAGCCGAGCGGTCTAAGGCGCCAGACTCAAGGTGATAAATCTTCACTGATCACAGTGACATATTGGGTGTTCTGGTCTCCGTATGGAGGCGTGGGTTCCAATCCCACTTCTGACAACATTTTTTTTCTTGAACAAAAACAACCTGAAATAGTCAAGATCTATTCCTAGAGACTAAGCTATTCGTATCGTGGCAGAATGGCCAAGCGGTCCAAGGCGCCGGATTTTAGGTGATACATTTTTACTGATCGCAGTGTATATTAGGTGTTCTGGTCTCCATGCGCAGGCGTGGGTTCGAATCCCACTTCTGACAACCTCTATTTCAACAACTGAATTCATCAAGATCTATTGCTGTAAACTCTGCAGTACCTGTCGTGTCAGAATGGCCGAGTGGTCTAAGGCTCCAGACTTAAGGTGAGAAATCTTCACTGATTCCAGTGTATAATTGGTGTTCTCGTCTCCATGTGGAGGCGTGGGTTCGAATGCCACATCTGACAACCTTTACTTTAACACAAGTAACCAGAAATCATCAAGATCTATTGCTGTAAACTCTCAAGTACTTGTCGTGTCAGAATGGCCGAGCGGTCTAAGGCGCCAGACTCAAGGTGATAAATCTTCACTGATCACAGTGACATATTGGGTGTTCTGGTCTCCGCTTGGAGGCGTGGGTTCGAATCCCACTTCTGACAACATTTTTTTTCTTGAACAAAAACAACCTGAAATAGTCAAGATCTATTCCTAGAGACTAAGCTATTCGTATCGTGGCAGAATGGCCAAGCGGTCCAAGGCGCCGGATTTTAGGTGATACATTTTCACTGATCGCAGTGTATATTAGGTGTTCTGGTCTCCATGCGGAGGCGTCGGTTCGAATCCCACTTCTGACAACCTATATTTTAACAACTGAATTCATCAAGATCTATTGCTGTAAACTCTGCAGCACGTGTCGTGTTAGAATGGCCGAGCGGTCTAAGGCGCCAGACTCAAGGTGATAAATCTTCACTGATCACAGTGACATATTGGGTGTTCTGGTCTCCGTATGGAGGCGTGGGTTCCAATCCCACTTCTGACAACATTTTTTTTCTTGAACAAAAACAACCTGAAATAGTCAAGATCTATTCCTAGAGACTAAGCTATTCGTATCGTGGCAGAATGGCCAAGCGGTCCAAGGCGCCGGATTTTAGGTGATACATTTTTACTGATCGCAGTGTATATTAGGTGTTCTGGTCTCCATGCGCAGGCGTGGGTTCGAATCCCACTTCCGACAACCTCTATTTCAACAACTGAATTCATCAAGATCTATTGCTGTAAACTCTGCAGTACCTTTTGTGTCAGAATGGCCGAGTGGTCTAAGGCTCCAGACTTAAGGTGAGAAATCTTCACTGATTGCAGTGTATAATTGGTGTTCTCGTCTCCATGTGGAGGCGTGGGTTCGAATGCCACATCTGACAACCTTTACTTTAACACAAGTAACCAGAAATCATCAAGATCTATTGCTGTAAACTCTCAAGTATTTGTCGTGTCAGAATGGCCGAGCGGTCTAAGGCGCCAGACTCAAGGTGATAAATCTTCACTGATCACAGTGACATATTGGGTGTTCTGGTCTCCGCTTGGAGGCGTGGGTTCGAATCCCACTTCTGACAACATTTTGTTTCTTGAACAAAAACAACCTGAAATAGTCAAGATCTATTCCTAGAGACTAAGTTATTCGTATCGTGTCAAAATGGCCAAGCGGTCCAAGGCGCCGGATTTAAGATGATACATTTTCACTGATCGCAGTGTATATTAGGTGTTCTGGTCTCCATGCGGAGGCGTGGGTTCGAATCCCACTTCTGACAACCTATATTTTAACAACTGAATTCATCAAGATCTATTGCTGTAAACTCTGCAGCATGTGTCGTGTTAGAATGGCCGAGCGGTCTAAGGCGCCAGACTCAAGGTGATAAATCTTCACTGATCACAGTGACATATTGGGTGTTCTGGTCTCCGTATGGAGGCGTGGGTTCCAATCCCACTTCTGACAACATTTTTTTTCTTGAACAAAAACAACCTGAAATAGTCAAGATCTATTCCTAGAGACTAAGCTATTCGTATCGTGGCAGAATGGCCAAGCGGTCCAAGGCGCCGGATTTTAGGTGATACATTTTTACTGATCGCAGTGTATATTAGGTGTTCTGGTCTCCATGCGCAGGCGTGGGTTCGAATCCCACTTCTGACAACCTCTATTTCAACAACTGAATTCATCAAGATCTATTGCTGTAAACTCTGCAGTACCTGTCGTGTCAGAATGGCCGAGTGGTCTAAGGCTCCAGACTTAAGTTGAGAAATCTTCACTGATTGCAGTGTATAATTGGTGTTCTCGTCTCCATGTGGAGGCGTGGGTTCGAATGCCACATCTGACAACCTTTACTTTAACACAAGTAACCAGAAATCATCAAGATCTATTGCTGTAAACTCTCAAGTATTTTTTGTGTCAGAATGGCCGAGCGGTCTAAGGCGCCAGACTCAAGGTGATAAATCTTCACTGATCACAGTGACATATTGGGTGTTCTGGTCTCCGCTTGGAGGCGTGGGTTCGAATCCCACTTCTGACAACATTTTTTTTCTTGAACAAAAACAACCTGAAATAGTCAAGATCTATTCCTAGAGACTAACTTATTCGTATCGTGTCAAAATGGCCAAGCGGTCCAAGGCGCCGGATTTAAGATGATACATTTTCACTGATCGCAGTGTATATTAGGTGTTCTGGTCTCCATGCGGAGGCGTGGGTTCGAATCCCACTTCTGACAACCTATATTTTAACAACTGAATTCATCAAGATCTATTTCTGTAAACTCTGCAGCACGTGTCGTGTTAGAATGGCCGAGCGGTCTAAGGCGCCAGACTCAAGGTAATAAATCTTCACTGATCACAGTGACATATTGGGTGTTCTGGTCTCCGTATGGAGGCGTGGGTTCGAATCCCACTTCTGATAACCTATATTTTAACACCTGAAATCTTCAAGATCTATTGCTGTAAACTCTGCAGTATGTGTCGTGTCAGAATGGCCGAGCGGTCTGAGGCGCCAGATATAATTGATAAATATACACTGATCGCAGTGTATAACGGGTGTTCTGGTCTCCGTACGGAGGTGTGGGTTCGAATCCGACTTCCGTTAACCATTATTTTAACACCTGAATTCATCAAGATCTATTGCTGTAAACTCTGCAGTACGTGTCGTGTCAGAATGGCCGAGCGGTCTAAGGCTCCAGACTTAAGGTGAGAAATCTTCACTGATCGCAGTGTATAATTGGTGTTCTGGCTTCCATACGGAGGCGTGGGTTCGAATGCCACTTCTGACAACCTTTACTTTAACACAAGTAACCAGAAATCATCAAGATCTATTGCTGTAAACTCTCAAGTATTTGTCGTGTCAGAATGGCCGAGCGGTCTAAGGCGCCAGACTCAAGGTGATAAATCTTCACTGATCACAGTGACATATTGGGTGTTCTGGTCTCCGCATGGAGGCGTGGGTTCGAATCCCACTTCTGACAACATTTTTTTTCTTGAACAAAAACAACCTGAAATAGTCAAGATCTATTCCTAGAGACTAAGCTATTCGTATCGTGGCAGAATGGCCAAGCGGTCCAAGGCGCCGGATTTTAGGTGATACATTTTTACTGATCGCAGTGTATATTAGGTGTTCTGGTCTCCATGCGCAGGCGTGGGTTCGAATCCCACTTCTGGCAACCTCTATTTCAACAACTGAATTCATCAAGATCTATTGCTGTAAACTCTGCAGTACCTGTCGTGTCAGAATGGCCGAGTGGTCTAAGGCTCCAGACTTAAGTTGAGAAATCTTCACTGATTGCAGTGTATAATTGGTGTTCTCGTCTCCATGTGGAGGCGTGGGTTCGAATGCCACATCTGACAACCTTTACTTTAACACAAGTAACCAGAAATCATCAAGATCTATTGCTGTAAACTCTCAAGTATTTGTCGTGTCAGAATGGCCGAGCGGTCTAAGGCGCCAGACTCAAGGTGATAAATCTTCACTGATCACAGTGACATATTGGGTGTTCTGGTCTCCGCTTGGAGGCGTGGGTTCGAATCCCACTTCTGACAACATTTTGTTTCTTGAACAAAAACAACCTGAAATAGTCAAGATCTATTCCTAGAGACTAACTTATTCGTATCGTGTCAAAATGGCCAAGCGGTCCAAGGCGCCGGATTTAAGATGATACATTTTCACTGATCGCAGTGTATATTAGGTGTTCTGGTCTCCATGCGGAGGCGTGGGTTCGAATCCCACTTCTGACAACCTATATTTTAAAAACTGAATTCATCAAGATCTATTTCTGTAAACTCTGCAGCACGTGTCGTGTAAGAATGGCCGAGCGGTCTAAGGCGCCAGACTCAAGGTGATAAATCTTCACTGATCACAGTGACATATTGGGTGTTCTGGTCTCCGTATGGAGGCGTGGGTTCGAATCCCACTTCTGATAACCTATATTTTAACACCTTAAATCTTCAAGATCTATTGCTGTAAACTCTGCAGTATGTGTCGTGTCAGAATGGCCGAGCGGTCTGAGGCGCCAGATATAATTGAAAAATATACACTGATCGCAGTGTATAATGGGTGTTCTGGTCTCCGTACGGAGGTCTGGGTTCGAATCCGACTTCCGTTAACCATTATTTTAACACCTGAATTCATCAAGATCTATTGCTGTAAACTCTGCAGTACGTGTCGTGTCAGAATGGCCGAGCGGTCTAAGGCTCCAGACTTAAGGTGAGAAATCTTCACTGATCGCAGTGTATAATTGGTGTTCTGGCTTCCATAAGGAGGCGTGGGTTCGAATGCCACTTCTGACAACCTTTACTTTAACACAAGTAACCAGAAATCATCAAGATCTATTGCTGTAAACTCTCAAGTATTTGTCGTGTCAGAATGGCCGAGCGGTCTAAGGCGCCAGACTCAAGGTGATAAATCTTCACTGATCACAGTGACATATTGGGTGTTCTGGTCTCCGCATGGAGGCGTGGGTTCGAATCCCACTTCTGACAACATTTTTTTTCTTGAACAAAAACAACCTGAAATAGTCAAGATCTATTCCTAGAGACTAAGCTATTCGTAGCTTATCAGAATGGCCAAGCGGTCTAAGGCGCCGGATTTTAGGTGATACATTATAACTGATCGCAGTGTATATTAGGTGTTCTGGTCTCCATGCGGAGGCGTGGGTTCGAATCCCACTTCTGACAACCTCTTTTTTAACAACTGAATTCATCAAGATCTATTGCTGTAAACTCTGCAGTACCTGTCGTGTCAGAATGGCCGAGTGGTCTAAGGCTCCAGACTTAAGGTGAGAAATCTTCACTAATTGCAGTGTATAATTGGTGTTCTGGTCTCCATGCGGAGGCGTGGGTTCGAATGCCACATCTGACAACCTTTACTTTAACACAAGTAACCAGAAATCATCAAGATCTATTGCTGTAAACTCTCAAGTATTTGTCGTGTCAGAATGGCCGAGCGGTCTAAGGCGCCAGACTCAAGATAATAAATCTTCACTGATCACAGTGACATATTGGGTGTTCTGGTCTCCGCATGGAGGCGTGGGTTCGAATCCCACTTCTGACAACATTTTTTTTCTTGAACAAAAACAACCTGAAATAGTCAAGATCTATTCCTAGAGACTAAGCTATTCGTATCGTATCAGAATGGCCAAGCGGTCTAAGGCGCCGGATTTTAGGTGATACATTTTTACTGATCGCAGTGTATATTAGGTGTTCTGGTCTCCATGCGGAGGCGTGGGTTCGAATCCCACTTCTGACAACCTCTTTTTTAACAACTGAATTCATCAAGATCTATTGCTGTAAACTCTGCATTACCTGTCGTGTCAGAATGGCCGAGCGGTCTAAGGCTCCAGACTTAAGGTGAGAAATCTTCACCGATTGCAGTGTATAATTGGTGTTCTGGTCTCCATGCGGAGGCGTGGGTTCGAATGCCACATCTGACAACCTTTACTTTAACACAAGTAACCAGAAATCATCAAGATCTATTGCTGTAAACTCTCAAGTATTTGTTGTGTCAGAATGGCCGAGCGGTCTAAGGCGCCAGACTCAAGATGATAAATCTTCACTGATCACAGTGACATATTGGGTGTTCTGGTCTCCGCTTGGAGGCGTGGGTTCGAATCCCACCTCTGACAACATTTTGTTTCTTGAACAAAAACAACCTGAAGTAGTCAAGATCTATTCGTAGAGACTAAGCTATTCGTATCGTGGCAGAATGGCCAAGCGGTCCAAGGCGCCGGATTTTAGGTGATACATTTTTACTGATCGCAGTGTATATTAGGTGTTCTGGTCTCCATGCGCAGGCGTGGGTTCGAATCCCACTTCTGGCAACCTCTATTTCAACAACTGAATTCATCAAGATCTATTGCTGTAAACTCTGCAGTACCTGTCGTGTCAGAATGGCCGAGTGGTCTAAGGCTCCAGACTTAAGTTGAGAAATCTTCACTGATTGCAGTGTATAATTGGTGTTCTCGTCTCCATGTGGAGGCGTGGGTTCGAATGCCACATCTGACAACCTTTACTTTAACACAAGTAACCAGAAATCATCAAGATCTATTGCTGTAAACTCTCAAGTATTTGTCGTGTCAGAATGGCCGAGCGGTCTAAGGCGCCAGACTCAAGGTGATAAATCTTCACTGATCACAGTGACATATTGGGTGTTCTGGTCTCCGCTTGGAGGCGTGGGTTCGAATCCCACTTCTGACAACATTTTGTTTCTTGAACAAAAACAACCTGAAATAGTCAAGATCTATTCCTAGAGACTAACTTATTCGTATCGTGTCAAAATGGCCAAGCGGTCCAAGGCGCCGGATTTAAGATGATACATTTTCACTGATCGCAGTGTATATTAGGTGTTCTGGTCTCCATGCGGAGGCGTGGGTTCGAATCCCACTTCTGACAACCTATATTTTAAAAACTGAATTCATCAAGATCTATTTCTGTAAACTCTGCAGCACGTGTCGTGTAAGAATGGCCGAGCGGTCTAAGGCGCCAGACTCAAGGTGATAAATCTTCACTGATCACAGTGACATATTGGGTGTTCTGGTCTCCGTATGGAGGCGTGGGTTCGAATCCCACTTCTGATAACCTATATTTTAACACCTTAAATCTTCAAGATCTATTGCTGTAAACTCTGCAGTATGTGTCGTGTCAGAATGGCCGAGCGGTCTGAGGCGCCAGATATAATTGAAAAATATACACTGATCGCAGTGTATAATGGGTGTTCTGGTCTCCGTACGGAGGTCTGGGTTCGAATCCGACTTCCGTTAACCATTATTTTAACACCTGAATTCATCAAGATCTATTGCTGTAAACTCTGCAGTACGTGTCGTGTCAGAATGGCCGAGCGGTCTAAGGCTCCAGACTTAAGGTGAGAAATCTTCACTGATCGCAGTGTATAATTGGTGTTCTGGCTTCCATAAGGAGGCGTGGGTTCGAATGCCACTTCTGACAACCTTTACTTTAACACAAGTAACCAGAAATCATCAAGATCTATTGCTGTAAACTCTCAAGTATTTGTCGTGTCAGAATGGCCGAGCGGTCTAAGGCGCCAGACTCAAGGTGATAAATCTTCACTGATCACAGTGACATATTGGGTGTTCTGGTCTCCGCATGGAGGCGTGGGTTCGAATCCCACTTCTGACAACATTTTTTTTCTTGAACAAAAACAACCTGAAATAGTCAAGATCTATTCCTAGAGACTAAGCTATTCGTAGCTTATCAGAATGGCCAAGCGGTCTAAGGCGCCGGATTTTAGGTGATACATTATAACTGATCGCAGTGTATATTAGGTGTTCTGGTCTCCATGCGGAGGCGTGGGTTCGAATCCCACTTCTGACAACCTCTTTTTTAACAACTGAATTCATCAAGATCTATTGCTGTAAACTCTGCAGTACCTGTCGTGTCAGAATGGCCGAGTGGTCTAAGGCTCCAGACTTAAGGTGAGAAATCTTCACTAATTGCAGTGTATAATTGGTGTTCTGGTCTCCATGCGGAGGCGTGGGTTCGAATGCCACATCTGACAACCTTTACTTTAACACAAGTAACCAGAAATCATCAAGATCTATTGCTGTAAACTCTCAAGTATTTGTCGTGTCAGAATGGCCGAGCGGTCTAAGGCGCCAGACTCAAGATAATAAATCTTCACTGATCACAGTGACATATTGGGTGTTCTGGTCTCCGCATGGAGGCGTGGGTTCGAATCCCACTTCTGACAACATTTTTTTTCTTGAACAAAAACAACCTGAAATAGTCAAGATCTATTCCTAGAGACTAAGCTATTCGTATCGTATCAGAATGGCCAAGCGGTCTAAGGCGCCGGATTTTAGGTGATACATTTTTACTGATCGCAGTGTATATTAGGTGTTCTGGTCTCCATGCGGAGGCGTGGGTTCGAATCCCACTTCTGACAACCTCTTTTTTAACAACTGAATTCATCAAGATCTATTGCTGTAAACTCTGCATTACCTGTCGTGTCAGAATGGCCGAGCGGTCTAAGGCTCCAGACTTAAGGTGAGAAATCTTCACCGATTGCAGTGTATAATTGGTGTTCTGGTCTCCATGCGGAGGCGTGGGTTCGAATGCCACATCTGACAACCTTTACTTTAACACAAGTAACCAGAAATCATCAAGATCTATTGCTGTAAACTCTCAAGTATTTGTTGTGTCAGAATGGCCGAGCGGTCTAAGGCGCCAGACTCAAGATGATAAATCTTCACTGATCACAGTGACATATTGGGTGTTCTGGTCTCCGCTTGGAGGCGTGGGTTCGAATCCCACCTCTGACAACATTTTGTTTCTTGAACAAAAACAACCTGAAGTAGTCAAGATCTATTCGTAGAGACTAAGCTATTCGTATCGTGGCAGAATGGCCAAGCGGTCCAAGGCGCCGGATTTTAGGTGATACATTTTTACTGATCGCAGTGTATATTAGGTGTTCTGGTCTCCATTCGGAGGCGTGGGTTCGAATCCCACTTCTGACAACCTATATTTTGACAACTGAATTCATCAAGATCTATTGCTGTAAACTCTGCAGCACGTGTCGTGTTAGAATGGCCGAGCGGTCTAAGGCGCCAGACTCAAGGTGATAAATCTTCACTGATCACAGTGACATATTGGGTGTTCTGGTCTCCGTATGGAGGCGTGGGTTCGAATCCCACTTCTGACAACATATTTTTTCCTTGAACAAAAACAACCTGAAATAGTCAAGATCTATTCCTAGAGACTAAGCTATTCGTATCGTGTCAGAATGGCCAAGCGGTCCAAGGCGCCGGACTTAAGATGATAAATCTTCACTGATCGCAGTGTATATTAGGTTTTCTGGTCTCCATGCCGAGGCGTGGGTTCGAATCCCACTTCTGACAACCTTTATTTTAACAACTGAATTCATCAAGAGCTATTGCTGTAAACTCTGCATTACGTCTCGTGTCAGAATGGCCGAGCGGTCTAAGGCGCCAGACTCAAGGTGATAAATCTTCACTGATCACAGTGACGTATTGGGTGTTCTGGTCTCCGTATGGAGGCGTGGGTTCGAATCCCACCTCTGATAACCTATATTTTAACACCTGAAATCTTCAAGATCTATTGCTGTAAACTCTGCAGTATGTGTCGTGTCAGAATGGCCGAGCGGTCTGAGGCGCTAGATATAATTGATAAATATACACTGATCGCAGTGTATAATGGGTGTTCTGGTCTCCGTACGGAGGTCTGGGTTCGAATCCGACTTCCGTTAACCATTATTTTAACACCTGAATTCATCAAGATCTATTGCTGTAAACTCTGCAGTACGTGTCGTGTCAGAATGGCCGAGCGGTCTAAGGCTCCAGACTTAAGGTGAGAAATCTTCACTGATCGCAGTGTATAATTGGTGTTCTGGCTTCCATAAGGAGGCGTGGGTTCGAATGCCACTTCTGACAACCTTTACTTTAACACAAGTAACCAGAAATCATCAAGATCTATTGCTGTAAACTCTCAAGTATTTGTCGTGTCAGAATGGCCGAGCGGTCTAAGGCGCCAGACTCAAGGTGATAAATCTTCACTGATCACAGTGACATATTGGGTGTTCTGGTCTCCGCATGGAGGCGTGGGTTCGAATCCCACTTCTGACAACATTTTTTTTCTTGAACAAAAACAACGTGAAATAGTCAAGATCTATTCCTAGAGACTAAGCTATTCGTAGCTTATCAGAATGGCCAAGCGGTCTAAGGCGCCGGATTTTAGGTGATACATTATAACTGATCGCAGTGTATATTAGGTGTTCTGGTCTCCATGCGGAGGCGTGGGTTCGAATCCCACTTCTGACAACCTCTTTTTTAACAACTGAATTCATCAAGATCTATTGCTGTAAACTCTGCAGTACCTGTCGTGTCAGAATGGCCGAGCGGTCTAAGGCGCCAGACTCAAGGTGATAAGTCTTCACTGATCACAGTGACATATTGGGTGTTCTGGTCTCCGCATGGAGGCGTGGGTTCGAATCCCACTTCTGACAACATTTTTTTTCTTGAACAAAAACAACCTGAAATAGTCAAGATCTATTCCTAGAGACTAAGCTATTCGTATCGTATCAGAATGGCCCAGCGGTCTAAGGCGTCGGATTTTACGTGATACATTTTTACTGATCGCAGTGTATATTAGGTGTTCTGGTCTCCATGCGGAGGCGTGGGTTCGAATCCCACTTCTGACAACCTCTTTTTTAACAACTGAATTCATCAAGATCTATTGCTGTAAACTCTGCAGTACCTGTCGTGTCAGAATGGCCGAGCGGTCTAAGGCTCCAGACTTAAGGTGAGAAATCTTCACCGATTGCAGTGTATAATTGGTGTTCTGGTCTCCATGCGGAGGCGTGGGTTCGAATGCCACATCTGACAACCTTTACTTTAACACAAGTAACCAGAAATCATCAAGATCTATTGCTGTAAACTCTCAAGTATTTGTTGTGTCAGAATGGCCGAGCGGTCTAAGGCGCCAGACTCAAGATGATAAATCTTCACTGATCACAGTGACATATTGGGTGTTCTGGTCTCCGCTTGGAGGCGTGGGTTCGAATCCCACTTCTGTCAACATTTTGTTTCTTGAACAAAAACAACCTGAAGTAGTCAAGATCTATTCCTAGAGACTAAGCTATTCGTATCGTGGCAGAATGGCCAAGCGGTCCAAGGCGCCGGATTTTAGGTGATACATTTTTACTGATCGCAGTGTATATTAGGTGTTCTGGTCTCTCCATGCGCAGGCGTGGGTTCGAATCCCACTTCTGACAACCTCTATTTCAACAACTGAATTCATCAAGATCTATTGCTGTAAACTCTGCAGTACCTGTCGTGTCAGAATGGCCGAGCGGTCTAAGGCTCCAGACTTAAGGTGAGAAATCTTCACCGATTGCAGTGTATAATTGGTGTTCTGGTCTCCATGCGGAGGCGTGGGTTCGAATGCCACATCTGACAACCTTTACTTTAACACAAGTAACCAGAAATCATCAAGATCTATTGCTGTAAACTCTCAAGTATTTGTTGTGTCAGAATGGCCGAGCGGTCTAAGGCGCCAGACTCAAGATGATAAATCTTCACTGATCACAGTGACATATTGGGTGTTCTGGTCTCCGCTTGGAGGCGTGGGTTCGAATCCCACTTCTGACAACATTTTTTTTCTTGAACAAAAACAACCTGAAATAGTCAAGATCTATTCGTAGAGACTAAGCTATTCGTATCGTGGCAGAATGGCCAAGCGGTCCAAGGCGCCGGATTTTAGGTGATACATTTTTACTGATCGCAGTGTATATTAGGTGTTCTGGTCTCTCCATGCGCAGGCGTGGGTTCGAATCCCACTTCTGACAACCTCTATTTCAACAACTGAATTCATCAAGATCTATTGCTGTAAACTCTGCAGTACCTGTCGTGTCAGAATGGCCGAGTGGTCTAAGGCTCCAGACTTAAGGTGAGAAATCTTCACTAATTGCAGTGTATAATTGGTGTTCTGGTCTCCATGCGGAGGCGTGGGTTCGAATGCCACATCTGACAACCTTTACTTTAACACAAGTAACCAGAAATCATCAAGATCTATTGCTGTAAACTCTCAAGTATTTGTCGTGTCAGAATGGCCGAGCGGTCTAAGGCGCCAGACTCAAGATAATAAATCTTCACTGATCATAGTGACATATTGGGTGTTCTGGTCTCCGCATGGAGGCGTGGGTTCGAATCCCACTTCTGACAACATTTTTTTTCTTGAACAAAAACAACCTGAAATAGTCAAGATCTATTCCTAGAGACTAAGCTATTCGTATCGTATCAGAATGGCCAAGCGGTCTAAGGCGCCGGATTTTAGGTGATACATTTTTACTGATCGCAGTGTATATTAGGTGTTCTGGTCTCCATGCGGAGGCGTGGGTTCGAATCCCACTTCTGACAACCTCTTTTTTAACAACTGAATTCATCAAGATCTATTGCTGTAAACTCTGCAGTACCTGTCGTGTCAGAATGGCCGAGCGGTCTAAGGCTCCAGACTTAAGGTGAGAAATCTTCACCGATTGCAGTGTATAATTGGTGTTCTGGTCTCCATGCGGAGGCGTGGGTTCGAATGCCACATCTGACAACCTTTACTTTAACACAAGTAACCAGAAATCATCAAGATCTATTGCTGTAAACTCTCAAGTATTTGTTGTGTCAGAATGGCCGAGCGGTCTAAGGCGCCAGACTCAAGATGATAAATCTCCACTGATCACAGTGACATATTGGGTGTTCTGGTCTCCGCTTGGAGGCGTGGGTTCGAATCCCATTTCTGACAACATTTTTTTTCTTGAACAAAAACAACCTGAAATAGTCAAGATCTATTCGTAGAGACTAAGCTATTCGTATCGTGGCAGAATGGCCAAGCGGTCCAAGGCGCCGGATTTTAGGTGATACATTTTTACTGATCGCAGTGTATATTAGGTGTTCTGGTCTCTCCATGCGCAGGCGTGGGTTCGAATCCCACTTCTGACAACCTCTATTTCAACAACTGAATTCATCAAGATCTATTGCTGTAAACTCTGCAGTACCTGTCGTGTCAGAATGGCCGAGTGGTCTAAGGCTCCAGACTTAAGGTGAGAAATCTTCACTAATTGCAGTGTATAATTGGTGTTCTGGTCTCCATGCGGAGGCGTGGGTTCGAATGCCACATCTGACAACCTTTACTTTAACACAAGTAACCAGAAATCATCAAGATCTATTGCTGTAAACTCTCAAGTATTTGTCGTGTCAGAATGGCCGAGCGGTCTAAGGCGCCAGACTCAAGATGATAAATCTTCACTGATCACAGTGACATGTTGGGTGTTTTGTCTCCGCATGGAGGCGTGGGTTCGAATCCCACTTCTGACAACATTTTTTTTCTTGAACAAAAACAACCTGAAATAGTCAAGATCTATTCCTAGAGACTAAGCTATTCGTATCGTATCAGAATGGCCAAGCGGTCTAAGGCGCCGGATTTTAGGTGATACATTTTTACTGATCGCAGTGTGTATATTAGGTGTTCTGGTCTCCATGCGGAGGCGTGGGTTCGAATCCCACTTCTGACAACCTCTTTTTTAACAACTGAATTCATCAAGATCTATTGCTGTAAACTCTGCACTACCTGTCGTGTCAGAATGGCCGAGTGGTCTAAGGCTCCAGACTTAAGGTGAGAAATCTTCACTAATTGCAGTGTATAATTGGTGTTCTGGTCTCCATGCGGAGGCGTGGGTTCGAATGCCACATCTGACAACCTTTACTTTAACACAAGTAACCAGAAATCATCAAGATCTATTGCTGTAAACTCTCAAGTATTTGTCGTGTCAGAATGGCCGAGCGGTCTAAGGCGCCAGACTCAAGATGATAAATCTTCACTGATCACAGTGACATATTGGGTGTTCTGGTCTCCGCATGGAGGCGTGGGTTCGAATCCCACTTCTGACAACATTTTTTTTCTTGAACAAAAACAACCTGAAATAGTCAAGATCTATTCCTAGAGACTAAGTTATTCGTATCGTGTCAAAATGGCCAAGCGGTCCAAGGCGCCGGATTTAAGATGATACATTTTCACTGATCGCAGTGTATATTAGGTGTTCTGGTCTCCATTCGGAGGCGTGGGTTCGAATCCCACTTCTGACAACCTATATTTTAACAACTGAATTCATCAAGATCTATTGCTGTAAACTCTGCAGCACGTGTCGTGTTAGAATGGCCGAGCGGTCTAAGGCGCCAGACTCAAGGTGATAAATCTTCACTGATCACAGTGACATATTGGGTGTTCTGGTCTCCGTGTGGAGGCGTGGGTTCGAATCCCACTTCTGACAACATTTTTTTTCTTGAACAAAAACAACCTGAAATAGTCAAGATCTATTCCTAGAGACTAAGCTATTCGTTTCGTATCAGAATGGACAAAGCGGTCTAAGGCGCCGGATTTTAGGTGATACATTTTTACTGATCGCAGTGTATATTAGGTGTTCTGGTCTCCATGCGGAGGCGTGGGTTCGAATCCCACTTCTGACAACCTCTTTTTTAACAACTGAATTCATCAAGATCTATTGCTGTAAACTCTGCAGTACCTGTCGTGTCAGAATGACCGAGCGGTCTAAGGCTCCAGACTTAAGGTGAGAAATTTTCACTGATTGCAGTGTATAATTGGTGTTCTGGTCTCCATGCGGAGGCGTGGGTTCGAATGCCACATCTGACAACCTTTACTTTAACACAAGTAACCAGAAATCATCAAGATCTATTGCTGTAAACTCTCAAGTATTTGTCGTGTCAGAATGGCCGAGCGGTCTAAGGCGCCAGACTCAAGGTGATAAATCTTCACTGATCACAGTGACATATTGGGTGTTCTGGTCTCCGCTTGGAGGCGTGGGTTCGAATCTCACTTCTGACAACATTTTGTTTCTTGAACAAAAACAACCTGAAATAGTCAAGATCGATTCCTAGAGACTAAGTTATTCGTATCGTGTCAAAATGGCCAAGCGGTCCAAGGCGCCGGATTTAAGATGATACATTTTCACTGATCGCAGTGTATATTAGGTGTTCTGGTCTCCATGCGGAGGCGTGGGTTCGAATCCCACTTCTGACAACCTATATTTTAACAACTGAATTCATCAAGATCTATTGCTGTAAACTCTGCAGCACGTGTCGTGTTAGAATGGCCGAGCGGTCTAAGGCGCCAGACTCAAGATGATAAATCTTCACTGATCACAGTGACATATTGGGTGTTCTGGTCTCCGTATGGAGGCGTGGGTTCCAATCCCACTTCTGACAACATTTTTTTTCTTGAACAAAAACAACCTGAAATAGTCAAGATCTATTCCTAGAGACTAAGTCATTCGTATCGTGTCAAAATGGCCAAGCGGTCCAAGGCGCCGGATTTCAGATGATACATTTTTACTGATCGCAGTGTATATTAGGTGTTCTGGTCTCCATCCGGAGGCGTGGGTTCAAATCCCACTTCTGACAACCTATATTTTAACAACTGAATTCATCAAGATCTATTGCTATAAACTCTGCAGCACGTGTCGTGTTAGAATGGCCGAGCGGTCTAAGGCGCCAGACTCAAGGTGATAAATCTTCACTGATCACAGTGACATATTGGGTGTTCTGGTCTCCGTATGGGGGCGTGGGTTCGAATCCCACTTCTGACAACAGTTTTTTTCTTGAACAAAAACAACCTGAAATAGTCAAGATCTATTCCTAGAGACTAAGCTATTCGTATCGTGTCAGAATGGCCAAGCGGTCCAAGGCGCCGGACTTAAGGTGATAAATCTTCACTGATCGCAGTGTATATTAGGTTTTCTGGTCTCCATGCGGAGGCGTGGGTTCGAATCCCACTTCTGACAACCTTTATTTCAACAACTGAATTCATCAAGAGCTGTTGCTGTAAACTCTGCATTACGTGTCCTGTCAGAATGGCCGAGCGGTCTAAGGCGCCAGACTCAAGGTGATAAATCTTCACTGATCACAGTGACGTATTGGGTGTTCTGGTCTCCGTATGGAGGCGTGGGTTCGAATCCCACTTCTGATAACCTATATTTTAACACCTGAAATCTTCAAGATCTATTGCTGTAAACTCTGCAGTATGTGTCGTGTTAGAATGGCCGAGCGGTCTGAGGCGCCAGATATAATTGATAAATATACACTGATCGCAGTGTATAATGGGTGTTCTGGTCTCCGTACGGAGGTGTGGGTTCGAATCCGGCTTCCGTTAACCATTATTTTGACACCTGAATTCATCAAGATCTATTGCTGTAAACTCTGCAGTACGTGTCGTGTCAGAATGGCCAAGCGGTCTAAGGCTCCAGACTTAAGGTGAGAAATCTTCACTGATCGCAGTGTATAATTGGTGTTCTGGCTTCCATACGGAGGCGTGGGTTCGAATGCCACTTCTGACAACCTTTACTTTAACACAAGTAACCAGAAATCATCAAGATCTATTGCTGTAAACTCTCAAGTATTTGTCGTGTCAGAATGGCCGAGCGGTCTAAGGCGCCAGACTCAAGGTGATAAATCTTCACGGATCACAGTGACATATTGGGTGTTCTGGTCTCCGCATGGAGGCGTGGGTTCGAATCCCACTTCTGACAACATTTTTTTTCTTGAACAAAAACAACCTGAAATAGTCAAGATCTATTCCTAGAGACTAAGCTATTCGTATCGTATCAGAATGGCCAAGCGGTCTAAGGCGCCGGATTTTAGGTGATACATTTTTACTGATCGCAGTGTATATTAGGTGTTCTGGTCTCCATGCGGAGGCGTGGGTTCGAATCCCACTTCTGACAACCTCTTTTTTAACAACTGAATTCATCAAGATCTATTGCTGTAAACTCTGCAGTACCTGTCGTGTCAGAATGGCCGAGCGGTCTAAGGCTCCAGACTTAAGGTGAGAAATCTTCACCGATTGCAGTGTATAATTGGTGTTCTGGTCTCCATGCGGAGGCGTGGGTTCGAATGCCACATCTGACAACCTTTACTTTAACACAAGTAACCAGAAATCATCAAGATCTATTGCTGTAAACTCTCAAGTATTTGTTGTGTCAGAATGGCCGAGCGGTCTAAGGCGCCAGACTCAAGATGATAAATCTTCACTGATCACAGTGACATATTGGGTGTTCTGGTCTCCGCTTGGAGGCGTGGGTTCGAATCCCACTTCTGACAACATTTTTTTTCTTGAACAAAAACAACCTGAAATAGTCAAGATCTATTCGTAGAGACTAAGCTATTCGTAGAGATTAAGCTATTCGTATCGTGGCAGAATGGCCAAGCGGTCCAAGGCGCCGGATTTTAGGTGATACATTTTTACTGATCGCAGTGTATATTAGGTGTTCTGGTCTCTCCATGCGCAGGCGTGGGTTCGAATCCCACTTCTGACAACCTCTATTTCAACAACTGAATTCATCAAGATCTATTGCTGTAAACTCTGCAGTACCTGTCGTGTCAGAATGGCCGAGTGGTCTAAGGCTCCAGACTTAAGGTGAGAAATCTTCACTAATTGCAGTGTATAATTGGTGTTCTGGTCTCCATGCGGAGGTGTGGGTTCGAATGCCACATCTGACAACCTTTACTTTAACACAAGTAACCAGAAATCATCAAGATCTATTGCTGTAAACTCTCAAGTATTTGTCGTGTCAGAATGGCCGAGCGGTCTAAGGCGCCAGACTCAAGATGATAAATCTTCACTGATCACAGTGACATATTGGGTGTTCTGGTCTCCGCATGGAGGCGTGGGTTCGAATCCCACTTCTGACAACATTTTTTTTCTTGAACAAAAACAACCTGAAATAGTCAAGATCTATTCCTAGAGACTAAGTTATTCGTATCGTGTCAAAATGGCCAAGCGGTCCAAGGCGCCGGATTTAAGATGATACATTTTCACTGATCGCAGTGTATATTAGGTGTTCTGGTCTCCATTCGGAGGCGTGGGTTCGAATCCCACTTCTGACAACCTATATTTTAACAACTGAATTCATCAAGATCTATTGCTGTAAACTCTGCAGCACGTGTCTTGTTAGAATGGCCGAGCGGTCTAAGGCGCCAGACTCAAGGTGATAAATCTTCACTGATCACAGTGACATATTGGGTGTTCTGGTCTCCGTGTGGAGGCGTGGGTTCGAATCCCACTTCTGACAACATTTTTTTTCTTGAACAAAAACAACCTGAAATAGTCAAGATCTATTCCTAGAGACTAAGCTATTCGTTTCGTATCAGAATGGACAAAGCGGTCTAAGGCGCCGGATTTTAGGTGATACATTTTTACTGATCGCAGTGTATATTAGGTGTTCTGGTCTCCATGCGGAGGCGTGGGTTCGAATCCCACTTCTGACAACCTCTTTTTTAACAACTGAATTCATCAAGATCTATTGCTGTAAACTCTGCAGTACCTGTCGTGTCAGAATGACCGAGCGGTCTAAGGCTCCAGACTTAAGGTGAGAAATCTTCACTGATTGCAGTGTATAATTGGTGTTCTGGTCTCCATGCGGAGGCGTGGGTTCGAATGCCACATCTGACAACCTTTACTTTAACACAAGTAACCAGAAATCATCAAGATCTATTGCTGTAAACTCTGCAGCACGTGTCGTGTTAGAATGGCCGAGCGGTCTAAGGCGCCAGACTCAAGGTGATAAATCTTCACTGATCACAGTGACATATTGGGTGTTCTGGTCTCCGTATGGAGGCGTGGGTTCGAATCCCACTTCTGACAACATTTTTTTTCTTGAACAAAAACAACCTGAAATAGTCAAGATCTATTCCTAGAGACTAAGCTATTCGTATCGTGTCAGAATGGCCAAGCGGTCCAAGGCGCCGGACTTAAGGTGATAAATCTTCACTGATCGCAGTGTATATTAGGTTTTCTGGTCTCCATGCGGAGGCGTGGGTTCGAATCCCACTTCTGACAACCTTTATTTCAACAACTGAATTCATCAAGAGCTGTTGCTGTAAACTCTGCATTACGTGTCCTGTCAGAATGGCCGAGCGGTCTAAGGCGCCAGACTCAAGGTGATAAATCTTCACTGATCACAGTGACGTATTGGGTGTTCTGGTCTCCGTATGGAGGCGTGGGTTCGAATCCCACTTCTGATAACCTATATTTTAACACCTGAAATCTTCAAGATCTATTGTTGTAAACTCTGCAGTATGTGTCGTGTTAGAATGGCCGAGCGGTCTGAGGCGCCAGATATAATTGATAAATATACACTGATCGCAGTGTATAATGGGTGTTCTGGTCTCCGTACGGAGGTGTGGGTTCGAATCCGGCTTCCGTTAACCATTATTTTAACACCTGAATTCATCAAGATCTATTGCTGTAAACTCTGCAGTACGTGTCGTGTCAGAATGGCCAAGCGGTCTAAGGCTCCAGACTTAAGGTGAGAAATCTTCACTGATCGCAGTGTATAATTGGTGTTCTGGCTTCCATACGGAGGCGTGGGTTCGAATGCCACTTCTGACAACCTTTACTTTAACACAAGTAACCAGAAATCATCAAGATCTATTGCTGTAAACTCTCAAGTATTTGTCGTGTCAGAATGGCCGAGCGGTCTAAGGCGCCAGACTCAAGGTGATAAATCTTCACGGATCACAGTGACATATTGGGTGTTCTGGTCTCCGCATGGAGGCGTGGGTTCGAATCCCACTTCTGACAACATTTTTTTTCTTGAACAAAAACAACCTGAAATAGTCAAGATCTATTCCTAGAGACTAAGCTATTCGTATCGTGGCAGAATAGCCAAGCGGTCCAAGGCGCCGGATTTTAGGTGATACATTTTTACTGATCGCAGTGTATATTAGGTGTTCTGGTCTCCATGCGGAGGCGTGGGTTCGAATCCCACTTCTGACAACCTCTTTTTTAACAACTGAATTCATCAAGATCTATTGCTGTAAACTCTGCAGTACCTGTCGTGTCAGAATGACCGAGCTGTCTAAGGCTCCAGACTTAAGGTGAGAAATCTTCACTGATTGCAGTGTATAATTGGTGTTCTGGTCTCCATGCGGAGGCGTGGGTTCGAATGCCACATCTGACAACCTTTACTTTAACACAAGTAACCAGAAATCATCAAGATCTATTGCTGTAAACTCTGCAGCACGTGTCGTGTTAGAATGGCCGAGCGGTCTAAGGCGCCAGACTCAAGATGATAAATCTTCACTGATCACAGTGACATATTGGGTGTTCTGGTCTCCGTATGGAGGCGTGGGTTCCAATCCCACTTCTGACAACATTTTTTTTCTTGAACAAAAACAACCTGAAATAGTCAAGATCTATTCCTAGAGACTAAGTCATTCGTATCGTGTCAAAATGGCCAAGCGGTCCAAGGCGCCGGATTTCAGATGATACATTTTTACTGATCGCAGTGTATATTAGGTGTTCTGGTCTCCATGCGGAGGCGTGGGTTCAAATCCCACTTCTGACAACCTATATTTTAACAACTGAATTCATCAAGATCTATTGCTATAAACTCTGCAGCACGTGTCGTGTTAGAATGGCCGAGCGGTCTAAGGCGCCAGACTCAAGGTGATAAATCTTCACTGATCACAGTGACATATTGGGTGTTCTGGTCTCCGTATGGAGGCGTGGGTTCGAATCCCACTTCTGACAACATTTTTTTTCTTGAACAAAAACAACCTGAAATAGTCAAGATCTATTCCTAGAGACTAAGCTATTCGTATCGTGTCAGAATGGCCAAGCGGTCCAAGGCGCCGGACTTAAGGTGATAAATCTTCACTGATCGCAGTGTATATTAGGTTTTCTGGTCTCCATGCGGAGGCGTGGGTTCGAATCCCACTTCTGACAACCTTTATTTCAACAACTGAATTCATCAAGAGCTGTTGCTGTAAACTCTGCATTACGTGTCCTGTCAGAATGGCCGAGCGGTCTAAGGCGCCAGACTCAAGGTGATAAATCTTCACTGATCACAGTGACGTATTGGGTGTTCTGGTCTCCGTATGGAGGCGTGGGTTCGAATCCCACTTCTGATAACCTATATTTTAACACCTGAAATCTTCAAGATCTATTGCTGTAAACTCTGCAGTATGTGTCGTGTTAGAATGGCCGAGCGGTCTGAGGCGCCCGATATAATTGATAAATATACACTGATCGCAGTGTATAATGGGTGTTCTGGTCTCCGTACGGAGGTGTGGGTTCGAATCCGGCTTCCGTTAACCATTATTTTAACACCTGAATTCATCAAGATCTATTGCTGTAAACTCTGCAGTACGTGTCGTGTCAGAATGGCCAAGCGGTCTAAGGCTCCAGACTTAAGGTGAGAAATCTTCACTGATCGCAGTGTATAATTGGTGTTCTGGCTTCCATACGGAGGCGTGGGTTCGAATGCCACTTCTGACAACCTTTACTTTAACACAAGTAACCAGAAATCATCAAGATCTATTGCTGTAAACTCTCAAGTATTTGTCGTGTCAGAATGGCCGAGCGGTCTAAGGCGCCAGACTCAAGGTGATAAATCTTCACGGATCACAGTGACATATTGGGTGTTCTGGTCTCCGCCTGGAGGCGTGGGTTCGAATCCCACTTCTGACAACATTTTTTTTCTTGATCAAAAACAACCTGAAATAGTCAAGATCTATTCCTAGAGACTAAGCTATTCGTATCGTGGCAGAATAGCCAAGCGGTCCAAGGCGCCGGATTTTAGGTGATACATTTTTACTGATCGCAGTGTATATTAGGTGTTCTGGTCTCCATGCGGAGGCGTGGGTTCGAATCCCACTTCTGACAACCTCTTTTTTAACAACTGAATTCATCAAGATCTATTGCTGTAAACTCTGCAGTACCTGTCGTGTCAGAATGACCGAGCGGTCTAAGGCTCCAGACTTAAGGTGAGAAATCTTCACTGATTGCAGTGTATAATTGGTGTTCTGGTCTCCATGCGGAGGCGTGGGTTCGAATGCCACATCTGACAACCTTTACTTTAACACAAGTAACCAGAAATCATCAAGATCTATTGCTGTAAACTCTGCAGCACGTGTCGTGTTAGAATGGCCGAGCGGTCTAAGGCGCCAGACTCAAGATGATAAATCTTCACTGATCACAGTGACATATTGGGTGTTCTGGTCTCCGTATGGAGGCGTGGGTTCCAATCCCACTTCTGACAACATTTTTTTTCTTGAACAAAAACAACCTGAAATAGTCAAGATCTATTCCTAGAGACTAAGTCATTCGTATCGTGTCAGAATGGCCAAGCGGTCCAAGGCGCCGGATTTCAGATGATACATTTTTACTGATCGCAGTGTATATTAGGTGTTCTGGTCTCCATGCGGAGGCGTGGGTTCAAATCCCACTTCTGACAACCTATATTTTAACAACTGAATTCATCAAGATCTATTGCTATAAACTCTGCAGCACGTGTCGTGTTAGAATGGCCGAGCGGTCTAAGGCGCCAGACTCAAGGTGATAAATCTTCACTGATCACAGTGACATATTGGGTGTTCTGGTCTCCGTATGGAGGCGTGGGTTCGAATCCCACTTCTGACAACATTTTTTTTTCTTGAACAAAAACAACCTGAAATAGTCAAGATCTATTCCTAGAGACTAAGCTATTCGTATCGTGTCAGAATGGCCAAGCGGTCCAAGGCGCCGGACTTAAGGTGATAAATCTTCACTGATCGCAGTGTATATTAGGTTTTCTGGTCTCCATGCGGAGGCGTGGGTTCGAATCCCACTTCTGACAACCTTTATTTCAACAACTGAATTCATCAAGAGCTGTTGCTGTAAACTCTGCATTACGTGTCCTGTCAGAATGGCCGAGCGGTCTAAGGCGCCAGACTCAAGGTGATAAATCTTCACTGATCACAGTGACGTATTGGGTGTTCTGGTCTCCGTATGGAGGCGTGGGTTCGAATCCCACTTCTGATAACCTATATTTTAACACCTGAAATCTTCAAGATCTATTGCTGTAAACTCTGCAGTATGTGTCGTGTTAGAATGGCCGAGCGGTCTGAGGCGCCCGATATAATTGATAAATATACACTGATCGCAGTGTATAATGGGTGTTCTGGTCTCCGTACGGAGGTGTGGGTTCGAATCCGGCTTCCGTTAACCATTATTTTAACACCTGAATTCATCAAGATCTATTGCTGTAAACTCTGCAGTACGTGTCGTGTCAGAATGGCCAAGCGGTCTAAGGCTCCAGACTTAAGGTGAGAAATCTTCACTGATCGCAGTGTATAATTGGTGTTCTGGCTTCCATACGGAGGCGTGGGTTCGAATGCCACTTCTGACAACCTTTACTTTAACACAAGTAACCAGAAATCATCAAGATCTATTGCTGTAAACTCTCAAGTATTTGTCGTGTCAGAATGGCCGAGCGGTCTAAGGCGCCAGACTCAAGGTGATAAATCTTCACGGATCACAGTGACATATTGGGTGTTCTGGTCTCCGCCTGGAGGCGTGGGTTCGAATCCCACTTCTGACAACATTTTTTTTCTTGAACAAAAACAACCTGAAATAGTCAAGATCTATTCCTAGAGACTAAGCTATTCGTATCGTGGCAGAATAGCCAAGCGGTCCAAGGCGCCGGATTTTAGGTGATACATTTTTACTGATCGCAGTGTATATTAGGTGTTCTGGTCTCCATGCGGAGGCGTGGGTTCGAATCCCACTTCTGACAACCTCTTTTTTAACAACTGAATTCATCAAGATCTATTGCTGTAAACTCTGCAGTACCTGTCGTGTCAGAATGACCGAGCGGTCTAAGGCTCCAGACTTAAGGTGAGAAATCTTCACTGATTGCAGTGTATAATTGGTGTTCTGGTCTCCATGCGGAGGCGTGGGTTCGAATGCCACATCTGACAACCTTTACTTTAACACAAGTAACCAGAAATCATCAAGATCTATTGCTGTAAACTCTGCAGCACGTGTCGTGTTAGAATGGCCGAGCGGTCTAAGGCGCCAGACTCAAGATGATAAATCTTCACTGATCACAGTGACATATTGGGTGTTCTGGTCTCCGTATGGAGGCGTGGGTTCCAATCCCACTTCTGACAACATTTTTTTTCTTGAACAAAAACAACCTGAAATAGTCAAGATCTATTCCTAGAGACTAAGTCATTCGTATCGTGTCAAAATGGCCAAGCGGTCCAAGGCGCCGGATTTCAGATGATACATTTTTACTGATCGCAGTGTATATTAGGTGTTCTGGTCTCCATGCGGAGGCGTGGGTTCAAATCCCACTTCTGACAACCTATATTTTAACAACTGAATTCATCAAGATCTATTGCTATAAACTCTGCAGCACGTGTCGTGTTAGAATGGCCGAGCGGTCTAAGGCGCCAGACTCAAGGTGATAAATCTTCACTGATCACAGTGACATATTGGGTGTTCTGGTCTCCGTATGGAGGCGTGGGTTCGAATCCCACTTCTGACAACATTTTTTTTCTTGAACAAAAACAACCTGAAATAGTCAAGATCTATTCCTAGAGACTAAGCTATTCGTATCGTGTCAGAATGGCCAAGCGGTCCAAGGCGCCGGACTTAAGGTGATAAATCTTCACTGATCGCAGTGTATATTAGGTTTTCTGGTCTCCATGCGGAGGCGTGGGTTCGAATCCCACTTCTGACAACCTTTATTTCAACAACTGAATTCATCAAGAGCTGTTGCTGTAAACTCTGCATTACGTGTCCTGTCAGAATGGCCGAGCGGTCTAAGGCGCCAGACTCAAGGTGATAAATCTTCACTGATCACAGTGACGTATTGGGTGTTCTGGTCTCCGTATGGAGGCGTGGGTTCGAATCCCACTTCTGATAACCTATATTTTAACACCTGAAATCTTCAAGATCTATTGCTGTAAACTCTGCAGTATGTGTCGTGTTAGAATGGCCGAGCGGTCTGAGGCGCCAGATATAATTGATAAATATACACTGATCGCAGTGTATAATGGGTGTTCTGGTCTCCGTACGGAGGTGTGGGTTCGAATCCGGCTTCCGTTAACCATTATTTTAACACCTGAATTCATCAAGATCTATTGCTGTAAACTCTGCAGTACGTGTCGTGTCAGAATGGCCAAGCGGTCTAAGGCTCCAGACTTAAGGTGAGAAATCTTCACTGATCGCAGTGTATAATTGGTATTCTGGCTTCCATACGGAGGCGTGGGTTCGAATGCCACTTCTGACAACCTTTACTTTAACACAAGTAACCAGAAATCATCAAGATCTATTGCTGTAAACTCTCAAGTATTTGTCGTGTCAGAATGGCCGAGCGGTCTAAGGCGCCAGACTCAAGGTGATAAATCTTCACGGATCACAGTGACATATTGGGTGTTCTGGTCTCCGCATGGAGGCGTGGGTTCGAATCCCACTTCTGACAACATTTTTTTTCTTGAACAAAAACAACCTGAAATAGTCAAGATCTATTCCTAGAGACTAAGCTATTCGTATCGTGGCAGAATGGCCAAGCGGTCCAAGGCGCCGGATTTTAGGTGATACATTTTTACTGATCGCAGTGTATATTAGGTGTTCTGGTCTCCATGCGGAGGCGTGGGTTCGAATCCCACTTCTGACAACCTCTATTTCAACAACTGAATTCATCAAGATCTATTGCTGTAAACTCTGCAGTACCTGTCGTGTCAGAATGGCCGAGCGGTCTAAGGCTCCAGACTTAAGGTGAGAAATCTTCACTGATTGCAGTGTATAATTGGTGTTCTGGTCTCCATGCGGAGGCGTGGGTTCGATTGCCACATCTGACAACCTTTACTTTAACACAAGTAACCAGAAATCATCAAGATCTATTGCTGTAAACTCTCAAGTATTTGTCGTGTCAGAATGGCCGAGCGGTCTAAGGCGCCAGACTCAAGGTGATAAATCTTCACTGATCACAGTGACATATTGGGTGTTCTGCTCTCCGCTTGGAGGCGTGGGTTCGAATCCCACTTCTGACAACATTTTTTTTCTTGAACAAAAACAACCTGAAATAGTCAAGATCTATTCCTAGAGACTAAGTTATTCGTATCGTGTCAGAATGGCCAAGCGGTCCAAGGCGCCGGATTTAAGATGATACATTTTCACTGATCGCAGTGTATATTAGGTGTTCTGGTCTCCATGCGGAGGCGTGGGTTCGAATCCCACTTCTGACAACCTATATTTTAACAACTGAATTCATCAAGATCTATTGCTGTAAACTCCCAAGTATTTGTCGTGTCAGAATGGCCGAGCGGTCTAAGGCGCCAGACTCAAGGTGATAAATCTTCACGGATCACAGTGACATATTGGGTGTTCTGGTCTCCGCATGGAGGCGTGGGTTCGAATCCCACTTCTCACAACATTTTTTTTCTTGAACAAAAACAACCTGAAATAGTCAAGATCTATTCCTAGAGACTAAGCTATTCCTAGAGACTAAGCTATTCGTATCGTGGCAGAATGGCCAAGCGGTCCAAGGCGCCGGATTTTAGGTGATACATTTTTACTGATCGCAGTGTATATTAGGTGTTCTGGTCTCCATGCGGAGGCGTGGGTTCGAATCCCACTTCTGACAACCTCTATTTCAACAACTGAATTCATCAAGATCTATTGCTGTAAACTCTGCAGTACCTGTCGTGTCAGAATGGCCGAGCGGTCTAAGGCTCCAGACTTAAGGTGAGAAATCTTCACTGATTGCAGTGTATAATTGGTGTTCTGGGCCCATGTGCATAAAAGGCTACTAGTTTAGCTGCCAACTAGTGCTTAGTAAGATTATAAATTCCCTAGTTTATACCTACGGAGTTGGCAACTAATTTGTGTTGCATAAAACCTCACTAGGCACATTGCTTACTAGTTGCATACTAGGACAATTTGGTTTGTAACTGATTTGGGTGCTATGGCCTTGGAGAGGAGGTGATTATGTCAGATACAATAGGCTTGTAGACAAGTTTATTGTGTTTGAGCTTCGAATCACATTCCAAATTAGCATAACTCCTTTCTAAAGGTCTTTGTAACATTGCATTACTGCCCAGTACTTACATTTTGTAGAACTACATAAATTCTCTATACAAGGTTGCTACAGCTAGTACATAAAGTTACAACTACAACCATGAGTCTCAAGCGTGAAAGAAAAATTAATTTTACCCAAGACGAAAACCTATTTTTGGCCGACAAATATGAAGAGTTTAAACATGTCATAGATGCACCAACTACATTATGGAATGTTCCAGTTGCGTAATACTGCAGCGCAATTAGCACTTGCTGATATGGTAGCAGCGCATGGTTTCTGACAGTGTCATGTTCAATGTCTGGTGCCACTATGTCAGTAATTTGCATTATGCCTTCACGGCTAAATCTATACCGCTCATACACCTTATCATCATCAAAGAAGTCTAATGGATTTCTCCTGTCTCGGAAGACGCGTTCTTTTCTTATTTGACGACGCAGTTCAACTAGCTCCATGATTCTACGAGCCATGTTGTCAGGACGGTGTCCAAAGGCAGACTGATTAGTTGTCATCTAGTGACTTAGAGGTACCCCAGATCAACTCTAACTTTTGCCAGAATTTTAGAATGTTACTATATCTAGTTGGGTTTTATGCATCACAATTAGTAATCAACTAGGCTTAGTAAGCAACTTAAGTCCATTTTAGTTGCCAACTAGGCCTAGTAGCCTTTTATGCACATGGGCCCTGGTCTCCATGCGGAGGCGTGGGTTCGATTGCCACGTCTGACAACCTTTACTTTAACACAAGTAACCAGAAATCATCAAGATCTATTGCTGTAAACTCTCAAGTATTTGTCGTGTCAGAATGGCCGAGCGGTCTAAGGAGCCAGACTCAAGTTGATAAATCTTCACTGATCACAGTGACATATTGAGTGTTCTGCTCTCCGGTTGGAGGCGTGGGTTCGAATCCCACTTCTGACAACATTATGTTTCTTGAACAAAAACAACCTGAACTAGACATCTGGTGCAGTGTTTGTGGACAAACACAGGGCTGTTTTGTTTTTTTGTGTAAAATTATGTGATTTAAATGAAATTTCAAAAATGAAAAAAATCATAGAAAATTAGCCGATGACGTCATCATGACGTCACCATGACGTCACATACATTTTCATCTAACACATGCTGGCATAACTAAATACCACGTTTGAACTTAATGTGACTTGTACTTTTGTAGATATATGGTTTCCAAAAATGCCCCTTTAAGATGACGTCACGTGACATGTATGTGATGACGTCATCATGACCTAAAAGTTCGGCGCACATTCTGAGCAGTTGGTGTAAGTATCTGCCTACGACTTGTCTAACGACTTGAAAAAAGGACTACAGATCAACTCTTTATAGACAGCATGCCACATGAAAGCCATGGTTTCTGTCCTTCCCAGAATTCCTTTGTGTTATATTGAATTTGGTCACAATTTTTTAGATGCCTGCTATTTCTTAATACTTGAGTGAGCCACGATCACGAAATTGTTGAATTAGGTAGAGAAAAATTCAATGTATAAATTTTTAATCGGACCGACCCTTACATGCGTAAAAAAAAAAAATTGATGACGTCATTATGACGCCACACAATTTTCGCCTTTTAGGGCATATCTTTGAGACATACCAAAAGCTGCATCAAAAAGAATTTTGAAAATCTCTTGTTTTGTTTGCGAGATATATTTAAAAGAATGTTACGATTTCAAAATTTCAAAATTCATAACAAATCACGTGATGACGTCATCATGACGTCACTTTGGATTTTGCATCCTAGTACCAGTATCTACCTACCCACCAATTTTCATGACGATCGGACCTATCCTTATATGTGTTTTAAAAAAGCACATTTTTGATGATGTCATCATGACGTCACACATTTTTTTCCTTTTTAGGGCATATCTTTGAGACCTACCAAAGCTATAACAAAAAGAATTTTGAAAATATCTTGTTTTGTTTGCCAGATATATTTAAAAGAATGTTACGATTTTCAAAATTTCAAAAATTCATAACAAATCACGTGATGACGTCATCATGACGTCACTTTGTATTTTGCATCCTAGTGCCAGTATCTACCTACCCACCAATTTTCATGACGAACGGACCTATTCTTATATGTGTTTTAAAAAAGCACATTTTTGATGATGTCATCATGACGTCACACACTTTTTCCTTTTTAGGGCATATCTTTGAGACCTACCAAAGCTGTAACAAAAAGAATTTTGAAAATATCTTGTTTTGTTTGCCAGATATATTTAAAAGAATTTTACGATTTTAAAATTTCAAAAATTCATAAAACATCACGTGATGACGTCATCATGACCAAAAAGTTCGGCACACATTCTGAGCAGTTTGTCTAAGTGTCTGCCAAGTTTAAAGGCAATCGGGTGCACCAAAGTAGCCAAAGTGCCGGTAAGAAAGAAAACGTGCACAAATGCTATGGGAAAAAGTCTGAAAAGGAAAAAAAAAAAAAAAAAAAAAAAAAAAAAAAAAAAAAAAAAAAAGAACTAGAGCCAATAGTGTTTGTGGACAAACACAGGGCTGTTTCGGTTTTTGTGTGTAAAATTTGGTGATTAAAATGAAATTTCAAAAATTTTAATAAAATTTCAAAAATTAAAAAAATTATAGAAAATTAGCCGATGAGGTCATCATGACGTCACTCCGGCTTCTGCATGCTGGTGGCACTATCTACATACCCACCAATTTTTATGACGATCGGACCTACCCTTATATGTGTATCAAAAAAGCATATTTTTGATGACGTCATGATGACATCACACATTTTCCCATTTATGTGAAAGAATATGGGAGCTAACAAAGCTATTACAAAAAGAATTTTGAATTTAGCATGTTCTGTTAAAGAGATATGGGTTTAAGAAACTTTAAGGTTGAAAAAACTTTACAATTACTATAAAATCGTATGATGAGGTCATCATGACGTCACCTCAATTTTCATCTATAACACGTACTTGTCTACCACCATAGCAGGTTTGAATGCAATCGGACCTACGGTTCTCTAGATATGTGCCCTTGAAAAATGCACCTTTAAGATGACGTCACATGACAAGTGATGACGTCATCATGACGTCACTCTTCGGCATACATTTTCAGCTTAGGGTCTCTGTTTGAGTTAAACCTGATTAAGATCTGAGGTTGTTTAGTGACCAAAGTGGCTCTTACAAAATTCGTGTACAAAGTCTATGGGATTTGGGATAGAACTAAAAATTCATAGAAAATCAGCCGATGACGTCATCATGACGTCACTTTGGATTTTACATGCTAGTGGCACTATCTACCTACCCACCAATTTTCATGACGATCGGACCTATCCTTATATGTGTTTTAAAAAAGCACATTTTTGATGACGTCATCATGACGTCACACAATTTTCGCCTTTTAGGGCATATCTTTGAGACATACCAAAGCTATAACGAAAAGAATTTTGAAAATATCTTGTTGTGTTCGTTAGATATATTGAAAAGAATGTTACGATTTTCAAAATTCAAAAATTCATAACAAATCACGTGATGACGTCATCATGACGTAAAAGTTCGGCATGCATTCTGACCAGTTGGTCTAAGTGTCTGTTAAGTTTAAAGGCAATCGGTTGCTTAAAAGTAGCCAAAGTGCCGGTCAGAAAGAAAACGTGTACAAATGCTATGGGCAATAGTCTGAAAAGGAAAAAAAAGAAAAAAAAAAAAAAAGAAAAAAAAAAAATCTTAACGAAAACAAGGGCTGTTTCGGAAAACTTCCGAAACAGCCAAAAAAAAAAAAATCTTAACGAAAACAAAGGCTGTTTTGGAAAAGTTTCCAAAACAGCCAAATAGTCAAGATCTATTCCTAGAGACTAAGTTATTCGTATCGTGTCAGAATGGCCAAGCGGTCCAAGGCGCCGGATTTAAGATGATACATTTTCACTGATCGCAGTGTATATTAGGTGTTCTGGTCTCCATGCGGAGGCGTGGGTTCGAATCCCACTTCTGACAACCTATATTTTAACACCTGAATTCATCAAGATCTATTGCTGTAAACTCTGCAGCATGTGTCGTGTTAGAATGGCCGAGCGGTCTAAGGCGCCAGACTCAAGGTGATAAATCTTCACTGATCACAGTGACATATTGGGTGTTCTGGTCTCCGCATGGAGGCGTGGGTTCGAATCCCACTTCTGACAACATTTTTTTTCTTGAACAAAAACAACCTGAAATAGTCAAGATCTATTCCTAGAGACTAAGCTATTCGTATCGTATCAGAATGGCCAAGCGGTCTAAGGCGCCGGATTTTAGGTGATACATTTTTACTGATCGCAGTGTATATTAGGTGTTCTGGTCTCCATGCGGAGGCGTGGGTTCGAATCCCACTTCTGACAACCTCTTTTTTAACAACTGAATTCATCAAGATCTATTGCTGTAAACTCTGCAGTACCTGTCGTGTCAGAATGGCCGAGCGGTCTAAGGCTCCAGACTTAAGGTGAGAAATCTTCACCGATTGCAGTGTATAATTGGTGTTCTGGTCTCCATGCGGAGGCGTGGGTTCGAATGCCACATCTGACAACCTTTACTTTAACACAAGTAACCAGAAATCATCAAGATCTATTGCTGTAAACTCTCAAGTATTTGTTGTGTCAGAATGGCCGAGCGGTCTAAGGCGCCAGACTCAAGATGATAAATCTTCACTGATAACAGTGACATATTGGGTGTTCTGGTCTCCGCTTGGAGGCGTGGGTTCGAATCCCACTTCTGACAACATTTTTTTTCTTGAACAAAAACAACCTGAAATAGTCAAGATCTATTCGTAGAGACTAAGCTATTCGTATCGTGGCAGAATGGCCAAGCGGTCCAAGGCGCCGGATTTTAGGTGATACATTTTTACTGATCGCAGTGTATATTAGGTGTTCTGGTCTCTCCATGCGCAGGCGTGGGTTCGAATCCCACTTCTGACAACCTCTATTTCAACAACTGAATTCATCAAGATCTATTGCTGTAAACTCTGCAGTACCTGTCGTGTCAGAATGGCCGAGTGGTCTAAGGCTCCAGACTTAAGGTGAGAAATCTTCACTAATTGCAGTGTATAATTGGTGTTCTGGTCTCCATGCGGAGGCGTGGGTTCGAATGCCACATCTGACAACCTTTACTTTAACACAAGTAACCAGAAATCATCAAGATCTATTGCTGTAAACTCTCAAGTATTTGTCGTGTCAGAATGGCCGAGCGGTCTAAGGCGCCAGACTCAAGATGATAAATCTTCACTGATCACAGTGACATATTGGGTGTTCTGGTCTCCGCATGGAGGCGTGGGTTCGAATCCCACTTCTGACAACATTTTTTTTCTTGAACAAAAACAACCTGAAATAGTCAAGATCTATTCCTAGAGACTAAGTTATTCGTATCGTGTCAAAATGGCCAAGCGGTCCAAGGCGCCGGATTTAAGATGATACATTTTCACTGATCGCAGTGTATATTAGGTGTTCTGGTCTCCATGCGGAGGCGTGGGTTCGAATCCCACTTCTGACAACCTATATTTTAACACCTGAATTCATCAAGATCTATTGCTGTAAACTCTGCAGCATGTGTCGTGTTAGAATGGCCGAGCGGTCTAAGGCGCCAGACTCAAGGTGATAAATCTTCACTGATCACAGTGACATATTGGGTGTTCTGGTCTCCGCATGGAGGCGTGGGTTCGAATCCCACTTCTGACAACATTTTTTTTCTTGAACAAAAACAACCTGAAATAGTCAAGATCTATTCCTAGAGACTAAGCTATTCGTATCGTATCAGAATGGCCAAGCGGTCTAAGGCGCCGGATTTTAGGTGATACATTTTTACTGATCGCAGTGTATATTAGGTGTTCTGGTCTCCATGCGGAGGCGTGGGTTCGAATCCCACTTCTGACAACCTCTTTTTTAACAACTGAATTCATCAAGATCTATTGCTGTAAACTCTGCAGTACCTGTCGTGTCAGAATGGCCGAGCGGTCTAAGGCTCCAGACTTAAGGTGAGAAATCTTCACCGATTGCAGTGTATAATTGGTGTTCTGGTCTCCATGCGGAGGCGTGGGTTCGAATGCCACATCTGACAACCTTTACTTTAACACAAGTAACCAGAAATCATCAAGATCTATTGCTGTAAACTCTCAAGTATTTGTTGTGTCAGAATGGCCGAGCGGTCTAAGGCGCCAGACTCAAGATGATAAATCTTCACTGATAACAGTGACATATTGGGTGTTCTGGTCTCCGCTTGGAGGCGTGGGTTCGAATCCCACTTCTGACAACATTTTTTTTCTTGAACAAAAACAACCTGAAATAGTCAAGATCTATTCGTAGAGACTAAGCTATTCGTATCGTGGCAGAATGGCCAAGCGGTCCAAGGCGCCGGATTTTAGGTGATACATTTTTACTGATCGCAGTGTATATTAGGTGTTCTGGTCTCTCCATGCGCAGGCGTGGGTTCGAATCCCACTTCTGACAACCTCTATTTCAACAACTGAATTCATCAAGATCTATTGCTGTAAACTCTGCAGTACCTGTCGTGTCAGAATGGCCGAGTGGTCTAAGGCTCCAGACTTAAGGTGAGAAATCTTCACTAATTGCAGTGTATAATTGGTGTTCTGGTCTCCATGCGGAGGCGTGGGTTCGAATGCCACATCTGACAACCTTTACTTTAACACAAGTAACCAGAAATCATCAAGATCTATTGCTGTAAACTCTCAAGTATTTGTCGTGTCAGAATGGCCGAGCGGTCTAAGGCGCCAGACTCAAGATGATAAATCTTCACTGATCACAGTGACATATTGGGTGTTCTGGTCTCCGCATGGAGGCGTGGGTTCGAATCCCACTTCTGACAACATTTTTTTTCTTGAACAAAAACAACCTGAAATAGTCAAGATCTATTCCTAGAGACTAAGTTATTCGTATCGTGTCAAAATGGCCAAGCGGTCCAAGGCGCCGGATTTAAGATGATACATTTTCACTGATCGCAGTGTATATTAGGTGTTCTGGTCTCCATTCGGAGGCGTGGGTTCGAATCCCACTTCTGACAACCTATATTTTAACAACTGAATTCATCAAGATCTATTGCTGTAAACTCTCAAGTATTTGTCGTGTCAGAATGGCCGAGCGGTCTAAGGCGCCAGACTCAAGGTGATAAATCTTCACGGATCACAGTGACATATTGGGTGTTCTGGTCTCCGCATGGAGGCGTGGGTTCGAATCCCACTTCTCACAACATTTTTTTTCTTGAACAAAAACAACCTGAAATAGTCAAGATCTATTCCTAGAGACTAAGCTATTCCTAGAGACTAAGCTATTCGTATCGTGGCAGAATGGCCAAGCGGTCCAAGGCGCCGGATTTTAGGTGATACATTTTTACTGATCGCAGTGTATATTAGGTGTTCTGGTCTCCATGCGGAGGCGTGGGTTCGAATCCCACTTCTGACAACCTCTATTTCAACAACTGAATTCATCAAGATCTATTGCTGTAAACTCTGCAGTACCTGTCGTGTCAGAATGGCCGAGCGGTCTAAGGCTCCAGACTTAAGGTGAGAAATCTTCACTGATTGCAGTGTATAATTGGTGTTCTGGTCTCCATGCGGAGGCGTGGGTTCGATTGCAACATCTGACAACCTTTACTTTAACACAAGTAACCAGAAATCATCAAGATCTATTGCTGTAAACTCTCAAGTATTTGTCGTGTCAGAATGGCCGAGCGGTCTAAGGCGCCAGACTCAAGGTGATAAATCTTCACTGATCACAGTGACATATTGGGTGTTCTGCTCTCCGCTTGGAGGCGTGGGTTCGAATCCCACTTCTGACAACATTTTGTTTCTTGAACAAAAACAACCTGAAATAGTCAAGATCTATTCCTAGAGACTAAGTTATTCGTATCGTGTCAGAATGGCCAAGCGGTCCAAGGCGCCGGATTTAAGATGATACATTTTCACTGATCGCAGTGTATATTAGGTGTTCTGGTCTCCATGCGGAGGCGTGGGTTCGAATCCCACTTCTGACAACCTATATTTTAACAACTGAATTCATCAAGATTTATTGCTGTAAACTCTCAAGTATTTGTCGTGTCAGAATGGCCGAGCGGTCTAAGGCGCCAGACTCAAGGTGATAAATCTTCACGGATCACAGTGACATATTGGGTGTTCTGGTCTCCGCATGGAGGCGTGGGTTCGAATCCCACTTCTGACAACATTTTTTTTCTTGAACAAAAACAACCTGAAATAGTCAAGATCTATTCCTAGAGACTAAGCTATTCCTAGAGACTAAGCTATTCGTATCGTGGCAGAATGGCCAAGCGGTCCAAGGCGCCGGATTTTAGGTGATACATTTTTACTGATCGCAGTGTATATTAGGTGTTCTGGTCTCCATGCGGAGGCGTGGGTTCGAATCCCACTTCTGACAACCTCTATTTCAACAACTGAATTCATCAAGATCTATTGCTGTAAACTCTGCAGTACCTCTCGTGTCAGAATGGCCGAGCGGTCTAAGGCTCCAGACTTAAGGTGAGAAATCTTCACTGATTGCAGTGTATAATTGGTGTTCTGGTCTCCATGCGGAGGCGTGGGTTCGATTGCCACATCTGACAACCTTTACTTTAACACAAGTAACCAGAAATCATCAAGATCTATTGCTGTAAACTCTCAAGTATTTGTCGTGTCAGAATGGCCGAGCGGTCTAAGGCGCCAGACTCAAGGTGATAAATCTTCACTGATCACAGTGACATATTGGGTGTTCTGCTCTCCGCTTGGAGGCGTGGGTTCGAATCCCACTTCTGACAACATTTTGTTTCTTGAACAAAAACAACCTGAAATAGTCAAGATCTATTCCTAGAGACTAAGTTATTCGTATCGTGTCAGAATGGCCAAGCGGTCCAAGGCGCCGGATTTAAGATGATACATTTTCACTGATCGCAGTGTATATTAGGTGTTCTGGTCTCCATGCGGAGGCGTGGGTTCGAATCCCACTTCTGACAACCTATATTTTAACAACTGAATTCATCAAGATTTATTGCTGTAAACTCTCAAGTATTTGTCGTGTCAGAATGGCCGAGCGGTCTAAGGCGCCAGACTCAAGGTGATAAATCTTCACGGATCACAGTGACATATTGGGTGTTCTGGTCTCCGCATGGAGGCGTGGGTTCGAATCCCACTTCTGACAACATTTTTTTTCTTGAACAAAAACAACCTGAAATAGTCAAGATCTATTCCTAGAGACTAAGCTATTCCTAGAGACTAAGCTTTTCGTATCGTGGCAGAATGGCCAAGCGGTCCAAGGCGCCGGATTTTAGGTGATACATTTTTACTGATCGCAGTGTATATTAGGTGTTCTGGTCTCCATGCGGAGGCGTGGGTTCGAATCCCACTTCTGACAACCTCTATTTCAACAACTGAATTCATCAAGATCTATTGCTGTAAACTCTGCAGTACCTGTCGTGTCAGAATGGCCGAGCGGTCTAAGGCTCCAGACTTAAGGTGAGAAATCTTCACTGATTGCAGTGTATAATTGGTGTTCTGGTCTCCATGCGGAGGCGTGGGTTCGAATGCCACATCTGACAACCTTTACTTTAACACAAGTAACCAGAAATCATCAAGATCTATTGCTGTAAACTCTCAAGTATTTGTCGTGTCAGAATGGCCGAGCGGTCTAAGGCGCCGGATTTAAGATGATACATTTTCACTGATCGCAGTGTATATTAGGTGTTCTGGTCTCCATGCGGAGGCGTGGGTTCGAATCCCACTTCTGACAACCTCTATTTCAACAACTGAATTCATCAAGATCTATTGCTGTAAACTCTGCAGTACCTGTCGTGTCAGAATGGCCGAGCGGTCTAAGGCTCCAGACTTAAGGTGAGAAATCTTCACTGATTGCAGTGTATAATTGGTGTTCTGGTCTCCATGCGGAGGCGTGGGTTCGATTGCAACATCTGACAACCTTTACTTTAACACAAGTAACCAGAAATCATCAAGATCTATTGCTGTAAACTCTCAAGTATTTGTCGTGTCAGAATGGCCGAGCGGTCTAAGGCGCCAGACTCAAGGTGATAAATCTTCACTGATCACAGTGACATATTGGGTGTTCTGCTCTCCGCTTGGAGGCGTGGGTTCGAATCCCACTTCTGACAACATTTTGTTTCTTGAACAAAAACAACCTGAAATAGTCAAGATCTATTCCTAGAGACTAAGTTATTCGTATCGTGTCAGAATGGCCAAGCGGTCCAAGGCGCCGGATTTAAGATGATACATTTTCACTGATCGCAGTGTATATTAGGTGTTCTGGTCTCCATGCGGAGGCGTGGGTTCGAATCCCACTTCTGACAACCTATATTTTAACAACTGAATTCATCAAGATTTATTGCTGTAAACTCTCAAGTATTTTTTGTGTCAGAATGGCCGAGCGGTCTAAGGCGCCAGACTCAAGGTGATAAATCTTCACGGATCACAGTGACATATTGGGTGTTCTGGTCTCCGCATGGAGGCGTGGGTTCGAATCCCACTTCTGACAACATTTTTTTTCTTGAACAAAAACAACCTGAAATAGTCAAGATCTATTCCTAGAGACTAAGCTATTCCTAGAGACTAAGCTATTCGTATCGTGGCAGAATGGCCAAGCGGTCCAAGGCGCCGGATTTTAGGTGATACATTTTTACTGATCGCAGTGTATATTAGGTGTTCTGGTCTCCATGCGGAGGCGTGGGTTCGAATCCCACTTCTGACAACCTCTATTTCAACAACTGAATTCATCAAGATCTATTGCTGTAAACTCTGCAGTACCTGTCGTGTCAGAATGGCCGAGCGGTCTAAGGCTCCAGACTTAAGGTGAGAAATCTTCACTGATTGCAGTGTATAATTGGTGTTCTGGTCTCCATGCGGAGGCGTGGGTTCGATTGCCACATCTGACAACCTTTACTTTAACACAAGTAACCAGAAATCATCAAGATCTATTGCTGTAAACTCTCAAGTATTTGTCGTGTCAGAATGGCCGAGCGGTCTAAGGCGCCAGACTCAAGGTGATAAATCTTCACTGATCACAGTGACATATTGGGTGTTCTGCTCTCCGCTTGGAGGCGTGGGTTCGAATCCCACTTCTGACAACATTTTGTTTCTTGAACAAAAACAACCTGAAATAGTCAAGATCTATTCCTAGAGACTAAGTTATTCGTATCGTGTCAGAATGGCCAAGCGGTCCAAGGCGCCGGATTTAAGATGATACATTTTCACTGATCGCAGTGTATATTAGGTGTTCTGGTCTCCATGCGGAGGCGTGGGTTCGAATCCCACTTCTGACAACCTATATTTTAACAACTGAATTCATCAAGATTTATTGCTGTAAACTCTCAAGTATTTGTCGTGTCAGAATGGCCGAGCGGTCTAAGGCGCCAGACTCAAGGTGATAAATCTTCACGGATCACAGTGACATATTGGGTGTTCTGGTCTCCGCATGGAGGCGTGGGTTCGAATCCCACTTCTGACAACATTTTTTTTCTTGAACAAAAACAACCTGAAATAGTCAAGATCTATTCCTAGAGACTAAGCTATTCCTAGAGACTAAGCTTTTCGTATCGTGGCAGAATGGCCAAGCGGTCCAAGGCGCCGGATTTTAGGTGATACATTTTTACTGATCGCAGTGTATATTAGGTGTTCTGGTCTCCATGCGGAGGCGTGGGTTCGAATCCCACTTCTGACAACCTCTATTTCAACAACTGAATTCATCAAGATCTATTGCTGTAAACTCTGCAGTACCTGTCGTGTCAGAATGGCCGAGCGGTCTAAGGCTCCAGACTTAAGGTGAGAAATCTTCACTGATTGCAGTGTATAATTGGTGTTCTGGTCTCCATGCGGAGGCGTGGGTTCGAATGCCACATCTGACAACCTTTACTTTAACACAAGTAACCAGAAATCATCAAGATCTATTGCTGTAAACTCTCAAGTATTTGTCGTGTCAGAATGGCCGAGCGGTCTAAGGCGCCAGACTCAAGGTGATAAATCTTCACTGATCACAGTGACATATTGGGTGTTCTGCTCTCCGCTTGGAGGCGTGGGTTCGAATCCCACTTCTGACAACATTTTGTTTCTTGAACAAAAACAACCTGAAATAGTCAAGATCTATTCCTAGAGACTAAGTTATTCGTATCGTGTCAGAATGGCCAAGCGGTCCAAGGCGCCGGATTTAAGATGATACATTTTCACTGATCGCAGTGTATATTAGGTGTTCTGGTCTCCATGCGGAGGCGTGGGTTCGAATCCCACTTCTGACAACCTATATTTTAACAACTGAATTCATCAAGATCTATTGCTGTAAACTCTGCTGCACGTGTCGTGTTAGAATGGCCGAGCGGTCTAAGGCGCCAGACTCAAGGTGATAAATCTTCACTGATCACAGTGACATATTGGGTTTTCTGGTCTCCGCTTGGAGGCGTGGGTTCGAATCCCACTTCAGACAACATTTTGTTTCTTGAACAAAAACAACCTGGAATAGTCAAGATCTATTCCTAGAGACTAAGTTATTCGTATCGTGTCAAAATGGCCAAGCGGTCCAAGGCGCCGGATTTAAGATGATGCATTTTCACTGATCGCAGTGTATATTAGGTGTTCTGGTCTCCATGCGGAGGCGTGGGTTCGAATCCCACTTCTGACAACCTATATTTTAACACCTGAATTCATCAAGATCTATTGCTGTAAACTCTGCAGCATGTGTCGTGTTAGAATGGCCGAGCGGTCTAAGGCGCCAGACTCAAGGTGATAAATCTTCACTGATCACAGTGACATATTGGGTGTTCTGGTCTCCGTATGGAGGCGTGGGTTCGAATCCCACTTCTGACAACATTTCTTTTCTTGAACAAAAACAACCTGAAATAGTCAAGATCTATTCCTAGAGACTAAGTTATTCGTATCGTGTCAGAATGGCCAAGCGGTCTAAGGCGCCGGATTTTAGGTGATACATTTTTACTGAACGCAGTGTATATTAGGTGTTCTGGTCTCCATGCGGAGGCGTGGGTTCGAATCCCACTTCTGACAACCTCTTTTTTAACAACTGAATTCATCAAGATCTATTACTGTAAACTCTGCAGAACCTGTTGTGTCAGAATAGCCGAGCGGTCTAAGGCGCCAGACTCAAGATGATAAATCTTCACTGATCACAGTGACATATTGGGTGTTCTGGTCTCCGCATGGAGGCGTGGGTTCGAATCCCACTTCTGACAACATTTTTTTTCTTGAACAAAAACAACCTGAAATAGTCAAGATCTATTCCTAGAGACTAAGCTATTCGTATCGTATCAGAATGGCCAAGCGGTCTAAGGCGCCGGATTTTAGGTGATACATTTTTACTGATCGCAGTGTATATTAGGTGTTCTGGTCTCCATGCGGAGGCGTGGGTTCGAATCCCACTTCTGACAACCTCTTTTTTAACAACTGAATTCATCAAGATCTATTGCTGTAAACTCTGCAGTACCTGTAGTGTCAGAATGGCCGAGCGGTCTAAGGCTCCAGACTTAAGGTGAGAAATTTTCACTGATTGCAGTGTATAATTGGTGTTCTGGTCTCCATGCTGAGGCATGGGTTCGAATGCCACATCTGACAACCTTTACTTTAACACAAGTAACCAGAAATCATCAAGATCTATTGCTGTAAACTCTCAAGTATTTGTCGTGTCAGAATGGCCGAGCGGTCTAAGGCGCCAGACTCAAGGTGATAAATCTTCACTGATCACAGTGACATATTGGGTGTTCTGGTCTCCGCTTGGAGGCGTGTGTTCGAATCCCACTTCTGACAACATTTTTTTTCTTGAACAAAAACAACCTGAAATAGTCAAGATCTATTCCTAGAGACTAAGTTATTCGTATCGTGTCAGAATGGCCAAGCGGTCCAAGGCGACGGATTTATGGTGATGCATTTTCACTGATCGCAGTGCATATTAGGTGTTCTGGTCTCCATGCGGAGGCGTGGGTTCGAATCCCACTTCTGACAACCTTTATTTTAACAACTGAATTCATCAAGATCTATTGCTGTAAACTCTACAGCACGTGTCGTGTCAAATGGCCGAGCGGTCTAAGGCGCCAGACTCAAGGTGATAAATCTTCACTGATCACAGTGACATATTGGGTGTTCTGGTCTCCATATGGAGGCGTGGGTTCGAATCCCACTTCTGACAACATTTTTTTTCTTGAACAAAAACAACCTGAAATAGTCAAGATCTATTCCTAGAGACTAAGCTATTCGTATCGTGTCAGAATGGCCAAGCGGTCCAAGGCGCCGGACTTAAGGTGATTAATCTTCACTGATCGCAATGTATATTAGGTTTTCTGGTCTCCATGCGGAGGCGTGGGTTCGAATCCCACTTCTGACAACCTTTATTTTAACAACTGAATTCATCAAGAGCTATTGTTGTAAACTCTGCATTACTTGTCGTGTCAGAATGGCCGAGCGGTCTAAGGCGCCAGACTCAAGGTGATAAATCTTCACTGATCACAGTGACATATTGGGTGTTCTGGTCTCCGTGTAGAGGCGTGTGTTCAGATCCCACTTCTGCCAACATCTCTTTTTCCGGATCAAAAACAACCTGAAATAGTCAAGATATATTCCTAGAGACAAATAAGCTATTCGTATCGTGTCAGAATGGCCGAGCGGTCTAAGGCGCCAGACTTAAGGTGATCAATCTTCACTGATCGCAGTGTATAGTAGGTGTTCTGGTCTCCATGCGGAGTCGTGGGTTCGAATCCCACTTCTGACAACCTCTATTTTAACAACTGAATTCATCAAGCTCTATTGCTGTAAACTCTGCAGTACGTGTCGTGTCAGAATGGCCGAGCGGTCTAAGGCTCCAGACTTAAGGTGAGAAATCTTCACTGATCGCAGTGTATAATTAGTGTTCTGTCTCCATACGGAGGCGTGGGTTCGAATGGCACTTCTGACAACCTTTACTTTAACACAAGTAACCAGAAATCATCAAGATCTATTGCTGTAAACTCTCAAGTATTTGTCGTGTCAGAATGGCCGAGCGGTCTAAGGCGCCAGACTCAAGGTGATAAATCTTCACGGATCACAGTGACATATTGAGTGTTCTGGTCTCCGCATGGAGGCGTGGGTTCGAATCCCACTTCTGACAACATTTTTTTTCTTGAACAAAAACAACCTGAAATAGTCAAGATCTATTCCTAGAGACTAAGCTATTCGTATCGTATCAGAATGGCCAAGCGGTCTAAGGCGCCGGATTTTAGGTGATACATTTTTTGATATTAGGTGTTCTGGTCTCCATGCGGAGGCGTGGGTTCGAATCCCACTTCTGACAACCTCTTTTTTAACAACTGAATTCATCAAGATCTATTGCTGTAAACTCTGCAGTACCTGTCGTGTCAGAATGGCCGAGTGGTCTAAGGCGCCAGACTCAAGATGATAAATCTTCACTGATCACAGTGACATATTGGGTGTTCTGGTCTCCGCATGGAGGCGTGGGTTCGAATCCCACTTCTGACAACATTTTTTTTCTTGAACAAAAACAACCTGAAATAGTCAAGATCTATTCCTAGAGACTAAGCTATTCGTATCGTATCAGAATGGCCAAGCGGTCTAAGGCGCCGGATTTTAGGTGATACATTTTTACTGATCGCAGTGTATATTAGGTGTTCTGGTCTCCATGCGGAGGCGTGGGTTCGAATCCCACTTCTGACAACCTCTTTTTTAACAACTGAATTCATCAAGATCTATTGCTGTAAACTCTGCAGTACCTGTCGTGTCAGAATGGCCGAGCGGTCTAAGGCTCCAGACTTAAGGTGAGAAATCTTCACTGATTGCAGTGTATAATTGGTGTTCTGGTCTCCATGCGGAGGCGTGGGTTCGAATGCCACATCTGACAACCTTTACTTTAACACAAGTAACCAGAAATCATCAAGATCTATTGCTGTAAACTCTCAAGTATTTGTCGTGTCAGAATGGCCGAGCGGTCTAAGGCGCCAGACTCAAGGTGATAAATCTTCACTGATCACAGTGACATATTGGGTGTTCTGGTCTCCGCTTGGAGGCGTGGGTTCGAATCCCACTTCTGACAACATTTTTTTTCTTGAACAAAAACAACCTGAAATAGTCAAGATCTATTCCTAGAGACTAAGTTATTCGTATCGTGTCAGAATGGCCAAGTGGTCCAAGGCGACGGATTTATGGTGATACATTTTTACTGATCGCAGTGTATATTAGGTTTTCTGGTCTCCATGCGGAGGCGTGGGTTCGAATCCCACTTCTGTCAACCTTTATTTTAACAACTGAATTCATCAAGAGCTATTGTTGTAAACTCTGCATTACTTGTCGTGTCAGAATGGCCGAGCGGTCTAAGGCGCCAGACTCAAGGTGATAAATTTTCACTGATCACAGTGACATATTGGGTGTTCTGGTCTCCGTGTAGAGGCGTGTGTTCAGATCCCACTTCTGACAACATCTTTTTTTCCGGATCAAAAACAACCTGAAATAGTCAAGATATATTCCTAGAGACAAATAAGCTATTCGTATCGTGTCAGAATGGCCGAGCGGTCTAAGGCGCCATACTTAAGGTGATCAATCTTCACTGATCGCAGTGTATAGTAGGTGTTCTGGTCTCCATGCGGAGTCGTGGGTTCGAATCCCAATTCTGACAACCTCTATTTTAACAACTGAATTCATCAAGATCTATTGCTGTAAACTCTGCAGTACGTGTCGTGTCAGAATGGCCGAGCGGTCTAAGGCTCCAGACTTAAGGTGAGAAATCTTCACTCATCGCAGTGTATAACTGGTGTTCTGTCTCCATACGGAGGCGTGGGTTCGAATGGCACTTCTGACAACCTTTACTTTAACACAAGTAACCAGAAATCATCAAGATCTATTGCTGTAAACTCTCAAGTATTTGTCGTGTCAGAATGGCCGAGCGGTCTAAGGCGCCAGACTCAAGGTGATAAATCTTCACGGATCACAGTGACATATTGGGTGTTCTGGTCTCCGCATGGAGGCGTGGGTTCGAATCCCACTTCTGACAACATTTGTTTTCTTGAACAAAAACAACCTGAAATAGTCAAGATCTATTCCTAGAGACTAAGTTATTCGTATCGTGTCAGAATGGCCAAGTGGTCCAAGGCGACGGATTTATGGTTATACATTTTTACTGATCGCAGTGTATATTAGGTTTTCTGGTCTCCATGCGGAGGCGTGGGTTCGAATCCCACTTCTGACAACCTTTATTTTAACAACTGAATTCATCAAGAGCTATTGTTGTAAACTCTGCATTACTTGTCGTGTCAGAATGGCCGAGCGGTCTAAGGCGCCAGACTCAAGGTGATAAATCTTCACTGATCACAGTGACATATTGGGTGTTCTGGTCTCCGTGTAGAGGCGTGTGTTCAGATCCCACTTCTGACAACATCTTTTTTTCCGGATCAAAAACAACCTGAAATAGTCAAGATATATTCCTAGAGACAAATAAGCTATTCGTATCGTGTCAGAATGGCCGAGCGGTCTAAGGCGCCAGACTTAAGGTGATCAATCTTCACTGATCGCAGTGTATAGTAGGTGTTCTGGTCTCCATGCGGAGTCGTGGGTTCGAATCCCACTTCTGACAACCTCTATTTTAACAACTGAATTCATCAAGATCTATTGCTGTAAACTCTGCAGTACGTGTCGTGTCAGAATGGCCGAGCGGTCTAAGGCTCCAGACTTAAAGTGAGAAATCTTCACTGATCCCAGTGTATAACTGGTGTTCTGTCTCCATACGGAGGCGTGGGTTCGAATGGCACTTCTGACAACCTTTACTTTAACACAAGTAACCAGAAATCATCAAGATCTATTGCTGTAAACTCTCAAGTATTTGTCGTGTCAGAATGGCCGAGCGGTCTAAGGCGCCAGACTCAAGGTGATAAATCTTCACGGATCACAGTGACATATTGGGTGTTCTGGTCTCCGCATGGAGGCGTGGGTTCGAATCCCACTTCTGACAACATTTTTTTTCTTGAACAAAAACAACCTGAAATAGTCAAGATCTATTCCTAGAGACTAAGCTATTCGTATCGTGGCAGAATGGCCAAGCGGTCCAAGGCGCCGGATTTTAGGTGATACATTTTTACTGATCGCAGTGTATATTAGGTGTTCTGGTCTCCATGCGGAGGCGTGGGTTCGAATCCCACTTCTGACAACCTCTATTTCAACAACTGAATTCATCAAGATCTATTGCTGTAAACTCTGCAGTACCTGTCGTGTCAGAATGGCCGAGCGGTCTAAGGCTCCAGACTTAAGGTGAGAAATCTTCACTGATTGCAGTGTATAATTGGTGTTCTGGTCTCCATGCGGAGGCGTGGGTTCGAATGCCACATCTGACAACCTTTACTTTAACACAAGTAACCAGAAATCATCAAGATCTATTGCTGTAAACTCTCAAGTATTAGTCGTGTCAGAATGGCCGAGCGGTCTAAGGCGCCAGACTCAAGGTGATCAATCTTCACTGATCACAGTGACATATTGGGTGTTCTGCTCTTCGCTTGGAGGCGTGGGTTCGAATCCCACTTCTGACAACATTTTGTTTCTTGAACAAAAACAACCTGAAATAGTCAAGATCTATTCCTAGAGACTAAGTTATTCGTATCGTGTCAGAATGGCCAAGCGGTCCAAGGCGCCGGATTTAAGATGATACATTTTCACTGATCGCAGTGTATATTAGGTGTTCTGGTCACCATGCGGAGGCGTGGGTTCGAATCCCACTTCTGACAACCTATGTTTTAACAACTGAATTCATCAAGATCTATTGCTGTAAACTCTGCTGCACGTGTCGTGTTAGAATGGCCGAGCGGTCTAAGGCGCCAGACTCAAGGTGATAAATCTTCACTGATCGCAGTGTATCATTGGTGTTCTGTCCTCCATGCGGAGGCGTGGGTTCGAATGCCACTTCTGACAACCTTTACTTTAACACAAGTAACCAGAAATCATCAAGATCTATTGCTGTAAACTCTCAAGTATTTGTCGTGTCAGAATGGCCGAGCGGTCTAAGGCGCCAGACTCAAGGTGATAAATCTTCACGGATCACAGTGACATTTTGGGTGTTCTGGTTTCCGCATGGAGGCGTGGGTTCGAATCCCACTTCTGACAACATTTTTTTTCTTGAACAAAAACAACCTGAAATAGTCAAGATCTATTCCTAGAGACTAAGCTATTCGTATCGTATCAGAATGGCCAAGCGGTCTAAGGCGCCGGATTTTAGGTGATACATTTTTACTGATCGCAGTGTATATTAGGTGTTCTGGTCTCCATGCGGAGGCGTGGGTTCGAATCCCACTTCTGACAACCTCTTTTTTAACAACTGAATTCATCAAGATCTATTGCTGTAAACTCTGCAATACCTGTCGTGTCAGAATGGCCGAGCGGTCTAAGGCGCCAGACTCAAGATGATAAATCTTCACTGATCACAGTGACATATTGGGTGTTCTGGTCTCCGCATGGAGGCGTGGGTTCGAATCCCACTTCTGACAGCATTTTTTTTCTTGAACAAAAACAACCTGAAATAGTCAAGATCTATTCCTAGAGACTAAGCTATTCGTATCGTATCAGAATGGCCAAGCGGTCTAAGGAGCCGGATTTTAGGTGATACATTTTTACTGATCGCAGTGTATATTAGGTGTTCTGGTCTCCATGCGGAGGCGTGGGTTCGAATCCCACTTCTGACAACCTCTCTTTTAACAACTGAATTCATCAAGATCTATTGCTGTAAACTCTACAGTACCTGTCGTGTCAAAATGGCCGAGCGGTCTAAGGCTCCACACTAAAGGTGAGAAATCTTCACTGATTGCAGTGTATAATTGGTGTTCTGGTCTCCATGCGGAGGCGTGGGTTCGAATGCCACATCTGACAACCTTTACTTTAACACAAGTAACCAGAAATCATCAAGATCTATTGCTGTAAACTCTCAAGTATTTGTCGTGTCAGAATGGCCGAGCGGTCTAAGGCGCCAGACTCAAGGTGATAAATCTTCACTGATCACAGTGACATATAGGGTTTTCTGGTCTCCGCTTGGAGGCGTGGGTTCGAATCCCACTTCAGACAACATTTTGTTTCTTGAACAAAAACAACCTGAAATAGTCAAGATCTATTCCTAGAGACTAAGTTATTCGTATCGTGTCAAAATGGCCAAGCGGTCCAAGGCGCCGGATTTAAGATGATACATTTTCACTGATCGCAGTGTATGTTAGGTGTTCTGGTCTCCATGCGGAGGCGTGGGTTCGAATCCCACTTCTGACAACCTCTTTTTTAACAACTGAATTCATCAAGATCTATTGCTGTAAACTCTGCAATACCTGTCGTGTCAGAATGGCCGAGCGGTCTAAGGCGCCAGACTCAAGATGATAAATCTTCACTGATCACAGTGACATATTGGGTGTTCTGGTCTCCGTATGGAGGCGTGGGTTCGAATCCCACTTCTGACAACATTTTTTTTCTTGAACAAAAACAACCTGAAATAGTCAAGATCTATTCCTAGAGACTAAGCTATTCGTATCGTGTCAGAATGGCCAAGCGGTCTGAGGCGCCGGATTTTAGGTGATACATTTTTACTGATCGCAGTATATGTTAGGTGTTCTGGTCTCCATGCGGAGGCGTGGGTTCGAATCCCACTTCTGACAACCTCTTTTTTAACAACTGAATTCATCAAGATCTATTGCTATAAACTCTGCAGTACCTGTAGTGTCAGAATGGCCGAGCGGTCTAAGTCTCCAGACTTAAGGTGAGAAATCTTCACTGATTGCAGTGTATAATTGGTGTTCTGGTCTCCATGCGGAGGCATGGGTTCGAATGCCACATCTGACAACCTTTACTTTAACACAAGTAACCAGAAATCATCAAGGTCCAAGGCGACGGATTTATGGTGATACATTTTTACTGATCGCAGTGTATATTAGGTTTTCTGGTCTCCATGCGGAGGCGTGGGTTCGAATCCCACTTCTGACAACATTTATTTTAACAACTGAATTGATCAAGAGCTATTGTTGTAAACTCTGCATTACTTGTCGTGTCAGAATGGCCGAGCGGTCTAAGGCGCCAGACTCAAGGTGATAAATCTTCACTGATCACAGTGACAAAATGGGTGTTCTGGTCTCCGTGTAGAGGCGTGTGTTCAGATCCCACTTCTGACAACATCTTTTTTTTCCGGATCAAAAACAACCTGAAATAGTCAAGATATATTCCTAGAGACAAATAAGCTATTCGTATCGTGTCAGAATGGCCGAGCGGTCTAAGGCGCCAGACTTAAGGTGATCAATCTTCACTGATCGCAGTGTATAGTAGGTGTTCTGGTCTCCATGCGGAGTCGTGGGTTCGAATCCCACTTCTGACAACCTCTATTTTAACAACTGAATTCATCAAGATCTATTGCTGTAAACTCTGCAGTACGTGTCGTGTCAGAATGGCCGAGCGGTCTAAGGCTCCAGACTTAAGGTGAGAAATCTTCACTGATCGCAGTGTATAACTGGTGTTCTGTCTCCATACGGAGGCGTGGGTTCGAATGGCACTTCTGACAACCTTTACTTTAACACAAGTAACCAGAAATCATCAAGATCTATTGCTGTAAACTCTCAAGTATTTGTCGTGTCAGAATGGCCGAGAGGTCTAAGGCGCCAGACTCAAGGTGATAAATCTTCACGGATCACAGTGACAAATTGGGTGTTCTGGTCTCCGCATGGAGGCGTGGGTTCGAATCCCACTTCTGACAACATTTGTTTTCTTGAACAAAAACAACCTGAAATAGTCAAGATCTATTCCTAGAGACTAAGCTATTCGTATCGTGGCAGAATGGCCAAGCGGTCCAAGGCGCCGGATTTTAGGTGATACATTTTTACTGATCGCAGTGTATATTAGGTGTTCTGGTCTCCATGCGGAGGCGTGGGTTCGAATCCCACTTCTGACAACCTCTATTTCAACAACTGAATTCATCAAGATCTATTGCTGTAAACTCTGCAGTACCTGTCGTGTCAGAATGGCCGAGCGGTCTAAGGCTCCAGACTTAAGGTGAGAAATCTTCACTGATTGCAGTGTATAATTGGTGTTCTGGTCTCCATGCGGAGGCGTGGGTTCGAATGCCACATCTGACAACCTTTACTTTAACACAAGTAACCAGAAATCATCAAGATCTATTGCTGTAAACTCTCAAGTATTTGTCGTGTCAGAATGGCCGAGCGGTCTAAGGCGCCAGACTCAAGGTGATAAATCTTCACTGATCACAGTGACATATTGGGTGTTCTGCTCTTCGCTTGGAGGCGTGGGTTCGAATCCCACTTCTGACAACATTTTGTTTCTTGAACAAAAACAACCTGAAATAGTCAAGATCTATTCCTAGAGACTAAGTTATTCGTATCGTGTCAGAATGGCCAAGCGGTCCAAGGCGCCGGATTTAAGATGATACATTTTCACTGATCGCAGTGCATATTAGGTGTTCTGGTCTCCATGCGGAGGCGTGGGTTCGAATCCCACTTCTGACAACCTTTATTTTAACAACTGAATTCATCAAGATCTATTGCTGTAAACTCTGCAGTACGTGTCGTGTCAGAATGGCCGAGCGGTCTAAGGCTCCAGACTTAAGGTGAGAAATCTTCACTGATCGCAGTGTATAACTGGTGTTCTGTCTCCATACGGAGGCGTGGGTTCGAATGGCACTTCTGACAACCTTTACTTTAACACAAGTAACCAGAAATCATCAAGATCTATTGCTGTAAACTCTCAAGTATTTGTCGTGTCAGAATGGCCGAGCGGTCTAAGGCGCCAGACTCAAGGTGATAAATCTTCACTGATCACAGTGACATATTGGGTGTTCTGGTCTCCGCATGGAGGCGTGGGTTCGAATCCCACTTCTGACAACATTTTTTTTCTTGAACAAAAACAACCTGAAATAGTCAAGATCTATTCCTAGAGACTAAGTTATTCGTATCGTGTCAGAATGGCCAAGTGGTCCAAGGCGACGGATTTATGGTGATACATTTTTACTGATCGCAGTGTATATTAGGTTTTCTGGTCTCCATGCGGAGGCGTGGGTTCGAATCCCACTTCTGACAACATTTATTTTAACAACTGAATTGATCAAGAGCTATTGTTGTAAACTCTGCATTACTTGTCGTGTCAGAATGGCCGAGCGGTCTAAGGCGCCAGACTCAAGGTGATAAATCTTCACTGATCACAGTGACAAATTGGGTGTTCTGCTCTCCGTGTAGAGGCGTGTGTTCAGATCCCACTTCTGACAACATCTTTTTTTTCCGGATCAAAAACAACCTGAAATAGTCAAGATATATTCCTAGAGACAAATAAGCTATTCGTATCGTGTCAGAATGGCCGAGCGGTCTAAGGCGCCAGACTTAAGGTGATCAATCTTCACTGATCGCAGTGTATAGTAGGTGTTCTGGTCTCCATGCGGAGTCGTGGGTTCGAATCCCACTTCTGACAACCTCTATTTTAACAACTGAATTCATCAAGATCTATTGCTGTAAACTCTGCAGTACCTGTCGTGTCAGAATGGCCGAGCGGTCTAAGGCTCCAGACTTAAGGTGAGAAATCTTCACTGATCGCAGTGTATAACTGGTGTTCTGTCTCCATACGGAGGCGTGGGTTCGAATGGCACTTCTGACAACCTTTACTTTAACACAAGTAACCAGAAATCATCAAGATCTATTGCTGTAAACTCTCAAGTATTTGTCGTGTCAGAATGGCCGAGAGGTCTAAGGCGCCAGACTCAAGGTGATAAATCTTCACGGATCACAGTGACAAATTGGGTGTTCTGGTCTCCGCATGGAGGCGTGGGTTCGAATCCCACTTCTGACAACATTTGTTTTCTTGAACAAAAACAACCTGAAATAGTCAAGATCTATTCCTAGAGACTAAGCTATTCGTATCGTGGCAGAATGGCCAAGCGGTCCAAGGCGCCGGATTTTAGGTGATACATTTTTACTGATCGCAGTGTATATTAGGTGTTCTGGTCTCCATGCGGAGGCGTGGGTTCGAATCCCACTTCTGACAACCTCTATTTCAACAACTGAATTCATCAAGATCTATTGCTGTAAACTCTGCATTACCTGTCGTGTCAGAATGGCCGAGCGGTCTAAGGCTCCAGACTTAAGGTGAGAAATCTTCACTGATTGCAGTGTATAATTGGTGTTCTGGTCTCCATGCGGAGGCGTGGGTTCGAATGCCACATCTGACAACCTTTACTTTAACACAAGTAACCAGAAATCATCAAGATCTATTGCTGTAAACTCTCAAGTATTTGTCGTGTCAGAATGGCCGAGCGGTCTAAGGCGCCAGACTCAAGGTGATAAATCTTCACTGAACACAGTGACATATTGGGTGTTCTGCTCTCCGCTTGGAGGCGTGGGTTCGAATCCCACTTCTGACAACATTTTGTTTCTTGAACAAAAACAACCTGAAATAGTCAAGATCTATTCCTAGAGACTAAGTTATTCGTATCGAGTCAGAATGGCCAAGCGGTCCAAGGCGCCGGATTTAAGATGATACATTTTCACTGATCGCAGTGTATATTAGGTGTTCTGGTCTCCATGCGGAGGCGTGGGTTCGAATCCCACTTCTGACAACCTGTGTTTTAACAACTGAATTCATCAAGATCTATTGCTGTAAACTCTGCTGCACGTGTCGTGTTAGAATGGCCGAGCGGTCTAAGGCGCCAGACTCAAGGTGATAAATCTTCACTGATCACAGTGACATATTGGGTGTTCTGTTCTCCGTGTAGAGGCGTGTGTTCAGATCCCACTTCTGACAACTTTTTTTTTTCCGGATCAAAAACAACCTGAAATAGTCAAGATATATTCCTAGAGACAAATAAGCTATTCGTATCGTGTCAGAATGGCCGAACGGTCTAAGGCGCCAGACTTAAGGTGATCAATCTTCACTGATCGCAGTGTATAGTAGGTGTTCTGGTCTCCATGCGGAGTCGTGGGTTCGAATCCCACTTCTGACAACCTCTATTTTAACAACTGAATTCATCAAGATCTATTGCTGTAAACTCTGCAGTACGTGTCGTGTCAGAATGGCCGAGCGGTCTAAGGCTCCAGACTTAAGATGAGAAATCTTCACTGATCGCAGTGTATAACTGGTGTTCTGTCTCCATACGGAGGCGTGGGTTCGAATGGCACTTCTGACAACCTTTACTTTAACACAAGTAACCAGAAATCATCAAGATCTATTGCTGTAAACTCTCAAGTATTTGTCGTGTCAGAATGGCCGAGCGGTCTAAGGCGCCAGACTCAAGGTGATAAATCTTCACTGATCACAGTGACATATTGGGTGTTCTGGTCTCCGCTTGGAGGCGTGGGTTCGAATCCCACTTCTGACAACATTTTTTTTCTTGAACAAAAACAACCTGAAATAGTCAAGATCTATTCCTAGAGACTAAGTTATTCGTATCGTGTCAGAATGGCCAAGCGGTCCAAGGCGACGGATTTATGGTGATACATTTTCACTGATCGCAGTGCATATTAGGTGTTCTGGTCTCCATGCGGAGGCGTGGGTTCGAATCCCACTTCTGACAACCTTTATTTTAACAACTGAATTCATCAAGATCTATTGCTGTAAACTCTACAGCACGTGTCGTGTCAAATGGCCGAGCGGTCTAAGGCGCCAGACTCAAGGTGATAAATCTTCACTGATCACAGTGACATATTGGGTGTTCTGGTCTCCGTATGGAGGCGTGGGTTCGAATCCCACTTCTGACAACATTTTTTTTCTTGAACAAAAACAACCTGAAATAGTCAAGATCTATTCCTAGAGACTAAGCTATTCGTATCGTGTCAGAATGGCCAAGCGGTCCAAGGCGCCGGACTTAAGGTGATAAATCTTCACTGATCGCAGTGTATATTAGGTTTTCTGGTCTCCATGCGGAGGCGTGGGTTCGAATCCCACTTCTCACAACCTTTATTTTAACAACTGAATTCATCAAGAGCTATTGTTGTAAACTCTGCATTACTTGTCGTGTCAGAATGGCCGAGCGGTCTAAGGCGCCAGACTCAAGGTGATAAATCTTCACTGATCACAGTGACATATTGGGTGTTCTGGTCTCCGTGTAGAGGCGTGTGTTCAGATCCCACTTCTGACAACATCTCTTTTTCCGGATCAAAAACAACCTGAAATAGTCAAGATATATTCCTAGACACAAATAAGCTATTCGTATCGTGTCAGAATGGCCGAGCGGTCTAAGGCGCCAGACTTAAGGTGATCAATCTTCACTGATCGCAGTGTATAGTAGGTGTTCTGGTCTCCATGCGGAGTCGTGGGTTCGAATCCCACTTCTGACAACCTCTATTTTAACAACTGAATTCATCAAGATCTATTGCTGTAAACTCTGCAGTACGTGTCGTGTCAGAATGGCCGAGCGGTCTAAGGCTCCAGAGTTAAGGTGAGAAATCTTCACTGATCGCAGTGTATAATTAGTGTTCTGTCTCCATACGGAGGCGTGGGTTCGAATGGCACTTCTGACAACCTTTACTTTAACACAAGTAACCAGAAATCATCAAGATCTATTGCTGTAAACTCTCAAGTATTTGTCGTGTCAGAATGGCCGAGCGGTCTAAGGCGCCAGACTCAACGTGATAAATCTTCACTGATCACAGTGACATATTGGGTGTTCTGGTCTCCGCTTGGAGGCGTGGGTTCGAATCCCACTTCTGACAACATTTTTTTTCTTGAACAAAAACAACCTGAAATAGTCAAGATCTATTCCTAGAGACTAAGTTATTCGTATCGTGTCAGAATGGCCAAGCGGTCCAAGGCGACGGATTTATGGTGATACATTTTCACTGATCGCAGTGCATATTAGGTGTTCTGGTCTCCATGCGGAGGCGTGGGTTCGAATCCCACTTCTGACAACCTTTATTTTAACAACTGAATTCATCAAGATCTATTGCTGTAAACTCTACAGCACGTGTCGTGTCAAATGGCCGAGCGGTCTAAGGCGCCAGACTCAAGGTGATAAATCTTCACTGATCACAGTGACATATTGGGTGTTCTGGTCTCCGTATGGAGGCGTGGGTTCGAATCCCACTTCTGACAACATTTTTTTTCTTGAACAAAAACAACCTGAAATAGTCAAGATCTATTCCTAGAGACTAAGCTATTCGTATCGTGTCAGAATGGCCAAGCGGTCCAAGGCGCCGGACTTAAGGTGATAAATCTTCACTGATCGCAGTGTATATTAGGTTTTCTGGTCTCCATGCGGAGGCGTGGGTTCGAATCCCACTTCTCACAACCTTTATTTTAACAACTGAATTCATCAAGAGCTATTGTTGTAAACTCTGCATTACTTGTAGTGTCAGAATGGCCGAGCGGTCTAAGGCGCCAGACTCAAGGTGATAAATCTTCACTGATCACAGTGACATATTGGGTGTTCTGGTCTCCGTGTAGAGGCGTGTGTTCAGATCCCACTTCTGACAACATCTCTTTTTCCGGATCAAAAACAACCTGAAATAGTCAAGATATATTCCTAGACACAAATAAGCTATTCGTATCGTGTCAGAATGGCCGAGCGGTCTAAGGCGCCAGACTTAAGGTGATCAATCTTCACTGATCGCAGTGTATAGTAGGTGTTCTGGTCTCCATGCGGAGTCGTGGGTTCGAATCCCACTTCTGACAACCTCTATTTTAACAACTGAATTCATCAAGATCTATTGCTGTAAACTCTGCAGTACGTGTCGTGTCAGAATGGCCGAGCGGTCTAAGGCTCCAGAGTTAAGGTGAGAAATCTTCACTGATCGCAGTGTATAATTAGTGTTCTGTCTCCATACGGAGGCGTGGGTTCGAATGGCACTTCTGACAACCTTTACTTTAACACAAGTAACCAGAAATCATCAAGATCTATTGCTGTAAACTCTCAAGTATTTGTCGTGTCAGAATGGCCGAGCGGTCTAAGGCGCCAGACTCAAGGTGATAAATCTTCACTGATCACAGTGACATATTGGGTGTTCTGGTCTCCGTGTAGAGGCGTGTGTTCAGATCCCACTTCTGACAACATCTTTTTTTCCGGATCAAAAACAACCTGAAATAGTCAAGATATATTCCTAGAGACAAATAAGCTATTCGTATCGTGTCAGAATGGCCGAGCGGTCTAAGGCGCCAGACTTAAGGTGATCAATCTTCACTGATCGCAGTGTATAGTAGGTGTTCTGGTCTCCATGCGGAGTCGTGGGTTCGAATCCCACTTCTGACAACCTCTATTTTAACAACTGAATTCATCAAGATCTATTGCTGTAAACTCTGCAGTACGTGTCGTGTCAGAATGGCCGAGCGGTCTAAGGCTCCAGACTTAAGGTGAGAAATCTTCACTGATCGCAGTGAATAACTGGTGTTCTGTCTCCATACGGAGGCGTGGGTTCGAATGGCACTTCTGACAACCTTTACTTTAACACAAGTAACCAGAAATCATCAAGATCTATTGCTGTAAACTCTCAAGTATTTGTCGTGTCAGAATTGCCGAGCGGTCTAAGGCGCCAGACTCAAGGTGATAAATCTTCACGGATCACAGTGACATATTGGGTGTTCTGGTCTCCGCATGGAGGCGTGGGTTCGAATCCCACTTCTGACAACATTTGTTTTCTTGAACAAAAACAACCTGAAATAGTCAAGATCTATTCCTAGAGACTAAGTTATTCGTATCGTGTCAGAATGGCCAAGTGGTCCAAGGCGACGGATTTATGGTGATACATTTTTACTGATCGCAGTGTATATTAGGTTTTCTGGTCTCCATGCGGAGGCGTGGGTTCGAATCCCACTTCTGACAACCTTTATTTTAACAACTGAATTCATCAAGAGCTATTGTTGTAAACTCTGCATTACTTGTCGTGTCAGAATGGCCGAGCGGTCTAAGGCGCCAGACTCAAGGTGATAAATCTTCACTGATCACAGTGACATATTGGGTGTTCTGGTCTCCGTGTAGAGGCGTGTGTTCAGATCCCACTTCTGACAACATCTTTTTTTCCGGATCAAAAACAACCTGAAATAGTCAAGATATATTCCTAGAGACAAATAAGCTATTCGTATCGTGTCAGAATGGCCGAGCGGTTTAAGGCGCCAGACTTAAGGTGATCAATCTTCACTGATCGCAGTGTATAGTAGGTTTTCTGGTCTCAATGCGGAGTCGTGGGTTCGAATCCCACTTCTGACAACCTCTATTTTAACAACTGAATTCATCAAGATCTATTGCTGTAAACTCTGCAGTACGTGTCGTGTCAGAATGGCCGAGCGGTCTAAGGCTCCAGACTTAAGGTGAGAAATCTTCACTGATCGCAGTGAATAACTGGTGTTCTGTCTCCATACGGAGGCGTGGGTTCGAATGGCACTTCTGACAACCTTTACTTTAACACAAGTAACCAGAAATCATCAAGATCTATTGCTGTAAACTCTCAAGTATTTGTCGTGTCAGAATTGCCGAGCGGTCTAAGGCGCCAGACTCAAGGTGATAAATCTTCACGGATCACAGTGACATATTGGGTGTTCTGGTCTCCGCATGGAGGCGTGGGTTCGAATCCCACTTCTGACAACATTTGTTTTCTTGAACAAAAACAACCTGAAATAGTCAAGATCTATTCCTAGAGACTAAGTTATTCGTATCGTGTCAGAATGGCCAAGTGGTCCAAGGCGACGGATTTATGGTGATACATTTTTACTGATCGCAGTGTTTATTAGGTTTTCTGGTCTCCATGCGGAGGCGTGGGTTCGAATCCCACTTCTGACAACCTTTATTTTAACAACTGAATTCATCAAGAGCTATTGTTGTAAACTCTGCATTACTTGTCGTGTCAGAATGGCCGAGCGGTCTAAGGCGCCAGACTCAAGGTGATAAATCTTCACTGATCACAGTGACATATTGGGTGTTCTGGTCTCCGTGTAGAGGCGTGTGTTCAGATCCCACTTCTGACAACATCTTTTTTTCCGGATCAAAAACAACCTGAAATAGTCAAGATATATTCCTAGAGACAAATAAGCTATTCGTATCGTGTCAGAATGGCCGAGCGGTTTAAGGCGCCAGACTTAAGGTGATCAATCTTCACTGATCGCAGTGTATAGTAGGTGTTCTGGTCTCAATGCGGAGTCGTGGGTTCGAATCCCACTTCTGACAACCTCTATTTTAACAACTGAATTCATCAAGATCTATTGCTGTAAACTCTGCAGTACGTGTCGTGTCAGAATGGCCGAGCGGTCTAAGGCTCCAGACTTAAGGTGAGAAATCTTCACTGATCGCAGTGAATAACTGGTGTTCTGTCTCCATACGGAGGCGTGGGTTCGAATGGCACTTCTGACAACCTTTACTTTAACACAAGTAACCAGAAATCATCAAGATCTATTGCTGTAAACTCTCAAGTATTTGTCGTGTCAGAATTGCCGAGCGGTCTAAGGCGCCAGACTCAAGGTGATAAATCTTCACGGATCACAGTGACATATTGGGTGTTCTGGTCTCCGCATGGAGGCGTGGGTTCGAATCCCACTTCTGACAACATTTGTTTTCTTGAACAAAAACAACCTGAAATAGTCAAGATCTATTCCTAGAGACTAAGTTATTCGTATCGTGTCAGAATGGCCAAGTGGTCCAAGGCGACGGATTTATGGTGATACATTTTTACTGATCGCAGTGTATATTAGGTTTTCTGGTCTCCATGCGGAGGCGTGGGTTCGAATCCCACTTCTGACAACCTTTATTTTAACAACTGAATTCATCAAGAGCTATTGTTGTAAACTCTGCATTACTTGTCGTGTCAGAATGGCCGAGCGGTCTAAGGCGCCAGACTCAAGGTGATAAATCTTCACTGATCACAGTGACATATTGGGTGTTCTGGTCTCCGTGTAGAGGCGTGTGTTCAGATCCCACTTCTGACAACATCTTTTTTTCCGGATCAAAAACAACCTGAAATAGTCAAGATATATTCCTAGAGACAAATAAGCTATTCGTATCGTGTCAGAATGGCCGAGCGGTTTAAGGCGCCAGACTTAAGGTGATCAATCTTCACTGATCGCAGTGTATAGTAGGTGTTCTGGTCTCAATGCGGAGTCGTGGGTTCGAATCCCACTTCTGACAACCTCTATTTTAACAACTGAATTCATCAAGATCTATTGCTGTAAACTCTGCAGTACGTGTCGTGTCAGAATGGCCGAGCGGTCTAAGGCTCCAGACTTAAGGTGAGAAATCTTCACTGATCGCAGTGAATAACTGGTGTTCTGTCTCCATACGGAGGCGTGGGTTCGAATGGCACTTCTGACAACCTTTACTTTAACACAAGTAACCAGAAATCATCAAGATCTATTGCTGTAAACTCTCAAGTATTTGTCGTGTCAGAATTGCCGAGCGGTCTAAGGCGCCAGACTCAAGGTGATAAATCTTCACGGATCACAGTGACATATTGGGTGTTCTGGTCTCCGCATGGAGGCGTGGGTTCGAATCCCACTTCTGACAACATTTGTTTTCTTGAACAAAAACAACCTGAAATAGTCAAGATCTATTCCTAGAGACTAAGTTATTCGTATCGTGTCAGAATGGCCAAGTGGTCCAAGGCGACGGATTTATGGTGATACATTTTTACTGATCGCAGTGTTTATTAGGTTTTCTGGTCTCCATGCGGAGGCGTGGGTTCGAATCCCACTTCTGACAACCTTTATTTTAACAACTGAATTCATCAAGAGCTATTGTTGTAAACTCTGCATTACTTGTCGTGTCAGAATGGCCGAGCGGTCTAAGGCGCCAGACTCAAGGTGATAAATCTTCACTGATCACAGTGACATATTGGGTGTTCTGGTCTCCGTGTAGAGGCGTGTGTTCAGATCCCACTTCTGACAACATCTTTTTTTCCGGATCAAAAACAACCTGAAATAGTCAAGATATATTCCTAGAGACAAATAAGCTATTCGTATCGTGTCAGAATGGCCGAGCGGTTTAAGGCGCCAGACTTAAGGTGATCAATCTTCACTGATCGCAGTGTATAGTAGGTGTTCTGGTCTCAATGCGGAGTCGTGGGTTCGAATCCCACTTCTGACAACCTCTATTTTAACAACTGAATTCATCAAGATCTATTGCTGTAAACTCTGCAGTACGTGTCGTGTCAGAATGGCCGAGCGGTCTAAGGCTCCAGACTTAAGGTGAGAAATCTTCACTGATCGCAGTGTATAACTGGTGTTCTGTCTCCATACGGAGGCGTGGGTTCGAATGGCACTTCTGACAACCTTTACTTTAACACAAGTAACCAGAAATCATCAAGATCTATTGCTGTAAACTCTCAAGTATTTGTCGTGTCAGAATGGCCGAGCGGTCTAAGGCGCCAGACTCAAGGTGATAAATCTTCACGGATCACAGTGACATATTGGGTATTTTGGTCTCCGCATGGAGGCGTGGGTTCGAATCCCACTTCTGACAACATTTTTTTTCTTGAACAAAAACAACCTGAAATAGTCAAGATCTATTCCTAGAGACTAAGCTATTCGTATCTTATCAGAATGGCCAAGCGGTCTAAGGCGCCGGATTTTAGGTGATACATTTTTTTGATATTAGGTGTTCTGGTCTCCATGCGGAGGCGTGGGTTCGAATCCCACTTCTGACAACCTCTTTTTTAACAACTGAATTCATCAAGATATATTGCTGTAAACTCTGCAGTACCTGTCGTGTCAGAATGGCCGAGCGGTCTAAGGCGCCAGACTCAAGATGATAAATCTTCACTGATCACAGTGACATATTGGGTGTTCTGGTCTCCGCATGGAGGCGTGGGTTCGAATCCCACTTCTGACAACATTTTTTTACTTGAACAAAAACAACCTGAAATAGTCAAGATCTATTCCTAGAGACTAAGCTATTCGTATCGTATCAGAATGGCCAAGCGGTCTAAGGCGCCGGATTTTAGGTGATACATTTTTACTGATCGCAGTGTATATTAGGTGTTCTGGTCTCCATGCGGAGGCGTGGGTTCGAATCCCACTTCTGACAACCTCTTTTTTAACAACTGAATTCATCAAGATCTATTGCTGTAAACTCTGCAGTACCTGTCGTGTCAGAATGGCCGAGCGGTCTAAGGCTCCAGACTTAAGGTGAGAAATCTTCACTGATTGCAGTGTATAATTGGTGTTCTGGTCTCCATGCGGAGGCGTGGGTTCGAATGCCACATCTGACAACCTTTACTTTAACACAAGTAACCAGAAATCATCAAGATCTATTGCTGTAAACTCTCAAGTACATGTCCTGTCAGAATGGCCGAGCGGTCTAAGGCGCCAGACTCAAGGTGATAAATCTTCACTGATCACAGTGACATATTGGGTGTTCTGGTCTCCGCTTGGAGGCGTGGGTTCGAATCCCACTTCTGACAACATTTTTTTTCTTGAACAAAAACAACCTGAAATAGTCAAGATCTATTCCTAGAGACTAAGTTATTCGTATCGTGTCAGAATGGCCAAGTGGTCCAAGGCGACGGATTTATGGTGATACATTTTTACTGATCGCAGTGTATATTAGGTTTTCTGGTCTCCATGCGGAGGCGTGGGTTCGAATCCCACTTCTGACAACCTTTATTTTAACAACTGAATTCATCAAGAGCTATTGTTGTAAACTCTGCATTACTTGTCGTGTCAGAATGGCCGAGCGGTCTAAGGCGCCAGACTCAAGGTGATAAATCTTCACTGATCACAATGACATATTGGGTGTTCTGGTCTCCGTGTAGAGGCGTGTGTTCAGATCCCACTTCTGACAACATCTTTTTTTCCGGATCAAAAACAACCTGAAATAGTCAAGATATATTCCTAGAGACAAATAAGCTATTCGTATCGTGTCAGAATGGCCGAGCGGTCTAAGGCGCCAGACTTAAGGTGATCAATCTTCACTGATCGCAGTGTATAGTAGGTGTTCTGGTCTCCATGCGGAGTCGTGGGTTCGAATCCCACTTCTGACAACCTCTATTTTAACAACTGAATTCATCAAGATCTATTGCTGTAAACTCTGCAGTACGTGTCGTGTCAGAATGGCCGAGCGGTCTAAGGCTCCAGACTTAAGGTGAGAAATCTTCACTGATCGCAGTGTATAACTGGTGTTCTGTCTCCATACGGAGGCGTGGGTTCGAATGGCACTTCTGACAACCTTTACTTTAACACAAGTAACCAGAAATCATCAAGATCTATTGCTGTAAACTCTCAAGTATTTGTCGTGTCAGAATGGCCGAGCGGTCTAAGGCGCCAGACTCAAGGTGATAAATCTTCACGGATCACAGTGACATATTGGGTGTTCTGGTCTCCGCATGGAGGCGTGGGTTCGAATCCCACTTCTGACAACCTCTTTTTTAACAACTGAATTCATCAAGATCTATTGCTGTAAACTCTGCAGTACCTGTTGTGTCAGAATGGCCGAGCGGTCTAAGGCGCCAGACTCAAGATGATAAATCTTCACTGATCACAGTGACATGTTGGGTGTTCTGGTCTCCGCATGGAGGCGTGGGTTCGAATCCCACTTCTGACAACATTTTTTTTCTTGAACAAAAACAACCTGAAATAGTCAAGATCTATTCCTAGAGACTAAGCTATTCGTATCGTATCAGAATGGCCAAGCGGTCTAAGGCGCCGGGTTTTAGGTGATACATTTTTACTGATCGCAGTGTATATTAGGTGTTCTGGTCTCCATGCGGAGGCGTGGGTTCGAATCCCACTTCTGACAACCTCTTTTTTAACAACTGAATTCATCAAGATCTATTGCTGTAAACTCTGCAGTACCTGTCGTGTCAGAATGGCCGAGCGGTCTAAGGCTCCAGACTTAAGGTGAGAAATCTTCACTGATTGCAGTGTATAATTGGTGTTCTGGTCTCCATGCGGAGGCGTGGGTTCGAATGCCACATCTGACAACCTTTACTTTAACACAAGTAACCAGAAATCATCAAGATCTATTGCTGTAAACTCTCAAGTATTTGTCATGTCAGAATGGCCGAGCGGTCTAAGGCGCCAGACTCAAGGTGATAAATCTTCACTGATCACAGTGACATATTGGGTGTTCTGGTCTCCGCTTGGAGGCGTGGGTTCGAATCCCACTTCTGACAACTTTTTTTTCTTGAACAAAAACAACCTGAAATAGTCAAGATCTATTCCTAGAGACTAAGTTATTCGTATCGTGTCAGAATGACCAAGCGGTCCAAGGCGACGGATTTATGGTGATACATTTTTACTGATCGCAGTGTATATTAGGTTTTCTGGTCTCCATGCGGAGGCGTGGGTTCGAATCCCACTTCTGACAACCTTTATTTTAACAACTGAATTCATCAAGAGCTATTGTTGTAAACTCTGCATTACTTGTCGTGTCAGAATGGCCGAGCGGTCTAACGCGCCAAACTCAAGGTGATAAATCTTCACTGATCACAGTGACATATTGGGTGTTCTGGTCTCCGTGTAGAGGCGTGTGTTCAGATCCCACTTCTGACAACATCTTTTTTTCCGGATCAAAAACAACCTGAAATAGTCAAGATATATTCCTAGAGACAAATAAGCTGTTCGTATCGTGTCAGAATGGCCAAGCGGTCTAAGGCGCCAGACTTAAGGTTATCAATCTTCACTGATCGCAGTGTATAGTAGGTGTTCTGGTCTCCATGCGGAGTCGTGGGTTCGAATCCCACTTCTGACAACCTCTATTTTAACAACTGAATTCATCAAGATCTATTGCTGTAAACTCTGCAGTACGTGTCGTGTCAGAATGGCCGAGCGGTGTAAGGCGCCAGACTCAAGGTGATCAATCTTCACTGATCACAGTGACATATTGGGTGTTCTGGTCTCCGCATGGAGGCGTGGGTTCGAATCCCACTTCTGACAACATTTTTTTTCTTGAACAAAAACAACCTGAAATAGTCAAGATCTATTCCTAGAGACTAAGCTATTCGTATCGTATTAGAATGGCCAAGCGGTCTAAGGCGCCGGATTTTAGGTGATACATTTTTACTGATCGCAGTGTATATTAGGTGTTCTGGTCTCCATGCGGAGGCGTGGGTTCGAATCCCACTTCTGACAACCTCTTTTTTAACAACTGAATTCATCAAGATCTATTGCTGTAAACTCTGCAGTACCTGTCGTGTCAGAATGGCCGAGCGGTCTAAGGCGCCAGACTCAAGATGAAAAATATTCACTGATCACAGTGACATATTGGGTGTTCTGGTCTCCGCATGGAGGCGTGGGTTCGAATCCCACTTCTGACAACATTTTTTTTCTTGAACAAAAACATCCTGAAATAGTCAAGATCTATTCCTAGAGACTAAGCTATTCGTATCGTATCAGAATGGCCAAGCGGTCTAAGGCGCCGGATTTTAGGTGATACATTTTTACTGATCGCAGTGTATATTAGGTGTTCTGGTCTCCATGCGGAGGCGTGGGTTCGAATCCCACTTCTGACAACCTCTTTTTTAACAACTGAATTCATCAAGATCTATTGCTGTAAACTCTGCAGCACCTGTCGTGTCAGAATGGCCGAGCGGTCTAAGGCTCCAGACTTAAGGTGAGAAATCTTCACTAATTGCAGTGTATAATTGGTGTTCTGGTCTCCATGCGGAGGCGTGGGTTCGAATGCCACATCTGACAACCTTTACTTTAACACAAGTAACCAGAAATCATCAAGATCTATTGCTGTAAACTCTCAAGTATTTGTCGTGTCAGAATGGCCGAGCGGTCTAAGGCGCCAGACTCAATGTGATAAATCTTCACTGATCACAGTGACATATTGGGTGTTCTGGTCTCCGCTTGGAGGCGTGGGTTCGAATCCCACTTCTGACAACATTTTTTTTCTTGAACAAAAACAACCTGAAATAGTCAAGATCTATTCCTAGAGACTAAGTTATTCGTATCGTGTCAGAATGGCCAAGCGGTCCAAGGCGACGGATTTATGGTGATACATTTTTACTGATCGCAGTGTATATTAGGTTTTCTGGTCTCCATGCGGAGGCGTGGGTTCGAATCCCACTTCTGACAACCTTTATTTTAACAACTGAATTCATCAAGAGCTATTGTTGTAAACTCTGCATTACTTGTCGTGTCAGAATGGCCGACCGGTCTAAGGCGCCAAACTCAAGGTGATAAATCTTCACTGATCACCGTGACATATTGGGTGTTCTGGTCTCCGTATGGAGGCGTGGGTTCGAATCCTACTTCTGACAACATCTTTTTTCCGGATCAAAAACAACCTGAAATAGTCAAGATATATTCCTAGAGACAAACAAGCTATTCGTATCGTGTCAGAATGGCCGAGCGGTCTAAGGCGCCAGACTTAAGGGGATCAATCTTCACTGATCGCAGTGTATATTAGGTGTTCTGGTCTCCATGCGGAGTCGTGGGTTCGAATCCCACTTCTGACAACATCTATTTTAACAATTGAATTCATCAAGATCTATTGCTGTAAACTCTGCAGTGCGTGTCGTGTCAGAATGGCCGAGCGGTCTAAGGCTCCAGACTTAAGGTGAGAAATCTTCACTGATCGCAGTGTATAATTGGTGTTCTGTCTCCATACGGAGGCGTGGGTTCGAATGGCACTTCTAACAACCTTTACTTTAACACAAGTAACCAGAAATCATCAAGATCTATTGCTGTAAACTCTCAAGTATTTGTCGTGTCAGAATGGCCGAGCGGTCTAAGGCGCCAGACCCAAGGTGATAAATCTTCACGGATCACAGTGACATATTGGGTGTTCTGGTCTCCGCATGGAGGCGTGGGTTCGAATCCCACTTCTGACAACCTTTTTTTTTCTTGAACAAAAACAACCTGAAATAGTCAAGATCTATTCCTAGAGACTAAGCTATTCGTATCGTGGCAGAATGGCCAAGCAGTCCAAGGCGCCGGATTTTAGGTGATACATTTTTACTGATCGCAGTGTATATTAGGTGTTCTGGTCTCCATGCGGAGGCGTGGGTTCGAATCCCACTTCTGACAACCTCTATTTCAACAACTGAATTCATCAAGATCTATTGCTCTAAACTCTGCAGTACCTGTCGTGTCAGAATGGCCGAGCGGTCTAAGGCTCCAGACTTAAGGTGAGAAATCTTCACTGATTGCAGTGTATAATTGGTGTTCTGGTCTCCATGCGGAGGCGTGGGTTCGAATGCCACATCTGACAACCTTTACTTTAACACAAGTAACCAGAAATCATCAAGATCTATTGCTGTAAACTCTCAAGTATTTGTCGTGTCAGAATGGCCGAGCGGTCTAAGGCGCCAGACTCAAGGTGATAAATCTTCACTGATCACAATGACATATTGGGTGTTCTGGTCTCCGCTTGGAGGCGTGGGTTCGAATCCCACTTCTGACAACATTTTTTTTCTTGAACAAAAACAACCTGAAATAGTCAAGATCTATTCCTAGAGACTAAGTTATTCGTATCGTGTCAGAATGGCCAAGCGGTCCAAGGCGACGGATTTATGGTGATACATTTTTACTGATCGCAGTGTATATTAGGTTTTCTGGTCTCCATGCGGAGGCGTGGGATCGAATCCCACTTCTGACAACCTTTATTTTAACAACTGAATTCATCAAGAGCTATTGTTGTAAACTCTGCATTACTTGTCGTGTCAGAATGGCCGAGCGGTCTAAGGCGCCAAACTCAAGGTGATAAATCTTCACTGATCACAGTGACATATTGGGTGTTCTGGTCTCCGTGTAGAGGCGTGTGTTCAGATCCCACTTCTGACAACATCTTTTTTTCCGGATCAAAAACAACCTGAAATAGTCAAGATATATTCCCAGAGACAAATAAGCTATTCGTATCGTGTCAGAATGGCCGAGCGGTCTAAGGCGCCAGACTTAAGGTGATCAATCTTCACTGATCGCAGTGTATAGTAGGTGTTCTGGTCTCCATGCGGAGTCGTGGGTTCGAATCCCACTTCTGACAACCTCTATTTTAACAACTGAATTCATCAAGATCTATTGCTGTAAACTCTGCAGTACGTGTCGTGTCAGAATGACCGAGCGGTCTAAGGCTCCAGACTTAAGGTGAGAAATCTTCACTGATCGCAGTGTATAATTGGTATTCTGTCTCCATACGGAGGCGCGGGTTCGAATGGCACTTCTGACAACCTTTACTTTAACACAAGTAACCAGAAATCATCAAGATCTATTGCTGTAAACTCTCAAGTATTTGTCGTGTCAGAATGGCCGAGCGGTCTAAGGCGCCAGACTCAAGGTGATAAATCTTCACTGATCACAGTGACATATTGGGTGTTCTGGTCTCCGCATGGAGGCGTGGGTTCGAATCCCACTTCTGACAACATTTTTTTTCTTGAACAAAAACAACCTGAAATAGTCAAGATCTATTCCTAGAGACTAAGCTATTCGTATCGTATCAGAATGGCCAAGCGGTCTAAGGCGCCGGATTTTAGGTGATACATTTTTACTGATCGCAGTGTATATTAGGTGTTCTGGTCTCCATGCGGAGGCGTGGGTTCGAATCCCACTTCTGACAACCTCTTTTTTAACAACTGAATTCATCAAGATCTATTGCTGTAAACTCTGCAGTACCTGTCGTGTCAGAATGGCCGAGCGGTCTAAGGCGCCAGACTCAAGATGATAAATCTTCACTGATCACAGTGACATATTGGGTGTTCTGGTCTCCGCATGGAGGCGTGGGTTCGAATCCCAATTCTGACAACATTTTTTTTCTTGAACAAAAACAACCTGAAATAGTCAAGATCTATTCCTAGAGACTAAGCTATTCGTATCGTATCAGAATGGCCAAGCGGTCTAAGGCGCCGGATTTTAGGTGATACATTTTTACTGATCGCAGTGTATATCAGGTGTTCTGGTCTCCATGCGGAGGCGTGGGTTCGAATCCCACTTCTGACAACCTTTATTTTAACAACTGAATTCATCAAGAGCTATTGTTGTAAACTCTGCATTACTTGTCGTGTCAGAATGGCCGAGCGGTCTAAGGCGCCAAACTCAAGGTGATAAATCTTCACTGATCACAGTGACATATTGGGTGTTCTGGTCTCCGTATGGATGCGTGGGTTCGAATCCTACTTCTGACAACATCTTTTTTCCGGATCAAAAACAACCTGAAATAGTCAAGATCTATTCCTAGAGACAAATAAGCTATTCGTATCGTGTCAGAATGGCCGAGCGGTCTAAGGCGCCAGACTTAAGGGGATCAATCTTCACTGATCGCAGTGTATATTAGGTGTTCTGGTCTCCATGCGGAGTCGTGGGTTCGAATCCCACTTCTGACAACAACTATTTGAACAACTGAATTCATCAAGATCTATTGCTGTAAACTCTGCAGTACGTGTCGTGTCAGAATGGCCGAGCGGTCTAAGGCTCCAGACTTAAGGTGAGAAATCTTCACTGATCGCAGTGTATAATTGGTGTTCTGTCTCCATACGGAGGCGTGGGTTCGAATGGCACTTCTAACAACCTTTACTTTAACACAAGTAACCAGAAATCATCAAGATCTATTGCTGTAAACTCTCAAGTATTTGTCGTGTCAGAATGGCCGAGCGGTCTAAGGCGCCAGACTCAAGGTGATAAATCTTCACGGATCACAGTGACATATTGGGTGTTCTGGTCTCTGCATGGAGGCGTGGGTTCGAATCCCACTTCTGACAACATTTTTTTTCTGGAACAAAAACAACCTGAAATAGTCAAGATCTATTCCTAGAGACTAAGCTATTCGTATCGTGGCAGAATGGCCAAGCAGTCCAAGGCGCCGGATTTTAGGTGATACATTTTTACTGATCGCAGTGTATATTAGGTGTTCTGGTCTCCATGCGGAGGCGTGGGTTCGAATACCACTTCTGACAACCTCTATTTCAACAACTGAATTCATCAAGATCTATTGCTGTAAACTCTGCAGTACCTGTCGTCTCAGAATGGCCGAGCGGTCTAAGGCTCCAGACTTAAGGTGAGAAATCTTCACTGATTGCAGTGTATAATTGGTGTTCTGGTCTCCATGCGGAGGCGTGGGTTCGAATGCCACATCTGACAACCTTTACTTTAACACAAGTAACCAGAAATCATCAAGATCTATTGCTGTAAACTCTCAAGTATTTGTCGTGTCAGAATGGCCGAGCGGTCTAAGGCGCCAGACTCAAGGTGATAAATCTTCACTGATCACAGTGACATATTGGGTGTTCTGGTCTCCGCTTGGAGGCGTGGGTTCGAATCCCACTTCTGACAACATTTTTTTTCTTGAACAAAAACAACCTGAAATAGTCAAGATCTATTCCTAGAGACTAAGTTATTCGTATCGTGTCAGAATGGCCAAGCGGTCCAAGGCGACGGATTTATGGTGATACATTTTTACTGATCGCAGTGTATATTAGGTTTTCTGGTCTCCATGCGGAGGCGTGGGATCGAATCCCACTTCTGACAACCTTTATTTTAACAACTGAATTCATCAAGAGCTATTGTTGTAAACTCTGCATTACTTGTCGTGTCAGAATGGCCGAGCGGTCTAAGGCGCCAAACTCAAGGTGATAAATCTCCACTGATCACAGTGACATATTGGGTGTTCTGGTCTCCGTGTAGAGGCGTGTGTTCAGATCCCACTTCTGACAACATCTTTTTTTCCGGATCAAAAACAACCTGAAATAGTCAAGATATATTCCCAGAGACAAATAAGCTATTCGTATCGTGTCAGAATGGCCGAGCGATCTAAGGCGCCAGACTTAAGGTGATCAATCTTCACTGATCGCAGTGTATAGTAGGTGTTCTGGTCTCCATGCGGAGTCGTGGGTTCGAATCCCACTTCTGACAACCTCTATTTTAACAACTGAATTCATCAAGATCTATTGCTGTAAACTCTGCAGTACGTGTCGTGTCAGAATGGCCGAGCGGTCTAAGGCTCCAGACTTAAGGTGAGAAATCTTCACTGATCGCAGTGTATAATTGGTATTCTGTCTCCATACGGAGGCGCGGGTTCGAATGGCACTTCTGACAACCTTTACTTTAACACAAGTAACCAGAAATCATCAAGATCTATTGCTGTAAACTCTCAAGTATTTGTCGTGTCAGAATGGCCGAGCGGTCTAAGGCGCCAGACTCAAGGTGATAAATCTTCACTGATCACAGTGACATATTGGGTGTTCTGGTCTCCGCATGGAGGCGTGGGTTCGAATCCCACTTCTGACAACATTTTTTTTCTTGAACAAAAACAACCTGAAATAGTCAAGATCTATTCCTAGAGACTAAGCTATTCGTATCGTATCAGAATGGCCAAGCGGTCTAAGGCGCCGGATTTTAGGTGATACATTTTTACTGATCGCAGTGTATATTAGGTGTTCTGGTCTCCATGCGGAGGCGTGGGTTCGAATCCCACTTCTGACAACCTCTTTTTTAACAACTGAATTCATCAAGATCTATTGCTGTAAACTCTGCAGTACCTGTCGTGTCAGAATGGCCGAGCGGTCTAAGGCGCCAGACTCAAGATGATAAATCTTCACTGATCACAGTGACATATTGGGTGTTCTGGTCTCCGCATGGAGGCGTGGGTTCGAATCCCACTTCTGACAACATTTTTTTTCTTGAACAAAAACAACCTGAAATAGTCAAGATCTATTCCTAGAGACTAAGCTATTCGTATCGTATCAGAATGGCCAAGCGGTCTAAGGCGCCGGATTTTAGGTGTTACATTTTTACTGATCGCAGTGTATATCAGGTGTTCTGGTCTCCATGCGGAGGCGTGGGTTCGAATCCCACTTCTGACAACCTTTATTTTAACAACTGAATTCATCAAGAGCTATTGTTGTAAACTCTGCATTACTTGTCGTGTCAGAATGGCCGAGCGGTCTAAGGCGCCAAACTCAAGGTGATAAATCTTCACTGATCACAGTGACATATTGGGTGTTCTGGTCTCCGTATGGATGCGTGGGTTCGAATCCTACTTCTGACAACATCTTTTTTCCGGATCAAAAACAACCTGAAATAGTCAAGATCTATTCCTAGAGACAAATAAGCTATTCGTATCGTGTCAGAATGGCCGAGCGGTCTAAGGCGCCAGACTTAAGGGGATCAATCTTCACTGATCGCAGTGTATATTAGGTGTTCTGGTCTCCATGCGGAGTCGTGGGTTCGAATCCCACTTCTGACAACAACTATTTGAACAACTGAATTCATCAAGATCTATTGCTGTAAACTCTGCAGTACGTGTCGTGTCAGAATGGCCGAGCGGTCTAAGGCTCCAGACTTAAGGTGAGAAATCTTCACTGATCGCAGTGTATAATTGGTGTTCTGTCTCCATACGGAGGCGTGGGTTCGAATGGCACTTCTAACAACCTTTACTTTAACACAAGTAACCAGAAATCATCAAGATCTATTGCTGTAAACTCTCAAGTATTTGTCGTGTCAGAATGGCCGAGCGGTCTAAGGCGCCAGACTCAAGGTGATAAATCTTCACGGATCACAGTGACATATTGGGTGTTCTGGTCTCTGCATGGAGGCGTGGGTTCGAATCCCACTTCTGACAACATTTTTTTTCTGGAACAAAAACAACCTGAAATAGTCAAGATCTATTCCTAGAGACTAAGCTATTCGTATCGTGGCAGAATGGCCAAGCAGTCCAAGGCGCCGGATTTTAGGTGATACATTTTTACTGATCGCAGTGTATATTAGGTGTTCTGGTCTCCATGCGGAGGCGTGGGTTCGAATCCCACTTCTGACAACCTCTATTTCAACAACTGAATTCATCAAGATCTATTGCTGTAAACTCTGCAGTACCTGTCGTGTCAGAATGGCCGAGCGGTCTAAGGCTCCAGACTTAAGGTGAGAAATCTTCACTGATTGCAGTGTATAATTGGTGTTCTGGTCTCCATGCGGAGGCGTGGGTTCGAATGCCACATCTGACAACCTTTACTTTAACACAAGTAACCAGAAATCATCAAGATCTATTGCTGTAAACTCTCAAGTATTTGTCGTGTCAGAATGGCCGAGCGGTCTAAGGCGCCAGACTCAAGGTGATAAATCTTCACTGATCACAGTGACATATTGGGTGTTCTGGTCTCCGCTTGGAGGCGTGGGTTCGAATCCCACTTCTGACAACATTTTTTTTCTTGAACAAAAACAACCTGAAATAGTCAAGATCTATTCCTAGAGACTAAGTTATTCGTATCGTGTCAGAATGGCCAAGCGGTCCAAGGCGACGGATTTATGGTGATACATTTTTACTGATCGCAGTGTATATTAGGTTTTCTGGTCTCCATGCGGAGGCGTGGGATCGAATCCCACTTCTGACAACCTTTATTTTAACAACTGAATTCATCAAGAGCTATTGTTGTAAACTCTGCATTACTTGTCGTGTCAGAATGGCCGAGCGGTCTAAGGCGCCAAACTCAAGGTGATAAATCTCCACTGATCACAGTGACATATTGGGTGTTCTGGTCTCCGTGTAGAGGCGTGTGTTCAGATCCCACTTCTGACAACATCTTTTTTTCCGGATCAAAAACAACCTGAAATAGTCAAGATATATTCCCAGAGACAAATAAGCTATTCGTATCGTGTCAGAATGGCCGAGCGATCTAAGGCGCCAGACTTAAGGTGATCAATCTTCACTGATCGCAGTGTATAGTAGGTGTTCTGGTCTCCATGCGGAGTCGTGGGTTCGAATCCCACTTCTGACAACCTCTATTTTAACAACTGAATTCATCAAGATCTATTGCTGTAAACTCTGCAGTACGTGTCGTGTCAGAATGGCCGAGCGGTCTAAGGCTCCAGACTTAAGGTGAGAAATCTTCACTGATCGCAGTGTATAATTGGTATTCTGTCTCCATACGGAGGCGCGGGTTCGAATGGCACTTCTGACAACCTTTACTTTAACACAAGTAACCAGAAATCATCAAGATCTATTGCTGTAAACTCTCAAGTATTTGTCGTGTCAGAATGGCCGAGCGGTCTAAGGCGCCAGACTCAAGGTGATAAATCTTCACTGATCACAGTGACATATTGGGTGTTCTGGTCTCCGCATGGAGGCGTGGGTTCGAATCCCACTTCTGACAACATTTTTTTTCTTGAACAAAAACAACCTGAAATAGTCAAGATCTATTCCTAGAGACTAAGCTATTCGTATCGTATCAGAATGGCCAAGCGGTCTAAGGCGCCGGATTTTAGGTGATACATTTTTACTGATCGCAGTGTATATTAGGTGTTCTGGTCTCCATGCGGAGGCGTGGGTTCGAATCCCACTTCTGACAACCTCTTTTTTAACAACTGAATTCATCAAGATCTATTGCTGTAAACTCTGCAGTACCTGTCGTGTCAGAATGGCCGAGCGGTCTAAGGCGCCAGACTCAAGATGATAAATCTTCACTGATCACAGTGACATATTGGGTGTTCTGGTCTCCGTATGGAGGCGTGGGTTCGAATCCTACTTCTGACAACATCTTTTTTCCGGATCAAAAACAACCTGAAATAGTCAAGATCGATTCCTAGAGACAAATAAGCTATTCGTGTCGTGTCAGAATGGCCGAGCGGTCTAAGGCGCCAGACTTAAGGGGATCAATCTTCACTGATCGCAGTGTATATCAGGTGTTCTGGTCTCCATGCGGAGTCGTGGGTTCGAATCCCACTTCTGACAACAACTATTTGAACAACTGAATTCATCAAGATCTATTGCTGTAAACTCTGCAGTACGTGTCGTGTCAGAATGGCCGAGCGGTCTAAGGCTCCAGACTTAAGGTGAGAAATCTTCACTGATCGCAGTGTATAATTGGTGTTCTGTCTCCATACGGAGGCGTGGGTTCGAATGGCACTTCTAACAACCTTTACTTTAACACAAGTAACCAGAAATCATCAAGATCTATTGCTGTAAACTCTCAAGTATTTGTCGTGTCAGAATGGCCGAGCGGTCTAAGGCGCCAGACTCAAGGTGATAAATCTTCACGGATCACAGTGACATATTGGGTGTTCTGGTCTCTGCATGGAGGCGTGGGTTCGAATCCCACTTCTGACAACATTTTTTTTCTTGAACAAAAACAACCTGAAATAGTCAAGATCTATTCCTAGAGACTAAGCTATTCGTATCGTGGCAGAATGGCCAAGCAGTCCAAGGCGCCGGATTTTAGGTGATACATTTTTACTGATCGCAGTGTATATTAGGTGTTCTGGTCTCCATGCGGAGGCGTGGGTTCGAATCCCACTTCTGACAACCTCTATTTCAACAACTGAATTCATCAAGATCTATTGCTGTAAACTCTACAGTACCTGTCGTGTCAGAATGGCCGAGCGGTCTAAGGCTCCAGACTTAAGGTGAGAAATCTTCACTGATTGCAGTGTATAATTGGTGTTCTGGTCTCCATGCGGAGGCGTGGGTTCGAATGCCACATCTGACAACCTTTACTTTAACACAAGTAACCAGAAATCATCAAGATCTATTGCTGTAAACTCTCAAGTATTTGTCGTGTCAGAATGGCCGAGCGGTCTAAGGCGCCAGACTCAAGGTGATAAATCTTCACTGATCACAGTGACATGTTGGGTGTTCTGGTCTCCGCTTGGAGGCGTGGGTTCGAATCCCACTTCTGACAACATTTTTTTTCTTGAACAAAAACAACCTGAAATAGTCAAGATCTATTCCTAGAGACTAAGTTATTCGTATCGTGTCAGAATGGCCAAGCGGTCCAAGGCGACGGATTTATGGTGATACATTTTTACTGATCGCAGTGTATATTAGGTTTTCTGGTCTCCATGCGGAGGCGTGGGATCGAATCCCACTTCTGACAACCTTTATTTTAACAACTGAATTCATCAAGAGCTATTGTTGTAAACTCTGCATTACTTGTCATGTCAGAATGGCCGAGCGGTCTAAGGCGCCAAACTCAAGGTGATAAATCTTCACTGATCACAGTGACATATTGGGTGTTCTGGTCTCCGTATGGAGGCGTGGGTTCGAATCCCACTTCTGACAACATCTTTTTTCCGGATCAAAAACAACCTGAAATAGTCAAGATATATTCCTAGAGACAAATAAGCTATTCGTATCGTGTCAGAATGGCCGAGCGGTCTAAGGCGCCAGACTTAAGGGGATCAATCTTCACTGATCGCAGTGTATATTAGGTGTTCTGGTCTCCATGCGGAGTCGTGGGTTCGAATCCCACTTCTGACAACATCTATTTTAACAACTGAATTCATCAAGATCTATTGCTGTAAACTCTGCAGTACGTGTCGTGTCAGAATGGCCGAGCGGTCTAAGGCTCCAGACTTAAGGTGAGAAATCTTCACTGATCGCAGTGTATAATTGGTGTTCTGTCTCCATACGGAGGCGTGGGTTCGAATGGCACTTCTAACAACCTTTACTTTAACACAAGTAACCAGAAATCATCAAGATCTATTGCTGTAAACTCTCAAGTATTTGTCGTGTCAGAATGGCCGAGCGGTCTAAGGCGCCAGACTCAAGGTGATAAATCTTCACTGATCACAGTGACATATTGGGTGTTCTGGTCTCCGCTTGGAGGCGTGGGTTCGAATCCCACTTCTGACAACATTTGTTTTCTTGAACAAAAACAACCTGAAATAGTCAAGATCTATTCCTAGAGACTAAGTTATTCGTATCGTGTCAGAATGGCCAAGCGGTCCAAGGCGACGGATTTATGGTGATACATTTTTACTGATCGCAGTGTATATTAGGTTTTCTGGTCTACATGCGGAGGCGTGGGTTCGAATCCCACTTCTGACAACCTTTATTTTAACAACTGAATTCATCAAGAGCTATTGTTGTAAACTCTGCATTACTTGTCGTGTCAGAATGGCCGAGCGGTCTAAGGCGCCAAACTCATGGTGATAAATCTTCACTGATCACAGTGACATATTGGGTGTTCTGGTCTCCGTGTAGAGGCGTGTGTTCAGATCCCACTTCTGACAACATCTTTTTTTCCGGATCAAAAACAACCTGAAATAGTCAAGATATATTCCTAGAGACAAATAAGCTATTCGTATCGTGTCAGAATGGCCGAGCGGTCTAAGGCGCCAGACTTAAGGTGATCAATCTTCACTGATCGCAGTGTATAGTAGGTGTTCTGGTCTCCATGCGGAGTCGTGGGTTCGAATCCCACTTCTGACAACCTCTATTTTAACAACTGAATTCATCAAGATCTATTGCTGTAAACTCTGCAGTGTCGTGTCAGAATGGCCGAGCGGTCTAAGGCTCCAGACTTAAGGTGAGAAATCTTCACTGATTGCAGTGTATAATTGGTGTTCTGGTCTCCATGCGGAGGCGTGGGTTCGAATGCCACATCTGACAACCTTTACTTTAACACAAGTAACCAGAAATCATCAAGATCTATTGCTGTAAACTCTCAAGTATTTGTCGTGTCAGAATGGCCGAGCGGTCTAAGGCGCCAGACTCAAGGTGATAAATCTTCACTGATCACAGTGACATATTGGGTGTTCTGGTCTCCGCTTGGAGGCGTGGGTTCGAATCCCACTTCTGACAACATTTTTTTTCTTGAACAAAAACAACCTGAAATAGTCAAGATCTATTCCTAGAGACTAAGTTATTCGTATCGTGTCAGAATGGCCAAGCGGTCCAAGGCGACGGATTTATGGTGATACATTTTTACTGATCGCAGTGTATATTAGGTTTTCTGGTCTCCATGCGGAGGCGTGGGATCGAATCCCACTTCTGACAACCTTTATTTTAACAACTGAATTCATCAAGAGCTATTGTTGTAAACTCTGCATTACTTGTCGTGTCAGAATGGCCGAGCGGTCTAAGGCGCCAAACTCAAGGTGATAAATCTCCACTGATCACAGTGACATATTGGGTGTTCTGGTCTCCGTGTAGAGGCGTGTGTTCAGATCCCACTTCTGACAACATCTTTTTTTCCGGATCAAAAACAACCTGAAATAGTCAAGATATATTCCCAGAGACAAATAAGCTATTCGTATCGTGTCAGAATGGCCGAGCGATCTAAGGCGCCAGACTTAAGGTGATCAATCTTCACTGATCGCAGTGTATAGTAGGTGTTCTGGTCTCCATGCGGAGTCGTGGGTTCGAATCCCACTTCTGACAACCTCTATTTTAACAACTGAATTCATCAAGATCTATTGCTGTAAACTCTGCAGTACGTGTCGTGTCAGAATGGCCGAGCGGTCTAAGGCTCCAGACTTAAGGTGAGAAATCTTCACTGATCGCAGTGTATAATTGGTATTCTGTCTCCATACGGAGGCGCGGGTTCGAATGGCACTTCTGACAACCTTTACTTTAACACAAGTAACCAGAAATCATCAAGATCTATTGCTGTAAACTCTCAAGTATTTGTCGTGTCAGAATGGCCGAGCGGTCTAAGGCGCCAGACTCAAGGTGATAAATCTTCACTGATCACAGTGACATATTGGGTGTTCTGGTCTCCGCATGGAGGCGTGGGTTCGAATCCCACTTCTGACAACATTTTTTTTCTTGAACAAAAACAACCTGAAATAGTCAAGATCTATTCCTAGAGACTAAGCTATTCGTATCGTATCAGAATGGCCAAGCGGTCTAAGGCGCCGGATTTTAGGTGATACATTTTTACTGATCGCAGTGTATATTAGGTGTTCTGGTCTCCATGCGGAGGCGTGGGTTCGAATCCCACTTCTGACAACCTCTTTTTTAACAACTGAATTCATCAAGATCTATTGCTGTAAACTCTGCAGTACCTGTCGTGTCAGAATGGCCGAGCGGTCTAAGGCGCCAGACTCAAGATGATAAATCTTCACTGATCACAGTGACATATTGGGTGTTCTGGTCTCCGCATGGAGGCGTGGGTTCGAATCCCACTTCTGACAACATTTTTTTTCTTGAACAAAAACAACCTGAAATAGTCAAGATCTATTCCTAGAGACTAAGCTATTCGTATCGTATCAGAATGGCCAAGCGGTCTAAGGCGCCGGATTTTAGGTGATACATTTTTACTGATAGCAGTGTATATCAGGTGTTCTGGTCTCCATGCGGAGGCGTGGGTTCGAATCCCACTTCTGACAACCTCTTTTTTAACAACTGAATTCATCAAGATCTATTGCTGTAAACTCTGCAGTACCTGTCGTGTCAGAATGGCCGAGCGGTCTAAGGCTCCAGACTTAAGGTGAGAAATCTTCACTGATTGCAGTGTATAATTGGTGTTCTGGTCTCCATGCGGAGGCGTGGGTTCGAATGCCACATCTGACAACCTTTACTTTAACACAAGTAACCAGAAATCATCAAGATCTATTGCTGTAAACTCTCAAGTATTTGTCGTGTCAGAATGGCCGAGTGGTCTAAGGCGCCAGACTCAAGGTGATAAATCTTCACTGATCACAGTGACATATTGGGTGTTCTGGTCTCCGCTTGGAGGCGTGGGTTCGAATCCCACTTCTGACAACATTTTTTTTCTTGAACAAAAACAACCTGAAATAGTCAAGATCTATTCCTACAAACTAAGTTATTCGTATCGTGTCAGAATGGCCAAGCGGTCCAAGGCGACGGATTTATGGTGATACATTTTTACTGATCGCAGTGTATATTAGGTTTTCTGGTCTCCATGCGGAGGCGTGGGTTCGAATCCCACTTCTGACAACCTTTATTTTAACAACTGAATTCATCAAGAGCTATTGTTGTAAACTCTGCATTACTTGTCATGTCAGAATGGCCGAGCGGTCTAAGGCGCCAAACTCAAGGTGATAAATCTTCACTGATCACAGTGACATATTGGGTGTTCTGGTCTCCGTATGGAGGCGTGGGTTCGAATCCTACTTCTGACAACATCTTTTTTCCGGATCAAAAACAACCTGAAATAGTCAAGATCTATTCCTAGAGACAAATAAGCTATTCGTGTCGTGTCAGAATGGCCGAGCGGTCTAAGGCGCCAGACTTAAGGGGATCAATCTTCACTGATCGCAGTGTATATTAGGTGTTCTGGTCTCCATGCGGAGTCGTGGGTTCGAATCCCACTTCTGACAACAACTATTTGAACAACTGAATTCATCAAGATCTATTGCTGTAAACTCTGCAGTACGTGTCTTGTCAGAATGGCAGAGCGGTCTAAGGCTCCAGACTTAAGGTGAGAAATCTTCACTGATCGCAGTGTATAATTGGTGTTCTGTCTCCATACGGAGGCGTGGGTTCGAATGGCACTTCTAACAACCTTTACTTTAACACAAGTAACCAGAAATCATCAAGATCTATTGCTGTAAACTCTCAAGTATTTGTCGTGTCAGAATGGCCGAGCGGTCTAAGGCGCCAGACTCAAGGTGATAAATCTTCACGGATCACAGTGACATATTGGGTGTTCTGGTCTCTGCATGGAGGCGTGGGTTCGAATCCCACTTCTGACAACATTTTTTTTCTTGAACAAAAACAACCTGAAATAGTCAAGATCTATTCCTAGAGACTAAGCTATTCGTATCGTGGCAGAATGGCCAAGCAGTCCAAGGCGCCGGATTTTAGGTGATACATTTTTACTGATCGCAGTGTATATTAGGTGTTCTGGTCTCCATGCGGAGGCGTGGGTTCGAATCCCACTTCTGACAACCTCTATTTCAACAACTGAATTCATCAAGATCTATTGCTGTAAACTCTACAGTACCTGTCGTGTCAGAATGGCCGAGCGGTCTAAGGCTCCAGACTTAAGGTGAGAAATCTTCACTGATTGCAGTGTATAATTGGTGTTCTGGTCTCCATGCGGAGGCGTGGGTTCGAATGCCACATCTGACAACCTTTACTTTAACACAAGTAACCAGAAATCATCAAGATCTATTGCTGTAAACTCTCAAGTATTTGTCGTGTCAGAATGGCCGAGCGGTCTAAGGCGCCAGACTCAAGGTGATAAATCTTCACTGATCACAGTGACATGTTGGGTGTTCTGGTCTCCGCTTGGAGGCGTGGGTTCGAATCCCACTTCTGACAACATTTTTTTTCTTGAACAAAAACAACCTGAAATAGTCAAGATCTATTCCTAGAGACTAAGTTATTCGTATCGTGTCAGAATGGCCAAGCGGTCCAAGGCGACGGATTTATGGTGATACATTTTTACTGATCGCAGTGTATATTAGGTTTTCTGGTCTCCATGCGGAGGCGTGGGATCGAATCCCACTTCTGACAACCTTTATTTTAACAACTGAATTCATCAAGAGCTATTGTTGTAAACTCTGCATTACTTGTCATGTCAGAATGGCCGAGCGGTCTAAGGCGCCAAACTCAAGGTGATAAATCTTCACTGATCACAGTGACATATTGGGTGTTCTGGTCTCCGTATGGAGGCGTGGGTTCGAATCCCACTTCTGACAACATCTTTTTTCCGGATCAAAAACAACCTGAAATAGTCAAGATATATTCCTAGAGACAAATAAGCTATTCGTATCGTGTCAGAATGGCCGAGCGGTCTAAGGCGCCAGACTTAAGGGGATCAATCTTCACTGATCGCAGTGTATATTAGGTGTTCTGGTCTCCATGCGGAGTCGTGGGTTCGAATCCCACTTCTGACAACATCTATTTTAACAACTGAATTCATCAAGATCTATTGCTGTAAACTCTGCAGTACGTGTCGTGTCAGAATGGCCGAGCGGTCTAAGGCTCCAGACTTAAGGTGAGAAATCTTCACTGATCGCAGTGTATAATTGGTGTTCTGTCTCCATACGGAGGCGTGGGTTCGAATGGCACTTCTAACAACCTTTACTTTAACACAAGTAACCAGAAATCATCAAGATCTATTGCTGTAAACTCTCAAGTATTTGTCGTGTCAGAATGGCCGAGCGGTCTAAGGCGCCAGACTCAAGGTGATAAATCTTCACTGATCACAGTGACATATTGGGTGTTCTGGTCTCCGCTTGGAGGCGTGGGTTCGAATCCCACTTCTGACAACATTTTTTTTCTTGAACAAAAACAACCTGAAATAGTCAAGATCTATTCCTAGAGACTAAGTTATTCGTATCGTGTCAGAATGGCCAAGCGGTCCAAGGCGACGGATTTATGGTGATACATTTTTACTGATCGCAGTGTATATTAGGTTTTCTGGTCTACATGCGGAGGCGTGGGTTCGAATCCCACTTCTGACAACCTTTATTTTAACAACTGAATTCATCAAGAGCTATTGTTGTAAACTCTGCATTACTTGTCGTGTCAGAATGGCCGAGCGGTCTAAGGCGCCAAACTCATGGTGATAAATCTTCACTGATCACAGTGACATATTGGGTGTTCTGGTCTCCGTGTAGAGGCGTGTGTTCAGATCCCACTTCTGACAACATCTTTTTTTCCGGATCAAAAACAACCTGAAATAGTCAAGATATATTCCTAGAGACAAATAAGCTATTCGTATCGTGTCAGAATGGCCGAGCGGTCTAAGGCGCCAGACTTAAGGTGATCAATCTTCACTGATCGCAGTGTATAGTAGGTGTTCTGGTCTCCATGCGGAGTCGTGGGTTCGAATCCCACTTCTGACAACCTCTATTTTAACAACTGAATTCATCAAGATCTATTGCTGTAAACTCTGCAGTACCTGTCGTGTCAGAATGGCCGAGCGGTCTAAGGCTCCAGACTTAAGGTGAGAAATCTTCACTGATTGCAGTGTATAATTGGTGTTCTGGTCTCCATGCGGAGGCGTGGGTTCGAATGCCACATCTGACAACCTTTACTTTAACACAAGTAACCAGAAATCATCAAGATCTATTGCTGTAAACTCTCAAGTATTTGTCGTGTCAGAATGGCCGAGCGGTCTAAGGCGCCAGACTCAAGGTGATAAATCTTCACTGATCACAGTGACATATTGGGTGTTCTGGTCTCCGCTTGGAGGCGTGGGTTCGAATCCCACTTCTGACAACATTTTTTTTCTTGAACAAAAACAACCTGAAATAGTCAAGATCTATTCCTAGAGACTAAGTTATTCGTATCGTGTCAGAATGGCCAAGCGGTCCAAGGCGACGGATTTATGGTGATACATTTTTACTGATCGCAGTGTATATTAGGTTTTCTGGTCTCCATGCGGAGGCGTGGGATCGAATCCCACTTCTGACAACCTTTATTTTAACAACTGAATTCATCAAGAGCTATTGTTGTAAACTCTGCATTACTTGTCGTGTCAGAATGGCCGAGCGGTCTAAGGCGCCAAACTCAAGGTGATAAATCTCCACTGATCACAGTGACATATTGGGTGTTCTGGTCTCCGTGTAGAGGCGTGTGTTCAGATCCCACTTCTGACAACATCTTTTTTTCCGGATCAAAAACAACCTGAAATAGTCAAGATATATTCCCAGAGACAAATAAGCTATTCGTATCGTGTCAGAATGGCCGAGCGATCTAAGGCGCCAGACTTAAGGTGATCAATCTTCACTGATCGCAGTGTATAGTAGGTGTTCTGGTCTCCATGCGGAGTGGTGGGTTCGAATCCCACTTCTGACAACCTCTATTTTAACAACTGAATTCATCAAGATCTATTGCTGTAAACTCTGCAGTACGTGTCGTGTCAGAATGGCCGAGCGGTCTAAGGCTCCAGACTTAAGGTGAGAAATCTTCACTGATCGCAGTGTATAATTGGTATTCTGTCTCCATACGGAGGCGCGGGTTCGAATGGCACTTCTGACAACCTTTACTTTAACACAAGTAACCAGAAATCATCAAGATCTATTGCTGTAAACTCTCAAGTATTTGTCGTGTCAGAATGGCCGAGCGGTCTAAGGCGCCAGACTCAAGGTGATAAATCTTCACTGATCACAGTGACATATTGGGTGTTCTGGTCTCCGCATGGAGGCGTGGGTTCGAATCCCACTTCTGACAACATTTTTTTTCTTGTACAAAAACAACCTGAAATAGTCAAGATCTATTCCTAGAGACTAAGCTATTCGTATCGTATCAGAATGGCCAAGCGGTCTAAGGCGCCGGATTTTAGGTGATACATTTTTACTGATCGCAGTGTATATTAGGTGTTCTGGTCTCCATGCGGAGGCGTGGGTTCGAATCCCACTTCTGACAACCTCTTTTTTAACAACTGAATTCATCAAGATCTATTGCTGTAAACTCTGCAGTACCTGTCGTGTCAGAATGGCCGAGCGGTCTAAGGCGCCAGACTCAAGATGATAAATCTTCACTGATCACAGTGACATATTGGGTGTTCTGGTCTCCGCATGGAGGCGTGGGTTCGAATCCCACTTCTGACAACATTTTTTTTCTTGAACAAAAACAACCTGAAATAGTCAAGATCTATTCCTAGAGACTAAGCTATTCGTATCGTATCAGAATGGCCAAGCGGTCTAAGGCGCCGGATTTTAGGTGATACATTTTTACTGATAGCAGTGTATATCAGGTGTTCTGGTCTCCATGCGGAGGCGTGGGTTCGAATCCCACTTCTGACAACCTCTTTTTTAACAACTGAATTCATCAAGATCTATTGCTGTAAACTCTGCAGTACCTGTCGTGTCAGAATGGCCGAGCGGTCTAAGGCTCCAGACTTAAGGTGAGAAATCTTCACTGATTGCAGTGTATAATTGGTGTTCTGGTCTCCATGCGGAGGCGTGGGTTCGAATGCCACATCTGACAACCTTTACTTTAACACAAGTAACCAGAAATCATCAAGATCTATTGCTGTAAACTCTCAAGTATTTGTCGTGTCAGAATGGCCGAGTGGTCTAAGGCGCCAGACTCAAGGTGATAAATCTTCACTGATCACAGTGACATATTGGGTGTTCTGGTCTCCGCTTGGAGGCGTGGGTTCGAATCCCACTTCTGACAACATTTTTTTTCTTGAACAAAAACAACCTGAAATAGTCAAGATCTATTCCTACAAACTAAGTTATTCGTATCGTGTCAGAATGGCCAAGCGGTCCAAGGCGACGGATTTATGGTGATACATTTTTACTGATCGCAGTGTATATTAGGTTTTCTGGTCTCCATGCGGAGGCGTGGGTTCGAATCCCACTTCTGACAACCTTTATTTTAACAACTGAATTCATCAAGAGCTATTGTTGTAAACTCTGCATTACTTGTCATGTCAGAATGGCCGAGCGGTCTAAGGCGCCAAACTCAAGGTGATAAATCTTCACTGATCACAGTGACATATTGGGTGTTCTGGTCTCCGTATGGAGGCGTGGGTTCGAATCCTACTTCTGACAACATCTTTTTTCCGGATCAAAAACAACCTGAAATAGTCAAGATCTATTCCTAGAGACAAATAAGCTATTCGTGTCGTGTCAGAATGGCCGAGCGGTCTAAGGCGCCAGACTTAAGGGGATCAATCTTCACTGATCGCAGTGTATATTAGGTGTTCTGGTCTCCATGCGGAGTCGTGGGTTCGAATCCCACTTCTGACAACAACTATTTGAACAACTGAATTCATCAAGATCTATTGCTGTAAACTCTGCAGTACGTGTCGTGTCAGAATGGCCGAGCGGTCTAAGGCTCCAGACTTAAGGTGAGAAATCTTCACTGATCGCAGTGTATAATTGGTGTTCTGTCTCCATACGGAGGCGTGGGTTCGAATGGCACTTCTAACAACCTTTACTTTAACACAAGTAACCAGAAATCATCAAGATCTATTGCTGTAAACTCTCAAGTATTTGTCGTGTCAGAATGGCCGAGCGGTCTAAGGCGCCAGACTCAAGGTGATAAATCTTCACGGATCACAGTGACATATTGGGTGTTCTGGTCTCTGCATGGAGGCGTGGGTTCGAATCCCACTTCTGACAACATTTTTTTTCTTGAACAAAAACAACCTGAAATAGTCAAGATCTATTCCTAGAGACTAAGCTATTCGTATCGTGGCAGAATGGCCAAGCAGTCCAAGGCGCCGGATTTTAGGTGATACATTTTTACTGATCGCAGTGTATATTAGGTGTTCTGGTCTCCATGCGGAGGCGTGGGTTCGAATCCCACTTCTGACAACCTCTATTTCAACAACTGAATTCATCAAGATCTATTGCTGTAAACTCTACAGTACCTGTCGTGTCAGAATGGCCGAGCGGTCTAAGGCTCCAGACTTAAGATGAGAAATCTTCACTGATTGCAGTGTATAATTGGTGTTCTGGTCTCCATGCGGAGGCGTGGGTTCGAATGCCACATCTGACAACCTTTACTTTAACACAAGTAACCAGAAATCATCAAGATCTATTGCTGTAAACTCTCAAGTATTTGTCGTGTCAGAATGGCCGAGCGGTCTAAGGCGCCAGACTCAAGGTGATAAATCTTCACTGATCACAGTGACATGTTGGGTGTTCTGGTCTCCGCTTGGAGGCGTGGGTTCGAATCCCACTTCTGACAACATTTTTTTTCTTGAACAAAAACAACCTGAAATAGTCAAGATCTATTCCTAGAGACTAAGTTATTCGTATCGTGTCAGAATGGCCAAGCGGTCCAAGGCGACGGATTTATGGTGATACATTTTTACTGATCGCAGTGTATATTAGGTTTTCTGGTCTCCATGCGGAGGCGTGGGATCGAATCCCACTTCTGACAACCTTTATTTTAACAACTGAATTCATCAAGAGCTATTGTTGTAAACTCTGCATTACTTGTCATGTCAGAATGGCCGAGCGGTCTAAGGCGCCAAACTCAAGGTGATAAATCTTCACTGATCACAGTGACATATTGGGTGTTCTGGTCTCCGTATGGAGGCGTGGGTTCGAATCCCACTTCTGACAACATCTTTTTTCCGGATCAAAAACAACCTGAAATAGTCAAGATATATTCCTAGAGACAAATAAGCTATTCGTATCGTGTCAGAATGGCCGAGCGGTCTAAGGCGCCAGACTTAAGGTGATCAATCTTCACTGATCGCAGTGTATAGTAGGTGTTCTGGTCTCCATGCGGAGTGGTGGGTTCGAATCCCACTTCTGACAACCTCTATTTTAACAACTGAATTCATCAAGATCTATTGCTGTAAACTCTGCAGTACGTGTCGTGTCAGAATGGCCGAGCGGTCTAAGGCTCCAGACTTAAGGTGAGAAATCTTCACTGATCGCAGTGTATAATTGGTATTCTGTCTCCATACGGAGGCGCGGGTTCGAATGGCACTTCTGACAACCTTTACTTTAACACAAGTAACCAGAAATCATCAAGATCTATTGCTGTAAACTCTCAAGTATTTGTCGTGTCAGAATGGCCGAGCGGTCTAAGGCGCCAGACTCAAGGTGATAAATCTTCACTGATCACAGTGACATATTGGGTGTTCTGGTCTCCGCATGGAGGCGTGGGTTCGAATCCCACTTCTGACAACATTTTTTTTCTTGTACAAAAACAACCTGAAATAGTCAAGATCTATTCCTAGAGACTAAGCTATTCGTATCGTATCAGAATGGCCAAGCGGTCTAAGGCGCCGGATTTTAGGTGATACATTTTTACTGATCGCAGTGTATATTAGGTGTTCTGGTCTCCATGCGGAGGCGTGGGTTCGAATCCCACTTCTGACAACCTCTTTTTTAACAACTGAATTCATCAAGATCTATTGCTGTAAACTCTGCAGTACCTGTCGTGTCAGAATGGCCGAGCGGTCTAAGGCGCCAGACTCAAGATGATAAATCTTCACTGATCACAGTGACATATTGGGTGTTCTGGTCTCCGCATGGAGGCGTGGGTTCGAATCCCACTTCTGACAACATTTTTTTTCTTGAACAAAAACAACCTGAAATAGTCAAGATCTATTCCTAGAGACTAAGCTATTCGTATCGTATCAGAATGGCCAAGCGGTCTAAGGCGCCGGATTTTAGGTGATACATTTTTACTGATAGCAGTGTATATCAGGTGTTCTGGTCTCCATGCGGAGGCGTGGGTTCGAATCCCACTTCTGACAACCTCTTTTTTAACAACTGAATTCATCAAGATCTATTGCTGTAAACTCTGCAGTACCTGTCGTGTCAGAATGGCCGAGCGGTCTAAGGCTCCAGACTTAAGGTGAGAAATCTTCACTGATTGCAGTGTATAATTGGTGTTCTGGTCTCCATGCGGAGGCGTGGGTTCGAATGCCACATCTGACAACCTTTACTTTAACACAAGTAACCAGAAATCATCAAGATCTATTGCTGTAAACTCTCAAGTATTTGTCGTGTCAGAATGGCCGAGTGGTCTAAGGCGCCAGACTCAAGGTGATAAATCTTCACTGATCACAGTGACATATTGGGTGTTCTGGTCTCCGCTTGGAGGCGTGGGTTCGAATCCCACTTCTGACAACATTTTTTTTCTTGAACAAAAACAACCTGAAATAGTCAAGATCTATTCCTACAAACTAAGTTATTCGTATCGTGTCAGAATGGCCAAGCGGTCCAAGGCGACGGATTTATGGTGATACATTTTTACTGATCGCAGTGTATATTAGGTTTTCTGGTCTCCATGCGGAGGCGTGGGTTCGAATCCCACTTCTGACAACCTTTATTTTAACAACTGAATTCATCAAGAGCTATTGTTGTAAACTCTGCATTACTTGTCATGTCAGAATGGCCGAGCGGTCTAAGGCGCCAAACTCAAGGTGATAAATCTTCACTGATCACAGTGACATATTGGGTGTTCTGGTCTCCGTATGGAGGCGTGGGTTCGAATCCTACTTCTGACAACATCTTTTTTCCGGATCAAAAACAACCTGAAATAGTCAAGATCTATTCCTAGAGACAAATAAGCTATTCGTGTCGTGTCAGAATGGCCGAGCGGTCTAAGGCGCCAGACTTAAGGGGATCAATCTTCACTGATCGCAGTGTATATTAGGTGTTCTGGTCTCCATGCGGAGTCGTGGGTTCGAATCCCACTTCTGACAACAACTATTTGAACAACTGAATTCATCAAGATCTATTGCTGTAAACTCTGCAGTACGTGTCGTGTCAGAATGGCCGAGCGGTCTAAGGCTCCAGACTTAAGATGAGAAATCTTCACTGATCGCAGTGTATAATTGGTGTTCTGTCTCCATACGGAGGCGTGGGTTCGAATGGCACTTCTAACAACCTTTACTTTAACACAAGTAACCAGAAATCATCAAGATCTATTGCTGTAAACTCTCAAGTATTTGTCGTGTCAGAATGGCCGAGCGGTCTAAGGCGCCAGACTCAAGGTGATAAATCTTCACGGATCACAGTGACATATTGGGTGTTCTGGTCTCTGCATGGAGGCGTGGGTTCGAATCCCACTTCTGACAACATTTTTTTTCTTGAACAAAAACAACCTGAAATAGTCAAGATCTATTCCTAGAGACTAAGCTATTCGTATCGTGGCAGAATGGCCAAGCAGTCCAAGGCGCCGGATTTTAGGTGATACATTTTTACTGATCGCAGTGTATATTAGGTGTTCTGGTCTCCATGCGGAGGCGTGGGTTCGAATCCCACTTCTGACAACCTCTATTTCAACAACTGAATTCATCAAGATCTATTGCTGTAAACTCTACAGTACCTGTCGTGTCAGAATGGCCGAGCGGTCTAAGGCTCCAGACTTAAGGTGAGAAATCTTCACTGATTGCAGTGTATAATTGGTGTTCTGGTCTCCATGCGGAGGCGTGGGTTCGAATGCCACATCTGACAACCTTTACTTTAACACAAGTAACCAGAAATCATCAAGATCTATTGCTGTAAACTCTCAAGTATTTGTCGTGTCAGAATGGCCGAGCGGTCTAAGGCGCCAGACTCAAGGTGATAAATCTTCACTGATCACAGTGACATGTTGGGTGTTCTGGTCTCCGCTTGGAGGCGTGGGTTCGAATCCCACTTCTGACAACATTTTTTTTCTTGAACAAAAACAACCTGAAATAGTCAAGATCTATTCCTAGAGACTAAGTTATTCGTATCGTGTCAGAATGGCCAAGCGGTCCAAGGCGACGGATTTATGGTGATACATTTTTACTGATCGCAGTGTATATTAGGTTTTCTGGTCTCCATGCGGAGGCGTGGGATCGAATCCCACTTCTGACAACCTTTATTTTAACAACTGAATTCATCAAGAGCTATTGTTGTAAACTCTGCATTACTTGTCATGTCAGAATGGCCGAGCGGTCTAAGGCGCCAAACTCAAGGTGATAAATCTTCACTGATCACAGTGACATATTGGGTGTTCTGGTCTCCGTATGGAGGCGTGGGTTCGAATCCCACTTCTGACAACATCTTTTTTCCGGATCAAAAACAACCTGAAATAGTCAAGATATATTCCTAGAGACAAATAAGCTATTCGTATCGTGTCAGAATGGCCGAGCGGTCTAAGGCGCCAGACTTAAGGGGATCAATCTTCACTGATCGCAGTGTATATTAGGTGTTCTGGTCTCCATGCGGAGTCGTGGGTTCGAATCCCACTTCTGACAACATCTATTTTAACAACTGAATTCATCAAGATCTATTGCTGTAAACTCTGCAGTACGTGTCGTGTCAGAATGGCCGAGCGGTCTAAGGCTCCAGACTTAAGGTGAGAAATCTTCACTGATCGCAGTGTATAATTGGTGTTCTGTCTCCATACGGAGGCGTGGGTTCGAATGGCACTTCTAACAACCTTTACTTTAACACAAGTAACCAGAAATCATCAAGATCTATTGCTGTAAACTCTCAAGTATTTGTCGTGTCAGAATGGCCGAGCGGTCTAAGGCGCCAGACTCAAGGTGATAAATCTTCACTGATCACAGTGACATATTGGGTGTTCTGGTCTCCGCTTGCAGGCGTGGGTTCGAATCCCACTTCTGACAACATTTTTTTTCTTGAACAAAAACAACCTGAAATAGTCAAGATCTATTCCTAGAGACTAAGTTATTCGTATCGTGTCAGAATGGCCAAGCGGTCCAAGGCGACGGATTTATGGTGATACATTTTTACTGATCGCAGTGTATATTAGGTTTTCTGGTCTACATGCGGAGGCGTGGGTTCGAATCCCACTTCTGACAACCTTTATTTTAACAACTGAATTCATCAAGAGCTATTGTTGTAAACTCTGCATTACTTGTCGTGTCAGAATGGCCGAGCGGTCTAAGGCGCCAAACTCATGGTGATAAATCTTCACTGATCACAGTGACATATTGGGTGTTCTGGTCTCCGTGTAGAGGCGTGTGTTCAGATCCCACTTCTGACAACATCTTTTTTTCCGGATCAAAAACAACCTGAAATAGTCAAGATATATTCCTAGAGACAAATAAGCTATTCGTATCGTGTCAGAATGGCCGAGCGGTCTAAGGCGCCAGACTTAAGGTGATCAATCTTCACTGATCGCAGTGTATAGTAGGTGTTCTGGTCTACATGCGGAGTCGTGGGTTCGAATCCCACTTCTGACAACCTCTATTTTAACAACTGAATTCATCAAGATCTATTGCTGTAAACTCTGCAGTACGTGTCGTGTCAGAATGGCCGAGCGGTCTAAGGCTCCAGACTTAAGGTGAGAAATCTTCACTGATCGCAGTGTATAATTGCTGTTCTGTCTCCATACGGAGGCGTGGGTTCGAATGGCACTTCTGACAACCTTTACTTTAACACAAGTAACCAGAAATCATCAAGATCTATTGCTGTAAACTCTCAAGTATTTGTCGTGTCAGAATGGCCGAGCGGTCTAAGGCGCCAGACTCAAGGTGATAAATCTTCACGGATCACAGTGACATATTGGGTGTTCTGGTCTCCGCATGGAGGCGTGGGTTCGAATCCCACTTCTGACAACATTTGTTTTCTTGAACAAAAACAACCTGAAATAGTCAAGATCTATTCCTAGAGACTAAGCTATTCGTATCGTGGCAGAATGGCCAAGCAGTCCAAGGCGCCGGATTTTAGGTGATACATTTTTACTGATCGCAGTGTATATTAGGTGTTCTGGTCTCCATGCGGAGGCGTGGGTTCGAATCCCACTTCTGACAACCTCTATTTCAACAACTGAATTCATCAAGATCTATTGCTGTAAACTCTACAGTACCTGTCGTGTCAGAATGGCCGAGCGGTCTAAGGCTCCAGACTTAAGGTGAGAAATCTTCACTGATTGCAGTGTATAATTGGTGTTCTGGTCTCCATGCGGAGGCGTGGGTTCGAATGCCACATCTGACAACCTTTACTTTAACACAAGTAACCAGAAATCATCAAGATCTATTGCTGTAAACTCTCAAGTATTTGTCGTGTCAGAATGGCCGAGCGGTCTAAGGCGCCAGACTCAAGGTGATAAATCTTCACTGATCACAGTGACATATTGGGTGTTCTGGTCTCCGCTTGGAGGCGTGGGTTCGAATCCCACTTCTGACAACATTTTTTTTCTTGAACAAAAACAACCTGAAATAGTCAAGATCTATTCCTAGAGACTAAGTTATTCGTATCGTGTCAGAATGGCCAAGCGGTCCAAGGCGACGGATTTATGGTGATACATTTTTACTGATCGCAGTGTATATTAGGTTTTCTGGTCTCCATGCGGAGGCGTGGGATCGAATCCCACTTCTGACAACCTTTATTTTAACAACTGAATTCATCAAGAGCTATTGTTGTAAACTCTGCATTACTTGTCATGTCAGAATGGCCGAGCGGTCTAAGGCGCCAAACTCAAGGTGATAAATCTTCACTGATCACAGTGACATATTGGGTGTTCTGGTCTCCGTATGGAGGCGTGGGTTCGAATCCCACTTCTGACAACATCTTTTTTCCGGATCAAAAACAACCTGAAATAGTCAAGATATATTCCTAGAGACAAATAAGCTATTCGTATCGTGTCAGAATGGCCGAGCGGTCTAAGGCGCCAGACTTAAGGGGATCAATCTTCACTGATCGCAGTGTATATTAGGTGTTCTGGTCTCCATGCGGAGGCGTGGGTTCGAATCCCACTTCTGACAACCTCTTTTTTAACAACTGAATTCGTCAAGATCTATTGCTGTAAACTCTGCAGTACCTGTAGTGTCAGAATGGCCGAGCGGTCTAAGGCTCCAGACTTAAGGTGAGAAATCTTCACTGATTGCAGTGTATAATTGGTGTTCTGGTCTCCATGCGGAGGCGTGGGTTCGAATGGCACTTCTAACAACCTTTACTTTAACACAAGTAACCAGAAATCATCAAGATCTATTGCTGTAAACTCTCAAGTATTTGTCGTGTCAGAATGGCCGAGCGGTCTAAGGCGCCAGACTCAAGGTGATAAATCTTCACGGATCACAGTGACATATTGGGTGTTCTGGTCTCTGCATGGAGGCGTGGGTTCGAATCCCACTTCTGACAACATTTTTTTTCTTGAACAAAAACAACCTGAAATAGTCAAGATCTATTCCTAGAGACTAAGCTATTCGTATCGTGGCAGAATGGCCAAGCAGTCCAAGGCGCCGGATTTTAGGTGATACATTTTTACTGATCGCAGTGTATATTAGGTGTTCTGGTCTCCATGCGGAGGCGTGGGTTCGAATCCCACTTCTGACAACCTCTATTTCAACAACTGAATTCATCAAGATCTATTGCTGTAAACTCTACAGTACCTGTCGTGTCAGAATGGCCGAGCGGTCTAAGGCTCCAGACTTAAGGTGAGAAATCTTCACTGATTGCAGTGTATAATTGGTGTTCTGGTCTCCATGCGGAGGCGTGGGTTCGAATGCCACATCTGACAACCTTTACTTTAACACAAGTAACCAGAAATCATCAAGATCTATTGCTGTAAACTCTCAAGTATTTGTCGTGTCAGAATGGCCGAGCGGTCTAAGGCGCCAGACTCAAGGTGATAAATCTTCACTGATCACAGTGACATGTTGGGTGTTCTGGTCTCCGCTTGGAGGCGTGGGTTCGAATCCCACTTCTGACAACATTTTTTTTCTTGAACAAAAACAACCTGAAATAGTCAAGATCTATTCCTAGAGACTAAGTTATTCGTATCGTGTCAGAATGGCCAAGCGGTCCAAGGCGACGGATTTATGGTGATACATTTTTACTGATCGCAGTGTATATTAGGTTTTCTGGTCTCCATGCGGAGGCGTGGGATCGAATCCCACTTCTGACAACCTTTATTTTAACAACTGAATTCATCAAGAGCTATTGTTGTAAACTCTGCATTACTTGTCATGTCAGAATGGCCGAGCGGTCTAAGGCGCCAAACTCAAGGTGATAAATCTTCACTGATCACAGTGACATATTGGGTGTTCTGGTCTCCGTATGGAGGCGTGGGTTCGAATCCCACTTCTGACAACATCTTTTTTCCGGATCAAAAACAACCTGAAATAGTCAAGATATATTCCTAGAGACAAATAAGCTATTCGTATCGTGTCAGAATGGCCGAGCGGTCTAAGGCGCCAGACTTAAGGGGATCAATCTTCACTGATCGCAGTGTATATTAGGTGTTCTGGTCTCCATGCGGAGTCGTGGGTTCGAATCCCACTTCTGACAACATCTATTTTAACAACTGAATTCATCAAGATCTATTGCTGTAAACTCTGCAGTACGTGTCGTGTCAGAATGGCCGAGCGGTCTAAGGCTCCAGACTTAAGGTGAGAAATCTTCACTGATCGCAGTGTATAATTGGTGTTCTGTCTCCATACGGAGGCGTGGGTTCGAATGGCACTTCTAACAACCTTTACTTTAACACAAGTAACCAGAAATCATCAAGATCTATTGCTGTAAACTCTCAAGTATTTGTCGTGTCAGAATGGCCGAGCGGTCTAAGGCGCCAGACTCAAGGTGATAAATCTTCACTGATCACAGTGACATATTGGGTGTTCTGGTCTCCGCTTGGAGGCGTGGGTTCGAATCCCACTTCTGACAACATTTTTTTTCTTGAACAAAAACAACCTGAAATAGTCAAGATCTATTCCTAGAGACTAAGTTATTCGTATCGTGTCAGAATGGCCAAGCGGTCCAAGGCGACGGATTTATGGTGATACATTTTTACTGATCGCAGTGTATATTAGGTTTTCTGGTCTACATGCGGAGGCGTGGGTTCGAATCCCACTTCTGACAACCTTTATTTTAACAACTGAATTCATCAAGAGCTATTGTTGTAAACTCTGCATTACTTGTCGTGTCAGAATGGCCGAGCGGTCTAAGGCGCCAAACTCATGGTGATAAATCTTCACTGATCACAGTGACATATTGGGTGTTCTGGTCTCCGTGTAGAGGCGTGTGTTCAGATCCCACTTCTGACAACATCTTTTTTTCCGGATCAAAAACAACCTGAAATAGTCAAGATATATTCCTAGAGACAAATAAGCTATTCGTATCGTGTCAGAATGGCCGAGCGGTCTAAGGCGCCAGACTTAAGGTGATCAATCTTCACTGATCGCAGTGTATAGTAGGTGTTCTGGTCTCCATGCGGAGTCGTGGGTTCGAATCCCACTTCTGACAACCTCTATTTTAACAACTGAATTCATCAAGATCTATTGCTGTAAACTCTGCAGTACGTGTCGTGTCAGAATGGCCGAGCGGTCTAAGGCTCCAGACTTAAGGTGAGAAATCTTCACTGATCGCAGTGTATAATTGCTGTTCTGTCTCCATACGGAGGCGTGGGTTCGAATGGCACTTCTGACAACCTTTACTTTAACACAAGTAACCAGAAATCATCAAGATCTATTGCTGTAAACTCTCAAGTATTTGTCGTGTCAGAATGGCCGAGCGGTCTAAGGCGCCAGACTCAAGGTGATAAATCTTCACGGATCACAGTGACATATTGGGTGTTCTGGTCTCCGCATGGAGGCGTGGGTTCGAATCCCACTTCTGACAACATTTTTTTTCTTGAACAAAAACAACCTGAAATAGTCAAGATCTATTCCTAGAGACTAATCTATTCGTATCGTGGCAGAATGGCCAAGCAGTCCAAGGCGCCGGATTTTAGGTGATACATTTTTACTGATCGCAGTGTATATTAGGTGTTCTGGTCTCCATGCGGAGGCGTGGGTTCGAATCCCACTTCTGACAACCTCTATTTCAACAACTGAATTCATCAAGATCTATTGCTGTAAACTCTACAGTACCTGTCGTGTCAGAATGGCCGAGTGGTCTAAGGCTCCAGACTTAAGGTGAGAAATCTTCACTGATTGCAGTGTATAATTGGTGTTCTGGTCTCCATGCGGAGGCGTGGGTTCGAATGCCACATCTGACAACCTTTACTTTAACACAAGTAACCAGAAATCATCAAGATCTATTGCTGTAAACTCTCAAGTATTTGTCGTGTCAGAATGGCCGAGCGGTCTAAGGCGCCAGACTCAAGGTGATAAATCTTCACTGATCACAGTGACATATTGGGTGTTCTGGTCTCCGCTTGGAGGCGTGGGTTCGAATCCCACTTCTGACAACATTTTTTTTCTTGAACAAAAACAACCTGAAATAGTCAAGATCTATTCCTAGAGACTAAGTTATTCGTATCGTGTCAGAATGGCCAAGCGGTCCAAGGCGACGGATTTATGGTGATACATTTTTACTGATCGCAGTGTATATTAGGTTTTCTGGTCTCCATGCGGAGGCGTGGGATCGAATCCCACTTCTGACAACCTTTATTTTAACAACTGAATTCATCAAGAGCTATTGTTGTAAACTCTGCATTACTTGTCATGTCAGAATGGCCGAGCGGTCTAAGGCGCCAAACTCAAGGTGATAAATCTTCACTGATCACAGTGACATATTGGGTGTTCTGGTCTCCGTATGGAGGCGTGGGTTCGAATCCCACTTCTGACAACATCTTTTTTCCGGATCAAAAACAACCTGAAATAGTCAAGATATATTCCTAGAGACAAATAAGCTATTCGTATCGTGTCAGAATGGCCGAGCGGTCTAAGGCGCCAGACTTAAGGGGATCAATCTTCACTGATCGCAGTGTATATTAGGTGTTCTGGTCTCCATGCGGAGGCGTGGGTTCGAATCCCACTTCTGACAACCTCTTTTTTAACAACTGAATTCGTCAAGATCTATTGCTGTAAACTCTGCAGTACCTGTAGTGTCAGAATGGCCGAGCGGTCTAAGGCTCCAGACTTAAGGTGAGAAATCTTCACTGATTGCAGTGTATAATTGGTGTTCTGGTCTCCATGCGGAGGCGTGGGTTCGAATGCCACATCTGACAACCTTTACTTTAACACAAGTAACCAGAAATCATCAAGATCTATTGCTGTAAACTCTCAAGTATTTGTCGTGTCAGAATGGCCGAGCGGTCTAAGGCGCCAGACTCAAGGTGATAAATCTTCACGGATCACAGTGACATATTGGGTGTTCTGGTATCCGCATGGAGGCGTGGGTTCGAATCCCACTTCTGACAACATTTTTTTTCTTGAACAAAAACAACCTGAAATAGTCAAGATCTATTCCTAGAGACTAAGCTATTCGTATCGTATCAGAATGGCCAAGCGGTCTAAGGCGCCGGATTTTTGGTGATACATTTTTTGATATTAGGTGTTCTGGTCTCCATGCGGAGGCGTGGGTTCGAATCCCACTTCTGACAACCTCTTTTTTAACAACTGAATTCATCAAGATCTATTGCTGTAAACTCTGCAGTACCTGTCGTGTCAGAATGGCCGAGCGGTCTAAGGCGACAGACTCAAGATGATAAATCTTCACTGTTCACAGTGACATATTGGGTGTTCTGGTATCCGCATGGAGGCGTGGGTTCGAATCCCACTTCTGACAACATTTTTTTTCTTGAACAAAAACAACCTGAAATAGTCAAGATCTATTCCTAGAGACTAAGCTATTCGTATCGTATCAGAATGGCCAAGCGGTCTAAGGCGCCGGATTTTAGGTTACTGATCGCAGTGTATATTAGGTGTTCTGGTCTCCATGCGGAGGCGTGGGTTCGAATCCCACTTCTGACAACCTCTTTTTTAACAACTGAATTCATCAAGATCTATTGCTGTAAACTCTGCAGTACCTGTCGTGTCAGAATGGCCGAGCGGTCTAAGGCTCCAGACTTAAGGTGAGAAATCTTCACTGATTGCAGTGTATAATTGGTGTTCTGGTCTCCATGCGGAGGCGTGGGTTCGAATGCCACATCTGACAACCTTTACTTTAACACAAGTAACCAGAAATCATCAAGATCTATTGCTGTAAACTCTCAAGTATTTGTCCTGTCAGAATGGCCGAGCGGTCTAAGGCGCCAGACTCAAGGTGATAAATCTTCACTGATCACAGTGACATATTGGGTGTTCTGGTCTCCGCTTGGAGGCGTGGGTTCGAATCCCACTTCTGACAACATTTTTTTTCTTGAACAAAAACAACCTGAAATAGTCAAGATCTATTCCTAGAGACTAAGTTATTCGTATCGTGTCAGAATGGCCAAGTGGTCCAAGGCGACGGATTTATGGTGATACATTTTTACTGATCGCAGTGTATATTAGGTTTTCTGGTCTCCATGCGGAGGCGTGGGTTCGAATCCCACTTCTGACAACCTTTATTTTAACAACTGAATTCATCAAGAGCTATTGTTGTAAACTCTGCATTACTTGTCGTGTCAGAATGGCCGAGCGGTCTAAGGCGCCAGACTCAAGGTGATAAATCTTCACTGATCACAGTGACATATTGGGTGTTCTGGTCTCCGTGTAGAGGCGTGTGTTCAGATCCCACTTCTGACAACTTTTTTTTTTCCGGATCAAAAACAACCTGAAATAGTCAAGATATATTCCTAGAGACAAATAAGCTATTCGTATCGTGTCAGAATGGCCGAGCGGTCTAAGGCGCCAGACTTAAGGTGATCAATCTTCACTGATCGCAGTGTATAGTAGGTGTTCTGGTCTCCATGCGGAGTCGTGGGTTCGAATCCCACTTCTGACAACCTCTATTTTAACAACTGAATTCATCAAGATCTATTGCTGTAAACTCTGCAGTACGTGTCGTGTCAGAATGGCCGAGCGGTCTAAGGCTCCAGACTTAAGGTGAGAAATCTTCACTGATCGCAGTGTATAACTGGTGTTCTGTCTCCATACGGAGGCGTGGGTTCGAATGGCACTTCTGACAACCTTTACTTTAACACAAGTAACCAGAAATCATCAAGATCTATTGCTGTAAACTCTCAAGTATTTGTCGTGTCAGAATGGCCGAGCGGTCTAAGGCGCCAGACTCAAGGTGATAAATCTTCACTGATCACAGTGACATATTGGGTGTTCTGGTCTCCGCTTGGAGGCGTGGGTTCGAATCCCACTTCTGACAACATTTTTTTACTTGAACAAAAACAACCTGAAATAGTCAAGATCTATTCCTAGAGACTAAGTTATTCGTATCGTGTCAGAATGGCCAAGCGGTCCAAGGCGACGGATTTATGGTGATACATTTTCACTGATCGCAGTGCATATTAGGTGTTCTGGTCTCCATGCGGAGGCGTGGGTTCGAATCCCACTTCTGACAACCTTTATTTTAACAACTGAATTCATCAAGATCTGTTGCTGTAAACTCTACAGCACGTGTCGTGCCAAATGGCCGAGCGGTCTAAGGCGCCAGACTCAAGGTGATAAATCTTCACTGATCACAGTGACATATTGGGTGTTCTGGTCTCCGTATGGAGGCGTGGGTTCGAATCCCACTTCTGACAACATTTTTTTTCTTGAACAAAAACAACCTGAAATAGTCAAGATCTATTCCTAGAGACTAAGCTATTCGTATCGTGTCAGAATGGCCAAGCGGTCCAAGGCGCCGGACTTAAGGTGATAAATCTTCACTGATCGCAGTGTATATTAGGTTTTCTGGTCTCCATTCGGAGGCGTGGGTTCGAATCCCACTTCTGACAACCTTTATTTTAACAACTGAATTCATCAAGAGCTATTGTTGTAAACTCTGCATTACTTGTCGTGTCAGAATGGCCGAGCGGTCTAAGGCGCCAGACTCAAGGTGATAAATCTTCACTGATCACAGTGACATATTGCGTGTTCTGGTCTCCGTGTAGAGGCATGTGTTCAGATCCCACTTCTGACAACATCTCTTTTTCCGGATCAAAAACAACCTGAAATAGTCAAGATATATTCCTAGAGACAAATAAGCTATTCGTATCGTGTCAGAATGGCCGAGCGGTCTAAGGCGCCAGACTTAAGGTGATCAATCTTCACTGATCGCAGTGTATAGTAGGTGTTCTGGTCTCCATGCGGAGTCGTGGGTTCGAATCCCACTTCTGACAACCTCTATTTTAACAACTGAATTCATCAAGATCTATTGCTGTAAACTCTGCAGTACGTGTCGTGTCAGAATGGCCGAGCGGTCTAAGGCTCCAGACTTAAGGTGAGAAATCTTCACTGATCGCAGTGTATAATTAGTGTTCTGTCTCCATACGGAGGCGTGGGTTCGAATGGCACTTCTGACAACCTTTACTTTAACACAAGTAACCAGAAATCATCAAGATCTATTGCTGTAAACTCTCAAGTATTTGTCGTGTCAGAATGGCCGAGCGGTCTAAGGCGCCAGACTCAAGGTGATAAATCTTCACTGATCACAGTGACATATTGGGTGTTCTGGTCTCCGCATGGAGGCGTGGGTTCGAATCCCACTTCTAACAACATTTTTTTTCTTGAACAAAAACAACCTGAAATAGTCAAGATCTATTCCTAGAGACTAAGCTATTCGTATCGTATCAGAATGGCCAAGCGGTCTAAGGCGCCGGATTTTAGGTGATACATTTTTTGATATTAGGTGTTCTGGTCTCCATGCGGAGGCGTGGGTTCGAATCCCACTTCTGACAACCTCTTTTTTAACAACTGAATTCATCAAGATCTATTGCTGTAAACTCTGCAGTATCTGTCGTGTCAGAATGGCCGAGCGGTCTAAGGCGCCAGACTCAAGATGATAAATCTTCACTGATCACAGTGACATATTGGGTGTTCTGGTCTCCGCATGGAGGCGTGGGTTCGAATCCCACTTCTGACAACATTTTTTTTCTTGAACAAAAACAACCTGAAATAGTCAAGATCTATTCCTAGAGACTAAGCTATTCGTATCGTATCAGAATGGCCAAGCGGTCTAAGGCGCCGGATTTTAGGTGATACATTTTTACTGATCGCAGTGTATATTAGGTGTTCTGGTCTCCATGCGGAGGCGTGGGTTCGAATCCCACTTCTGACAACCTCTTTTTTAACAACTGAATTTATCAAGATCTATTGCTGTAAACTCTGCAGTACCTGTCGTGTCAGAATGGCCGAGCGGTCTAAGGCTCCAGACTTAAGGTGAGAAATCTTCACTGATTGCAGTGTATAATTGGTGTTCTGGTCTCCATGCGGAGGCGTGGGTTCGAATGCCACATCTGACAACCTTTACTTTAACACAAGTAACCAGAAATCATCAAGATCTATTGCTGTAAACTCTCAAGTATTTGTCCTGTCAGAATGGCCGAGCGGTCTAAGGCGCCAGACTCAAGGTGATAAATCTTCACTGATCACAGTGACATATTGGGTGTTCTGGTCTCCGCTTGGAGGAGTGGGTTCGAATCCCACTTCTGACAACATTTTTTTTCTTGAACAAAAACAACCTGAAATAGTCAAGATCTATTCCTAGAGACTAAGTTATTCGTATCGTGTCAGAATGGCCAAGTGGTCCAAGGCGACGGATTTATGGTGATACATTTTTACTGATCGCAGTGTATATTAGGTTTTCTGGTCTCCATGCGGAGGCGTGGGTTCGAATCCCACTTCTGACAACCTTTATTTTAACAACTGAATTCATCAAGAGCTATTGTTGTAAACTCTGCATTACTTGCCGTGTCAGAAAGGCCGAGCGGTCTAAGGCGCCAGACTCAAGGTGATAAATCTTCACTGATCACAGTGACATATTGGGTGTTCTGGTCTCCGTGTAGAGGCGTGTGTTCAGATCCCACTTCTGACAACATCTTTTTTTCCGGATCAAAAACAACCTGAAATAGTCAAGATATATTCCTAGAGACAAATAAGCTATTCGTATCGTGTCAGAATGGCCGAGCGGTCTAAGGCGCCAGACTTAAGGTGATCAATCTTCACTGATCGCAGTGTATAGTAGGTGTTCTGGTCTCCATGCGGAGTCGTGGGTTCGAATCCCACTTCTGACAACCTCTATTTTAACAACTGAATTCATCAAGATCTATTGCTGTAAACTCTGCAGTACGTGTCTTGTCAGAATGGCCGAGCGGTCTAAGGCTCCAGACTTAAGGTGAGAAATCTTCACTGATCGCAGTGAATAACTGGTGTTCTGTCTCCATACGGAGGCGTGGGTTCGAATGGCACTTCTGACAACCTTTACTTTAACACAAGTAACCAGAAATCATCAAGATCTATTGCTGTAAACTCTCAAGTATTTGTCGTGTCAGAATTGCCGAGCGGTCTAAGGCGCCAGACCCAAGGTGATAAATCTTCACGGATCACAGTGACATATTGGGTGTTCTGGTCTCCGCATGGAGGCGTGGGTTCGAATCCCACTTCTGACAACATTTTTTTTCTTGAACAAAAACAACCTGAAATAGTCAAGATCTATTCCTAGAGACTAAGTTATTCGTATCGTGTCAGAATGGCCAAGTGGTCCAAGGCGACGGATTTATGGTGATACATTTTTACTGATCGCAGTGTATATTAGGTTTTCTGGTCTCCATGCGGAGGCGTGGGTTCGAATCCCACTTCTGACAACCTTTATTTTAACAACTGAATTCATCAAGAGCTATTGTTGTAAACTCTGCATTACTTGTCGTGTCAGAATGGCCGAGCGGTCTAAGGCGCCAGACTCAAGGTGATAAATCTTCACTGATCACAGTGACATATTGGGTGTTCTGGTCTCCGTGTAGAGGCGTGTGTTCAGATCCCACTTCTGACAACATCTTTTTTTCCGGATCAAAAACAACCTGAAATAGTCAAGATATATTCCTAGAGACAAATAAGCTATTCGTATCGTGTCAGAATGGCCGAGCGGTTTAAGGCGCCAGACTTAAGGTGATCAATCTTCACTGATCGCAGTGTATAGTAGGTGTTCTGGTCTCAATGCGGAGTCGTGGGTTCGAATCCCACTTCTGACAACCTCTATTTTAACAACTGAATTCATCAAGATCTATTGCTGTAAACTCTGCAGTACGTGTCGTGTCAGAATGGCCGAGCGGTCTAAGGCTCCAGACTTAAGGTGAGAAATCTTCACTGATCGCAGTGTATAACTGGTGTTCTGTCTCCATACGGAGGCGTGGGTTCGAATGGCACTTCTGACAACCTTTACTTTAACACAAGTAACCAGAAATCATAAAGATCTATTGCTGTAAACTCTCAAGTATTTGTCGTGTCAGAATGGCCGAGCGGTCTAAGGCGCCAGACTCAAGGTGATAAATCTTCACGGATCACAGTGACATATTGGGTGTTCTGGTCTCCGCATGGAGGCGTGGGTTCGAATCCCACTTCTGACAACATTTTTTTTCTTGAACAAAAACAACCTGAAATAGTCAAGATCTATTCCTAGAGACTAAGCTATTCGTATCGTATCAGAATGGCCAAGCGGTCTAAGGCGCCGGATTTTAGGTGATACATTTTTTGATATTAGGTGTTCTGGTCTCCATGCGGAGGCGTGGGTTCGAATCCCACTTCTGACAACCTCTTTTTTAACAACTGAATTCATCAAGATCTATTGCTGTAAACTCTGCAGTACCTGTCGTGTCAGAATGGCCGAGCGGTCTAAGGCGCCAGACTCAAGATGATAAATCTTCACTGATCACAGTGACATATTGTGTGTTCTGGTCTCCGCATGGAGGCGTGGGTTCGAATCCCACTTCTGACAACATTTTTTTTCTTGAACAAAAACAACCTGAAATAGTCAAGATCTATTCCTAGAGACTAAGCTATTCGTATCGTATCAGAATGGCCAAGCGGTCTAAGGCGCCGGATTTTAGGTGATACATTTTTACTGATCGCAGTGTATATTAGGTGTTCTGGTCTCCATGCGGAGGCGTGGGTTCGAATCCCACTTCTGACAACCTCTTTTTTAACAACTGAATTCATCAAGATCTATTGCTGTAAACTCTGCAGTACCTGTTGTGTCAGAATGGCCGAGCGGTCTAAGGCTCCAGACTTAAGGTGAGAAATCTTCACTGATTGCAGTGTATAATTGGTGTTCTGGTCTCCATGCGGAGGCGTGGGTTCGAATGCCACATCTGACAACCTTTACTTTAACACAAGTAACCAGAAATCATCAAGTTCTATTGCTGTAAACTCTCAAGTATTTGTCCTGTCAGAATGGCCGAGCGGTCTAAGGCGCCAGACTCAAGGTGATAAATCTTCACTGATCACAGTGACATATTGGGTGTTCTGGTCTCCGCTTGGAGGCGTGGGTTCGAATCCCACTTCTGACAACATTTTTTTTCTTGAACAAAAACAACCTGAAATAGTCAAGATCTATTCCTAGAGACTAAGTTATTCGTATCGTGTCAGAATGGCCAAGTGGTCCAAGGCGACGGATTTATGGTGATACATTTTTACTGATCGCAGTGTATATTAGGTTTTCTGGTCTCCATGCGGAGGCGTGGGTTCGAATCCCACTTCTGACAACCTTTATTTTAACAACTGAATTCATCAAGAGCTATTGTTGTAAACTCTGCATTACTTGTCGTGTCAGAATGGCCGAGCGGTCTAAGGCGCCAGACTCAAGGTGATAAATCTTCACTGATCACAGTGACATATTGGGTGTTCTGGTCTCCGTGTAGAGGCGTGTGTTCAGATCCCACTTCTGACAACATCCTTTTTTCCGGATCAAAAACAACCTGAAATAGTCAAGATATATTCCTAGAGACAAATAAGCTATTCGTATCGTGTCAGAATGGCCGAGCGGTCTAAGGCGCCAGACTTAAGGTGATCAATCTTCACTGATCGCAGTGTATAGTAGGTGTTCTGGTCTCCATGCGGAGTCGTGGGTTCGAATCCCACTTCTGACAACCTCTATTTTAACAACTGAATTCATCAAGATCTATTGCTGTAAACTCTGCAGTACGTGTCGTGTCAGAATGGCCGAGCGGTCTAAGGCTCCAGACTTAAGGTGAGAAATCTTCACTGATCGCAGTGTATAACTTGTGTTCTGTCTCCATACGGAGGCGTGGGTTCGAATGGCACTTCTGACAACCTTTACTTTAACACAAGTAACCAGAAATCATCAAGATCTATTGCTGTAAACTCTCAAGTATTTGTCGTGTCAGAATGGCCGAGCGGTCTAAGGCGCCAGACTCAAGGTGATAAATCTTCACGGATCACAGTGACATATTGGGTGTTCTGGTCTCCGCATGGAGGCGTGGGTTCGAATCCCACTTCTGACAACATTTTTTTTCTTGAACAAAAACAACCTGAAATAGTCAAGATCTATTCCTAGAGACTAGAGCTATTCGTATCGTGTCAGAATGGCCAAGCGGTCTAAGGCGCCGGATTTTAGGTGATACATTTTTACTGATCGCAGTGTATATTAGGTGTTCTGGTCTCCATGCGGAGGCGTGGGTTCGAATCCCACTTCTGACAACCTCTTTTTTAACAACTGAATTCATCAAGATCTATTGCTGTAAACTCTGCAGTACCTGTCGTGTCAGAATGGCCGAGCGGTCTAAGGCGCCAGACTCAAGATGATAATTCTTCACTGATCACAGTGACATGATGGGTGTTCTGGTCTCCGCATGGAGGCGTGGGTTCGAATCCCACTTCTGACAACATTTTTTTTCTTGAACAAAAACAACCTGAAATAGTCAAGATCTATTCCTAGAGACTAAGCTATTCGTATCGTATCAGAATGGCCAAGCGGTCTAAGGCGCCGGGTTTTAGGTGATACATTTTTACTGATCGCAGTGTATATTAGGTGTTCTGGTCTCCATGCGGAGGCGTGGGTTCGAATCCCACTTCTGACAACCTCTTTTTTAACAACTGAATTCATCAAGATCTATTGCTGTAAACTCTGCAGTACGTGTCGTGTCAGAATGGCCGAGCGGTCTAAGGCTCCAGACTTAAGGTGAGAAATCTTCACTGATCGCAGTGTATAACTGGTGTTCTGTCTCCATACGGAGGCGTGGGTTCGAATGGCACTTCTGACAACCTTTACTTTAACACAAGTAACCAGAAATCATAAAGATCTATTGCTGTAAACTCTCAAGTATTTGTCGTGTCAGAATGGCCGAGCGGTCTAAGGCGCCAGACTCAAGGTGATAAATCTTCACGGATCACAGTGACATATTGGGTGTTCTGGTCTCCGCATGGAGGCGTGGGTTCGAATCCCACTTCTGACAACATTTTTTTTCTTGAACAAAAACAACCTGAAATAGTCAAGATCTATTCCTAGAGACTAAGCTATTCGTATCGTGTCAGAATGGCCAAGCGGTCTAAGGCGCCGGATTTTAGGTGATACATTTTTACTGATCGCAGTGTATATTAGGTGTTCTGGTCTCCATGCGGAGGCGTGGGTTCGAATCCCACTTGTGACAACCTCTTTTTTAACAACTGAATTCATCAAGATCTATTGCTGTAAACTCTGCAGTACCTGTCGTGTCAGAATGGCCGAGCGGTCTAAGGCGCCAGACTCAAGATGATAAATCTTCTCTGATCACAGTGACATGTTGGGTGTTCTGGTCTCCGCATGGAGGCGTGGGTTCGAATCCCACTTCTGACAACATTTTTTTTCTTGAACAAAAACAACCTGAAATAGTCAAGATCTATTCCTAGAGACTAAGCTATTCGTATCGTATCAGAATGGCCAAGCGGTCTAAGGCGCCGGGTTTTAGGTGATACATTTTTACTGATCGCAGTGTATATTAGGTGTTCTGGTCTCCATGCGGAGGCGTGGGTTCGAATCCCACTTCTGACAACCTCTTTTTTAACAACTGAATTCATCAAGATCTATTGCTGTAAACTCTGCAGTACCTGTCGTGTCAGAATGGCCGAGCGGTCTAAGGCTCCAGACTTAAGGTGAGAAATCTTCACTGATTGCAGTGTATAATTGGTGTTCTGGTCTCCATGCGGAGGCGTGGGTTCGAATGCCACATCTGACAACCTTTACTTTAACACAAGTAACCAGAAATCATCAAGATCTATTGCTGTAAACTCTCAAGTATTTGTCGTGTCAGAATGGCCGAGCGGTCTAAGGCGCCAGACTCAAGGTGATAAATCTTCACTGATCACAGTGACATATTGGGTGTTCTGGTCTCCGCTTGGAGGCGTGGGTTCGAATCCCACTTCTGACAACTTTTTTTTCTTGAACAAAAACAACCTGAAATAGTCAAGATCTATTCCTAGAGACTAAGTTATTCGTATCGTGTCAGAATGACCAAGCGGTCCAAGGCGACGGATTTATGGTGATACATTTTTACTGATCGCAGTGTATATTAGGTTTTCTGGTCTCCATGCGGAGGCGTGGGTTCGAATCCCACTTCTGACAACCTCTTTTTTAACAACTGAATTCATCAAGATCTATTGCTGTAAACTCTGCAGTACCTGTCGTGTCAGAATGGCCGAGCGGTCTAAGGCGCCAGACTCAAGATGATAAATCTTCACTGATCGCAGTGACATGTTGGGTGTTCTGGTCTCCGCATGGAGGCGTGGGTTCGAATCCCACTTCTGACAACATTTTTTTTCTTGAACAAAAACAACCTGAAATAGTCAAGATCTATTCCTAGAGACTAAGCTATTCGTATCGTATCAGAATGGCCAAGCGGTCTAAGGCGCCGGGTTTTAGGTGATACATTTTTACTGATCGCAGTGTATATTAGGTGTTCTGGTCTCCATGCGGAGGCGTGGGTTCGAATCCCACTTCTGACAACCTCTTTTTTAACAACTGAATTCATCAAGATCTATTGCTGTAAACTCTGCAGTACCTGTCGTGTCAGAATGGCCGAGCGGTCTAAGGCTCCAGACTTAAGGTGAGAAATCTTCACTGATTGCAGTGTATAATTGGTGTTCTGGTCTCCATGCGGAGGCGTGGGTTCGAATGCCACATCTGACAACCTTTACTTTAACACAAGTAACCAGAAATCATCAAGATCTATTGCTGTAAACTCTCAAGTATTTGTCGTGTCAGAATGGCCGAGCGGTCTAAGGCGCCAGACTCAAGGTGATAAATCTTCACTGATCACAGTGACATATTGGGTGTTCTGGTCTCCGCTTGGAGGCGTGGGTTCGAATCCCACTTCTGACAACATTTTTTTTCTTGAACAAAAACAACCTGAAATAGTCAAGATCTATTCCTAGAGACTAAGCTATTCGTATCGTATCAGAATGGCCAAGCGGTCTAAGGCGCCGGATTTTAGGTGATACATTTTTACTGATCGCAGTGTATATTAGGTGTTATGGTCTCCATGCGGAGGCGTGGGTTCGAATCCCACTTCTGACAACCTCTTTTTTAACAACTGAATTCATCAAGATCTATTGCTGTAAACTCTGCAGTACCTATCGTGTCAGAATGGCCGAGCGGTCTAAGGCGCCAGACTCAAGATGATAAATCTTCACTGATCACAGTGACATATTGGGTGTTCTGGTCTCCGCATGGAGGCGTGGGTTCGAATCCCACTTCTGACAACATTTTTTTTCTTGAACAAAAACAACCTGAAATAGTCAAGATCTATTCCTAGAGACTAAGCTATTCGTATCGTATCAGAATGGCCAAGAGGTCTAAGGCGCCGGATTTTAGGTGATACATTTTTACTGATCGCAGTGTATATAAGTTGTTCTGGTCTCCATGCGGAGGCATGGGTTCGAATCCCACTTCTGACAACCTCTTTTTTAACAACTGAATTCATCAAGATCTATTGCTGTAAACTCTGCAGTACCTGTCGTGTCAGAATGGCCGAGCGGTCTAAGGCTCCAGACTCAAGGTGAGAAATCTTCACTGATTGCAGTGTATAATTGGTGTTCTGGTCTCCATGCGGAGGCGTGGGTTCGAATGCCACATCTGACAACCTTTACTTTAACACAAGTAACCAGAAATCATCAAGATCTATTGCTGTAAACTCTCAAGTATTTGTCGTGTTAGAATGGCCGAGCGGTCTAAGGCGCCAGACTCAAGGTGATAAATCTTCACTGATCACAGTGACATATTGGGTGTTCTGGTCTCCGCTTGGAGGCGTGGGTTCGAATCCCACTTCTGACAAATTTTTTTTCTTGAACAAAAACAACCTGAAATAGTCAAGATCTATTCCTAGAGACTAAGTTATTCGTATCGTGTCAGAATGGCCAAGCGGTCCAAGGCGACGGATTTATGGTGATACATTTTTACTGATCGCAGTGTATATTAGGTTTTCTGGTCTCCATGCGGAGGCGTGGGTTCGAATCCCACTTCTGACAACCTTTATTTTAACAACTGAATTCATCAAGAGCTATTGTTGTAAACTCTGCATTACTTGTCGTGTCAGAATGGCCGAGCGGTCTAAGGCGCCAAACTCAAGGTGATAAACCTTCACTGATCACAGTGACATATTGGGTGTTCTGGTCTCCGTGTAGAGGCGTGTGTTCAGATCCCACTTCTGACAACATCTTTTTTTCCGGATCAAAAACAACCTGAAATAGTCAAGATATATTCCTAGAGACAAATAAGCTATTCGTATCGTGTCAGAATGGCCGAGCGGTCTAAGGCGCCAGACTTAAGGTGATCAATCTTCACTGATCGCAGTGTAAAGTAGGTGTTCTGGTCTCCATGCGGAGTCGTGGGTTCGAATCTCACTTCTGACAACCTCTATTTTAACAACTGAATTCATCAAGATCTATTGCTGTAAACTCTGCAGTACGTGTCGTGTCAGAATGGCCGAGCGGTGTAAGGCGCCAGACTCAAGGTGATAAATCTTCACTGATCACAGTGACATATTGGGTGTTCTGGTCTCCGCATGGAGGCGTGGGTTCGAATCCCACTTCTGACAACATTTTTTTTCTTGAACAAAAACAACCTGAAATAGTCAAGATCTATTCCTAGAGACTAAGCTATTCGTATCGTATCAGACTGGCCAAGCGGTCTAAGGCGCCGGATTTTAGGTGATACATTTTTACTGATCGCAGTGTATATTAGGTGTTCTGGTCTCCATGCGGAGGCGTGGGTTCGAATCCCACTTCTGACAACCTCTTTTTTAACAACTGAATTCATCAAGATCTATTGCTGTAAACTCTGCAGTACCTGTCGTGTCAGAATGGCCGAGCGGTCTAAGGCGCCAGACTCAAGATGATAAATCTTCACTGATCACAGTGACATATTGGGTGTTCTGGTCTCCGCATGGAGGCGTGGGTTCGAATCCCACTTCTGACAACATTTTTTTTCTTGAACAAAAACAACCTGAAATAGTCAAGATCTATTCCTAGAGACTAAGCTATTCGTATCGTATCAGAATGGCCAAGAGGTCTAAGGCGCCGGATTTTAGGTGATACATTTTTACTGATCGCAGTGTATATTAGGTGTTCTGGTCTCCATGCGGAGGCATGGGTTCGAATCCCACTTCTGACAACCTCTTTTTTAACAACTGAATTCATCAAGATCTATTGCTGTAAACTCTGCAGTACCTGTCGTGTCAGAATGGCCGAGCGGTCTAAGGCTCCAGACTTAAGGTGAGAAATCTTCAATGATTGCAGTGTATAATTGGTGTTCTGGTCTCCATGCGGAGGCGTGGGTTCGAATGCCACATCTGACAACCTTTACTTTAACACAAGTAACCAGAAATCATCAAGATCTATTGCTGTAAACTCTCAAGTATTTGTCGTGTTAGAATGGCCGAGCGGTCTAAGGCGCCAGACTCAAGGTGATAAATCTTCACTGATCACAGTGACATATTGGGTGTTCTGGTCTCCGCTTGGAGGCGTGGGTTCGAATCCCACTTCTGACAACTTTTTTTTCTTGAACAAAAACAACCTGAAATAGTCAAGATCTATTCCTAGAGACTAAGTTATTCGTATCGTGTCAGAATGGCCAAGCGGTCCAAGGCGACGGATTTATGGTGATACATTTTTACTGATCGCAGTGTATATTAGGTTTTCTGGTCTCCATGCGGAGGCGTGGGTTCGAATCCCACTTCTGACAACCTTTATTTTAACAACTGAATTCATCAAGAGCTATTGTTGTAAACTCTGCATTACTTGTCGTGTCAGAATGGCCGAGCGGTCTAAGGCGCCAAACTCAAGGTGATAAATCTTCACTGATCACAGTGACATATTGGGTGTTCTGGTCTCCGTGTAGAGGCGTGTGTTCAGATCCCACTTCTGACAACATCTTTTTTTCCGTATCAAAAACAACCTGAAATAGTCAAGATATATTCCTAGAGACAAATAAGCTATTCGTATCGTGTCAGAATGGCCGAGCGGTCTAAGGCGCCAGACTTAAGGTGATCAATCTTCACTGATCGCAGTGTAAAGTAGGTGTTCTGGTCTCCATGCGGAGTCGTGGGTTCGAATCTCACTTCTGACAACCTCTATTTTAACAACTTAATTCATCAAGATCTATTGCTGTAAACTCTGCAGTACGTGTCGTGTCAGAATGGCCGAGCGGTGTAAGGCGCCAGACTCAAGGTGATAAATCTTCACTGATCACAGTGACATATTGGGTGTTCTGGTCTCCGCATGGAGGCGTGGGTTCGAATCCCACTTCTGACAACATTTTTTTTCTTGAACAAAAACAACCTGAAATAGTCAAGATCTATTCCTAGAGACTAAGCTATTCGTATCGTATCAGAATGGCCAAGCGGTCTAAGGCGCCGGATTTTAGGTGATACATTTTTACTGATCGCAGTGTATATTAGGTGTTCTGGTCTCCATGCGGAGGCGCGGGTTCGAATCCCACTTCTGACAACCTCTTTTTTAACAACTGAATTCATCAAGATCTATTGCTGTAAACTCTGCAGCACCTGTCGTGTCAGAATGGCCGAGCGGTCTAAGGCTCCAGACTTAAGGTGAGAAATCTTCACTAATTGCAGTGTATAATTGGTGTTCTGGTCTCCATGCGGAGGCGTGGGTTCGAATGCCACATCTGACAACCTTTACTTTAACACAAGTAACCAGAAATCATCAAGATCTATTGCTGTAAACTCTCAATTATTTGTCGTGTCAGAATGGCCGAGCGGTCTAAGGCGCCAGACTCAAGGTGATAAATCTTCACTGATCACAGTGACATATTGGGTGTTCTGGTCTCCGCTTGGAGGCGTGGGTTCGAATCCCACTTCTGACAACATTTTTTTTCTTGAACAAAAACAACCTGAAATAGTCAAGATCTATTCCTAGAGACTAAGTTATTCGTATCGTGTCAGAATGGCCAAGCGGTCCAAGGCGACGGATTTATGGTGATACATTTTTACTGATCGCAGTGTATATTAGGTTTTCTGGTCTCCATGCGGAGGCGTGGGTTCGAATCCCACTTCTGACAACCTTTATTTTAACAACTGAATTCATCAAGAGCTATTGTTGTAAACTCTGCATTACTTGTCGTGTCAGAATGGCCGAGCGGTCTAAGGCGCCAAACTCAAGGTGATAAATCTTCACTGATCACCGTGACATATTGGGTGTTCTGGTCTCCGTATGGAGGCGTGGGTTCGAATCCTACTTCTGACAACATCTTTTTTCCGGATCAAAAACAACCTGAAATAGTCAAGATATATTCCTAGAGACAAACAAGTTATTCGTATCGTGTCAGAATGGCCGAGCGGTCTAAGGCGCCAGACTTAAGGGGATCAATCTTCACTGATCGCAGTGTATATTAGGTGCTCTGGTCTCCATGCGGAGTCGTGGGTTCGAATCCCACTTCTGACAACATCTATTTTAACAACTGAATTCATCAAGATCTATTGCTGTAAACTCTGTAGTGCGTGTCGTGTCAGAATGGCCGAGCGGTCTAAGGCTCCAGACTTAAGGTGAGAAATCTTCACTGATCGCAGTGTATAATTGGTGTTCTGTCTCCATACGGAGGCGTGGGTTCGAATGGCACTTCTAACAACCTTTACTTTAACACAAGTAACCAGAAATCATCAAGATCTATTGCTGTAAACTCTCAAGTATTTGTCGTGTCAGAATGGCCGAGCGGTCTAAGGCGCCAGACTCAAGGTGATAAATCTTCACGGATCACAGTGACATATTGGGTGTTCTGGTCTCCGCATGGAGGCGTGGGTTCGAATCCCACTTCTGACAACCTTTATTTTAACAACTGAATTCATCAAGAGCTATTGTTGTAAACTCTGCATTACTTGTCGTGTCAGAATGGCCGAGCGGTCTAAGGCGCCAAACTCAAGGTGATAAATCTTCACTGATCACCGTGACATATTGGGTGTTCTGGTCTCCGTATGGAGGCGTGGGTTCGAATCCTACTTCTGACAACATCTTTTTTCCGGATCAAAAACAACCTGAAATAGTCAAGATATATTCCTAGAGACAAACAAGCTATTCGTATCGTATCAGAATGGCCAAGCGGTCTAAGGCGCCGGATTTTAGGTGATACATTTTTACTGATCGCAGTGTATATTAGGTGTTCTGGTCTCCATGCGGAGGCGTGGGTTCGAATCCCACTTCTGACAACCTCATTTTTAACAACTGAATTCATCAAGATCTATTGCTGTAAACTCTGCAGTACCTGTCGTGTCAGAATGGCCGAGCGGTCTAAGGCGCCAGACTCAAGATGAAAAATATTCACTGATCACAGTGACATATTGGGTGTTCTGGTCTCCGCATGGAGGCGTGGGTTCGAATTCCACTTCTGACAACATTTTTTTTCTTGAACAAAAACATCCTGAAATAGTCAAGATCTATTCCTAGAGACTAAGCTATTCGTATCGTATCAGAATGGCCAAGCGGTCTAAGGCGCCGGATTTTAGGTGATACATTTTTACTGATCGCAGTGTATATTAGGTGTTCTGGTCTCCATGCGGAGGCGTGGGTTCGAATCCCACTTCTGACAACCTCTTTTTTAACAACTGAATTCATCAAGATCTATTGCTGTAAACTCTGCAGCACCTGTCGTGTCAGAATGGCCGAGCGGTCTAAGGCTCCAGACTTAAGGTGAGAAATCTTCACTAATTGCAGTGTATAATTGGTGTTCTGGTCTCCATGCGGAGGCGTGGGTTCGAATGCCACATCTGACAACCTTTACTTTAACACAAGTAACCAGAAATCATCAAGATCTATTGCTGTAAACTCTCAAGTATTTGTCGTGTCAGAATGGCCGAGCGGTCTAAGGCGCCAGACTCAAGGTGATAAATCTTCACTGATCACAGTGACATATTGGGTGTTCTGGTCTCCGCTTGGAGGCGTGGGTTCGAATCCCACTTCTGACAACATTTTTTTTCTTGAACAAAAACAACCTGAAATAGTCAAGATCTATTCCTAGAGACTAAGTTATTCGTATCGTGTCAGAATGGCCAAGCGGTCCAAGGCGACGGATTTATGGTGATACATTTTTACTGATCGCAGTGTATATTAGGTTTTCTGGTCTCCATGCGGAGGCGTGGGTTCGAATCCCACTTCTGACAACCTTTATTTTAACAACTGAATTCATCAAGAGCTATTGTTGTAAACTCTGCATTACTTGTCGTGTCAGAATGGCCGAGCGGTCTAAGGCGCCAAACTCAAGGTGATAAATCTTCACTGATCACAGTGACATATTGGATGTTCTGGTCTCCGTATAGAGGCGTGGGTTCGAATCCCACTTCTGACAACATCTTTTTTCCGGATCAAAAACAACCTGAAATAGTCAAGATATATTCCTAGAGACAAATAAGCTATTCGTATCGTGTCAGAATGGCCAAGCGGTCCAAGGCGACGGATTTATGGTGATACATTTTTACTGATCGCAGTGTATATTAGGTTTTCTGGTCTCCATGCGGAGGCGTGGGTTCGAATCCCACTTCTGACAACCTTTATTTTAACAACTGAATTCATCAAGAGCTATTGTTGTAAACTCTGCATTACTTGTCGTGTCAGAATGGCCGAGCGGTCTAAGGCGCCAGACTTAAGGGGATCAATCTTCACTGATCGCAGTGTATATTAGGTGTTCTGTTCTCCATGCGGAGTCGTGGGTTCGAATCCCACTTCTGACAACATCTATTTTAACAACTGAATTCATCAAGATCTATTGCTGTAAACTCTGCAGTACGTGTCGTGTCAGAATGGCCGAGCGGTCTAAGGCTCCAGACTTAAGGTGAGAAATCTTCACTGATCGCAGTGTATAATTGGTGTTCTGTCTCCATACGGAGGCGTGGGTTCGAATGGCACTTCTAACAACCTTTACTTTAACACAAGTAACCAGAAATCATCAAGATCTATTGCTGTAAACTCTCAAGTATTTGTCGTGTCAGAATGGCCGAGCGGTCTAAGGCGCCAGACTCAAGGTGATAAATCTTCACGGATCACAGTGACATATTGGGTGTTCTGGTCTCCGCATGGAGGCGTGGGTTCGAATCCCACTTCTGACAACATTTTTTTTCTTGAACAAAAACAACCTGAAATAGTCAAGATCTATTCCTAGAGACTAAGCAAGCTATTCGTATCGTGGCAGAATGGCCAAGCGGTCCAAGGCGCCGGATTTTAGGTGAAACGTTTTTACTGATCGCAGTGTATATTAGGTGTTCTGATCTCCATGCGGAGGCGTGGGTTCGAATCCCACTTCTGACAACCTTTATTTTAACAACTGAATTCATCAAGAGCTATTGTTGTAAACTCTGCATTACTTGTCGTGTCAGAATGGCCGAGCGGTCTAAGGCGCCAAACTCATGGTGATAAATCTTCACTGATCACAGTGACATATTGGGTGTTCTGGTCTCCGTGTAGAGGCGTGTGTTCAGATCCCACTTCTGACAACATCTTCTTTTCCGGATCAAAAACAACCTGAAATAGTCAAGATATATTCCTAGAGACAAATAAGCTATTCGTATCGTGTCAGAATGGCCGAGCGGTCTAAGGCGCCAGACTTAAGGGGATCAATCTTCACTGATCGCAGTGTATAGTAGGTGTTCTGGTCTCCATGCGGAGTCGTGGGTTCGATTCCCACTTCTGACAACTTCTATTTTAACAACTGAATTCATCAAGATCTATTGCTGTAAACTCTGCAGTACGTGTCGTGTCAGAATGGCCGAGCGGTCTAAGGCTCCAGACTTAAGGTGAGAAATCTTCACTGATCGCAGTGTATAATTGGTGTTCTGTCTCCATACGGAGGCGTGGGTTCGAATGGCACTTCTGACAACCTTTACTTTAACACAAGTAACCAGAAATCATCAAGATCTATTGCTGTAAACTCTCAAGTATTTGTCGTGTCAGAATGGCCGAGCGGTCTAAGGCGCCAGACTCAAGGTGATAAATCTTCACGGATCACAGTGACATATTGGGTGTTCTGTTCTCCGCATGGAGGCGTGGGTTCGAATCCCACTTCTGACAACATTTGTTTTCTTGAACAAAAACAACCTGAAATAGTCAAGATCTATTCCTAGAGACTAAGCTATTCGTATCGTGGCAGAATGGCCAAGCGGTCCAAGGCGCCGTATTTTAGGTGATACATTTTTACTGATCGCAGTGTATATTAGGTGTTCTGGTCTCCATGCGGAGGCGTGGGTTCGAATCCCACTTCTGACAACCTATATTTTAACAACTGAATTCATCAAGATCTATTGCTGTAAACTCTGCAGCACGTGTCGTGTTAGAATGGCCGAGCGGTCTAAGGCGCCAGACTCAAGGTGATAAATCTTCACTGATCACAGTGACATATTGGGTGTTCTGGTCTCCGTATGGAGGCGTGGGTTCGAATCCCACTTCTGACAACATTTTTTTTCTTGAACAAAAACAACCTGAAATAGTCAAGATCTATTCCTAGAGACTAAGCTATTCGTATCGTGTCAGAAAGGCCAAGCGGTCCAAGGCGCCGGACTTAAGGTGATCAATCTTCACTGATCGCAGTGTATATTAGGTTTTCTGGTCTCCATGCGGAGGCGTGGGTTCGAATCCCACTTCTGACAACCTTTATTTTAACAACTGAATTCATCAAGAGCTGTTGCTGTAAACTCTGCATTACGTGTCGTGTCAGAATGGCCGAGCGGTCTAAGGCGCCAGACTCAAGGTGATAAATCTTCACTGATCACAGTGACGTATTGGGTGTTCTGGTCTCCGTATGGAGGCGTGGGTTCGAATCCCACTTCTGACAACCTATATTTTAACACCTGAAATCTTCAAGATCTATTGCTGTAAACTCTGCAGTATGTGTCGTGTCAGAATGGCCGAGCGGTCTGAGGCGCCAGATATAATTGATAAATATACACTGATCGCAGTGTATAATGGGTGTTCTGGTCTCCGTACGGAGGTGTGGGTTCGAATCCAACTTCCGTTAACCATTATTTTAACACCTGAATTCATCAAGATCTATTGCTGTAAACTCTGCAGTACGTGTCGTGTCAAAATGGCCGAGCGGTCTAAGGCTCCAGACTTAAGTTGAGAAATCTTCACTGATCGCAGTGTATAATTGGTGTTCTGTCCTCCATGCGGAGGCGTGGGTTCGAATGCCATTTCTGACATCCTTTACTTTAACACAAGTAACCAGAAATCATCAAGATCTATTGCTGTAAACTCTCAAGTATTTGTCGTGTCAGAATGGCCGAGCGGTCTAAGGCGCCAGACTCAAGGTGATAAATCTTCACTGATCACAGTGACATATTGGGTGTTCTGGTCTCCGCATGGAGGCGTGGGTTCGAATCCCACTTCTGACAACATTTTTTTTCTTGAACAAAAACAACCTGAAATAGTTAAGATCTATTCCTAGAGACTAAGCTATTCGTATTGTATCAGAATGGCCAAGCGGTCTAAGGCGCCGGATTTTAGGTGATACATTTTTACTGATCGCAGTGTATATTAGGTGTTCTGGTCTCCATGCGGAGGCGTGGGTTCGAATCCCACTTCTGACAACCTCTTTTTTAACAACTGAATTCATCAAGATCTATTGCTGTAAACTCTGCAGTACCTGTCGTGTCAGAATGGCCGAGCGGTCTAAGGCTCCAGACTTAAGGTGAGAAATCTTCACTGATTGCAGTGTATAATTGGTGTTCTGGTCTCCATGCGGAAGCGTGGGTTCGAATCCCACTTCTGACAACATTTTGTTTCTTGAACAAAAACAACCTGAAATAGTCAAGATCTATTCCTAGAGACTAAGTTATTCGTATCGTGTCAAAATGGCCAAGCGGTCCAAGGCGCCGGATTTAAGATGATACATTTTCACTGATCGCAGTGTATATTAGGTGTTCTGGTCTCCATGCGGAGGCGTGGGTTCGAATCCCACTTCTGACAACCTATATTTTAACAACTGAATTCATCAAGATCTATTGCTGTAAACTCTGCAGCACGTGTCGTGTTAGAATGGCCGAGCGGTCTAAGGCGCCAGACTCAACGTGATAAATCTTCACTGATCACAGTGACATATTGGGTGTTCTGGTCTCCGTATGGAGGCGTGGGTTCGAATCCCACTTCTGACAACATTTTTTTTCTTGAACAAAAACAACCTGAAATAGTCAAGATCTATTCCTAGAGACTAAGCTATTCGTATCGTGTCAGAAAGGCCAAGCGGTCCAAGGCGCCGGACTTAAGGTGATCAATCTTCACTGATCGCAGTGTATATTAGGTTTTCTGGTCTCCATGCGGAGGCGTGGGTTCGAATCCCACTTCTGACAACCTTTATTTTAACAACTGAATTCATCAAGAGCTGTTGCTGTAAACTCTGCATTACGTGTCGTGTCAGAATGGCCGAGCGGTCTAAGGCGCCAGACTCAAGGTGATAAATCTTCACTGATCACAGTGACGTATTGGGTGTTCTGGTCTCCGTGTGGAGGCGTGGGTTCGAATCCCACTTCTGACAACCTATATTTTAACACCTGAAATCTTCAAGATCTATTGCTGTAAACTCTGCAGTATGTGTCGTGTCAGAATGGCCGAGCGGTCTGAGGCGCCAGATATAATTGATAAATATACACTGATCGCAGTGTATAATGGGTGTTCTGGTCTCCGTACGGAGTTGTGGGTTCGAATCCAACTTCCGTTAACCATTATTTTAACACCTGAATTCATCAAGATCTATTGCTGTAAACTCTGCAGTACGTGTCGTGTCAGAATGGCCGAGCGGTCTAAGGCTCCAGACTTAAGTTGAGAAATCTTCACTGATCGCAGTGTATAATTGGTGTTCTGTCCTCCATGCGGAGGCGTGGGTTCGAATGCCACTTCTGACATCCTTTACTTTAACACAAGTAACCAGAAATCATCAAGATCTATTGCTGTAAACTCTCAAGTATTTGTCGTGTCAGAATGGCCGAGCGGTCTAAGGCGCCAGACTCAAGGTGATAAATCTTCACTGATCACAGTGACATATTGGGTGTTCTGGTCTCCGCATGGAGGCGTGGGTTCGAATCCCACTTCTGACAACATTTTTTTTCTTGAACAAAAACAACCTGAAATAGTTAAGATCTATTCCTAGAGACTAAGCTATTCGTATTGTATCAGAATGGCCAAGCGGTCTAAGGCGCCGGATTTTAGGTGATACATTTTTACTGATCGCAGTGTATATTAGGTGTTCTGGTCTCCATGCGGAGGCGTGGGTTCGAATCCCACTTCTGACAACCTCTTTTTTAACAACTGAATTCATCAAGATCTATTGCTGTAAACTCTGCAGTACCTGTCGTGTCAGAATGGCCGAGCGGTCTAAGGCTCCAGACTTAAGGTGAGAAATCTTCACTGATTGCAGTGTATAATTGGTGTTCTGGTCTCCATGCGGAAGCGTGGGTTCGAATCCCACTTCTGACAACATTTTGTTTCTTGAACAAAAACAACCTGAAATAGTCAAGATCTATTCCTAGAGACTAAGTTATTCGTATCGTGTCAAAATGGCCAAGCGGTCCAAGGCGCCGGATTTAAGATGATACATTTTCACTGATCGCAGTGTATATTAGGTGTTCTGGTCTCCATGCGGAGGCGTGGGTTCGAATCCCACTTCTGACAACCTATATTTTAACAACTGAATTCATCAAGATCTATTGCTGTAAACTCTGCATTACGTGTCGTGTCAGAATGGCCGAGCGGTCTAAGGCGCCAGACTCAAGGTGATAAATCTTCACTGATCACAGTGACATATTGGGTGTTCTGGTCTCCGTATGGAGGCGTGGGTTCGAATCCGACATCCGTTAACCGTTATTTTAACACCTGAATTCATCAAGATCTATTGCTGTAAACTCTGCAGTATGTGTCGTGTCAGAATGACCGAGCGGTCTGAGGCGCCAGATATAATTGATAAATATACACTGATCGCAGTGTATAATGGGTGTTCTGGTCTCCGTACGGAGGTGTGGGTTCGAATCCAACTTCCGTTAACCATTATTTTAACACCTGAATTCATCAAGATCTATTGCTGTAAACTCTGCAGTACGTGTCGTGTCAGAATGGCCGAGCGGTCTAAGGCTCCAGACTTAAGTTGAGAAATCTTCACTGATCGCAGTGTATAATTGGTGTTCTGTCCTCCATGCGGAGGCGTGGGTTCGAATGCCACTTCTGACATCCTTTACTTTAACACAAGTAACCAGAAATCATCAAGATCTATTGCTGTAAACTCTCAAGTATTTGTCGTGTCAGAATGGCCGAGCGGTCTAAGGCGCCAGACTCAAGGTGATAAATCTTCACTGATCACAGTGACATATTGGGTGTTCTGGTCTCCGCATGGAGGCGTGGGTTCGAATCCCACTTCTGACAACATTTTTTTTCTTGAACAAAAACAACCTGAAATAGTTAAGATCTATTCCTAGAGACTAAGCTATTCGTATTGTATCAGAATGGCCAAGCGGTCTAAGGCGCCGGATTTTAGGTGATACATTTTTACTGATCGCAGTGTATATTAGGTGTTCTGGTCTCCATGCGGAGGCGTGGGTTCGAATCCCACTTCTGACAACCTCTTTTTTAACAACTGAATTCATCAAGATCTATTGCTGTAAACTCTGCAGTACCTGTCGTGTCAGAATGGCCGAGCGGTCTAAGGCTCCAGACTTAAGGTGAGAAATCTTCACTGATTGCAGTGTATAATTGGTGTTCTGGTCTCCATGCGGAAGCGTGGGTTCGAATCCCACTTCTGACAACATTTTGTTTCTTGAACAAAAACAACCTGAAATAGTCAAGATCTATTCCTAGAGACTAAGTTATTCGTATCGTGTCAAAATGGCCAAGCGGTCCAAGGCGCCGGATTTAAGATGATACATTTTCACTGATCGCAGTGTATATTAGGTGTTCTGGTCTCCATGCGGAGGCGTGGGTTCGAATCCCACTTCTGACAACCTATATTTTAACAACTGAATTCATCAAGATCTATTGCTGTAAACTCTGCATTACGTGTCGTGTCAGAATGGCCGAGCGGTCTAAGGCGCCAGACTCAAGGTGATAAATCTTCACTGATCACAGTGACATATTGGGTGTTCTGGTCTCCGTATGGAGGCGTGGGTTCGAATCCGACATCCGTTAACCGTTATTTTAACACCTGAATTCATCAAGATCTATTGCTGTAAACTCTGCAGTATGTGTCGTGTCAGAATGACCGAGCGGTCTGAGGCGCCAGATATAATTGATAAATATACACTGATCGCAGTGTATAATGGGTGTTCTGGTCTCCGTACGGAGGTGTGGGTTCGAATCCAACTTCCGTTAACCATTATTTTAACACCTGAATTCATCAAGATCTATTGCTGTAAACTCTGCAGTACGTGTCGTGTCAGAATGGCCGAGCGGTCTAAGGCTCCAGACTTAAGTTGAGAAATCTTCACTGATCGCAGTGTATAATTGGTGTTCTGTCCTCCATGCGGAGGCGTGGGTTCGAATGCCACTTCTGACATCCTTTACTTTAACACAAGTAACCAGAAATCATCAAGATCTATTGCTGTAAACTCTCAAGTATTTGTCGTGTCAGAATGGCCGAGCGGTCTAAGGCGCCAGACTCAAGGTGATAAATCTTCACTGATCACAGTGACATGTGTTCTGCTCTCCGCATGGAGGCGTGGGTTCGACTCCCACTTCTGACAACAATTTTTTTCTTGAACAAAAACAACCTGAAATAGTCAAGATCTATTCCTAGAGACTAAGCTATTCGAATCGTATCAGAATGGCCAAGCGGTCTAAGGCTCCGGATTTTAGGTGATACATTTTTACTGATTGCAGTGTATAATTGGTGTTCTGGTCTCCATGCGGAGGCGTGGGTTCGAATGCCACATCTGACAACCTCTATTTTAACACCTGAAATCTTCAAGATCTATTGCTGTAAACTCTGCAGTATGTGTTGTGTCAGAATGGCCGAGCGGTCTGAGGCGCCAGACTTAAGGTGATAAATCTTCACTGATCACAGTGACATATTGGTTATTCTGGTCTCCGCATGGAGGCGTGGGTTCGAATCCCACTTCTGACAACATTTTGTTTCTTGAACAAAAACAACCTGAAATAGTCAAGATCTATTCCAAGAGACTAAGCTTTTCGTGTTGTGTCAGAATGGCCAAGTGGTCCAAGGCGCCGGACTTAAGGTGATAAATCTTCACTGATCGCAGTGTATATTAGGTTTTCTGGTCTCCATGCGGAGGCGTGGGTTCGAATCCCACTTCTGACAACCTCTATTTTCACAACTGAATTCATCAAGATCTATTGCTGTAAACTCTACATTACGTGTCGTGTCAGAATGGCCGAGCGGTCTAAGGCGCCAGACTCAAGGTGATAAATCTTCACTGATCACAGTGACATATTGGGTGTTCTGGTCTCCGTATGGAGGCGTGGGTTCGAATCCCAATTCTGACAACCTTTATTTTAACACCTGAAATCTTCAAGATCTATTGCTGTAAACTCTGCAGTATGTGTCGTGTCAGAATGGCCGAGCGGTCTGAGGCGCCAGATATAATTGATGAATATACACTGATCGCAGTGTATAATGGGTGTTCTGGTCTCCGTATGGAGGTGTGGGTTCGAATCCGACTTCCGTTAACCTCTTTTTTAACACCTGAATTCATCAAGATCTATTGCAGTAAACACTGCAGCATGTGTCGTGTCAGAATGGTCTAAGGCGCCAGACTTAAGGTGATAAATCTTCACTGATCGCAGTGTACAGTAGGTGTTCTGGTCTCCATGCGGAGTCGTGGGTTCGAATCCCACTTCTGACAACCTTTATTTTAACAACTGAATTCATCAAGATCTATTGCTGTAAACTCTACATTACGTGTCGTGTCAGAATGGCCGAGCTGTCTGAGGCGCCAGATTCAAGGTGATAAATCTTCACTGATCACAGTGACATATTGGGTGTTCTGGTCTCCGTATGGAGGCGTGGGTTCGAATCCCACTTCTGACAACCTTTATTTTAACACCTGAAATCTTCAAGATCTATTGCTGTAAACTCTGCAGCATGTGTTGTGTCAAAATGGCCGAGTGGTCTGAGGCGCCAGATATAATTGATAAATATACACTGATCGCAGTGTATAATGGGTGTTCTGGTCTCCGTACGGAGGTGTGGGTTCGAATCCGACTTCCGTTAACCTCTATTTTAACACCTGAATTCATCAAGATCTATTGCAGTAAACACTGCAGCATGTGTAGTGTCAGAATGGCCGAGCGGTCTAAGGCGCCAGACTTAAGGTGATAAATCTTCACTGATCGCAGTGTACAGTAGGTGTTCTGGTCTCCATGCGGAGTCGTGGGTTCGAATCCCACTTCTGACAACCTTTATTTTAACAACTGAATTCATCAAGATCTATTGCTGTAAACTCTACATTACGTGTCGTGTCAGAATGGCCGAGCGGTCTGAGGCGCCAGACTCAAGGTGATAAATCTTCACTGATCACAGTGACATATTGGGTGTTCTGGTCTCCGTATGGAGGCGTGGGCTCGAATCCCACTTCTTACAACCTTTATTTTAACAACTGAATTCATCAAGAGCTATTGTTGTAAACTCTGCATTACTTGTCGTGTCAGAATGGCCGAGCGGTCTAAGGCGCCAAACTCAAGGTGATAAATCTTCACTGATCACCGTGACATATTGGGTGTTCTGGTCTCCGTATGGAGGCGTGGGTTCGAATCCTACTTCTGACAACATCTTTTTTCCGGATCAAAAACAACCTGAAATAGTCAAGATATATTCCTAGAGACAAACAAGCTATTCGTATCGTGTCAGAATGGCCGAGCGGTCTAAGGCGCCAGACTTAAGGGGATCAATCTTCACTGATCGCAGTGTATATTAGGTGTTCTGGTCTCCATGCGGAGTCGTGGGTTCGAATCCCACTTCTGACAACATCTATTTTAACAACTGAATTCATCAAGATCTATTGCTGTAAACTCTGTAGTGCGTGTCGTGTCAGAATGGCCGAGCGGTCTAAGGCTCCAGACTTAAGGTGAGAAATCTTCACTGATCGCAGTGTATAATTGGTGTTCTGTCTCCATACGGAGGCGTGGGTTCGAATGGCACTTCTAACAACCTTTACTTTAACACAAGTAACCAGAAATCATCAAGATCTATTGCTGTAAACTCTCAAGTATTTGTCGTGTCAGAATGGCCGAGCGGTCTAAGGCGCCAGACTCAAGGTGATAAATCTTCACGGATCACAGTGACATATTGGGTGTTCTGGTCTCCGCATGGAGGCGTGGGTTCGAATCCCACTTCTGACAACCTTTATTTTAACAACTGAATTCATCAAGAGCTATTGTTGTAAACTCTGCATTACTTGTCGTGTCAGAATGGCCGAGCGGTCTAAGGCGCCAAACTCAAGGTGATAAATCTTCACTGATCACCGTGACATATTGGGTGTTCTGGTCTCCGTATGGAGGCGTGGGTTCGAATCCTACTTCTGACAACATCTTTTTTCCGGATCAAAAACAACCTGAAATAGTCAAGATATATTCCTAGAGACAAACAAGCTATTCGTATCGTATCAGAATGGCCAAGCGGTCTAAGGCGCCGGATTTTAGGTGATACATTTTTACTGATCGCAGTGTATATTAGGTGTTCTGGTCTCCATGCGGAGGCGTGGGTTCGAATCCCACTTCTGACAACCTCTTTTTTAACAACTGAATTCATCAAGATCTATTGCTGTAAACTCTGCAGTACCTGTCGTGTCAGAATGGCCGAGCGGTCTAAGGCGCCAGACTCAAGATGAAAAATATTCACTGATCACAGTGACATATTGGGTGTTCTGGTCTCCGCATGGAGGCGTGGGTTCGAATTCCACTTCTGACAACATTTTTTTTCTTGAACAAAAACATCCTGAAATAGTCAAGATCTATTCCTAGAGACTAAGCTATTCGTATCGTATCAGAATGGCCAAGCGGTCTAAGGCGCCGGATTTTAGGTGATACATTTTTACTGATCGCAGTGTATATTAGGTGTTCTGGTCTCCATGCGGAGGCGTGGGTTCGAATCCCACTTCTGACAACCTCTTTTTTAACAACTGAATTCATCAAGATCTATTGCTGTAAACTCTGCAGCACCTGTCGTGTCAGAATGGCCGAGCGGTCTAAGGCTCCAGACTTAAGGTGAGAAATCTTCACTAATTGCAGTGTATAATTGGTGTTCTGGTCTCCATGCGGAGGCGTGGGTTCGAATGCCACATCTGACAACCTTTACTTTAACACAAGTAACCAGAAATCATCAAGATCTATTGCTGTAAACTCTCAAGTATTTGTCGTGTCAGAATGGCCGAGCGGTCTAAGGCGCCAGACTCAAGGTGATAAATCTTCACTGATCACAGTGACATATTGGGTGTTCTGGTCTCCGCTTGGAGGCGTGGGTTCGAATCCCACTTCTGACAACATTTTTTTTCTTGAACAAAAACAACCTGAAATAGTCAAGATCTATTCCTAGAGACTAAGTTATTCGTATCGTGTCAGAATGGCCAAGCGGTCCAAGGCGACGGATTTATGGTGATACATTTTTACTGATCGCAGTGTATATTAGGTTTTCTGGTCTCCATGCGGAGGCGTGGGTTCGAATCCCACTTCTGACAACCTTTATTTTAACAACTGAATTCATCAAGAGCTATTGTTGTAAACTCTGCATTACTTGTCGTGTCAGAATGGCCGAGCGGTCTAAGGCGCCAAACTCAAGGTGATAAATCTTCACTGATCACAGTGACATATTGGGTGTTCTGGTCTCCGTATGGAGGCGTGGGTTCGAATCCCACTTCTGACAACATCTTTTTTCCGGATCAAAAACAACCTGAAATAGTCAAGATATATTCCTAGAGACAAATAAGCTATTCGTATCGTGTCAGAATGGCCAAGCGGTCCAAGGCGACGGATTTATGGTGATACATTTTTACTGATCGCAGTGTATATTAGGTTTTCTGGTCTCCATGCGGAGGCGTGGGTTCGAATCCCACTTCTGACAACCTTTATTTTAACAACTGAATTCATCAAGAGCTATTGTTGTAAACTCTGCATTACTTGTCGTGTCAGAATGGCCGAGCGGTCTAAGGCGCCAGACTTAAGGGGATCAATCTTCACTGATCGCAGTGTATATTAGGTGTTCTGGTCTCCATGCGGAGTCGTGGGTTCGAATCCCACTTCTGACAACATCTATTTTAACAACTGAATTCATCAAGATCTATTGCTGTAAACTCTGCAGTACGTGTCGTGTCAGAATGGCCGAGCGGTCTAAGGCTCCAGACTTAAGGTGAGAAATCTTCACTGATCGCAGTGTATAATTGGTGTTCTGTCACCATACGGAGGCGTGGGTTCGAATGGCACTTCTAACAACCTTTACTTTAACACAAGTAACCAGAAATCATCAAGATCTATTGCTGTAAACTCTCAAGTATTTGTCGTGTCAGAATGGCCGAGCGGTCTAAGGCGCCAGACTCAAGGTGATAAATCTTCACGGATCACAGTGACATATTGGGTGTTCTGGTCTCCGCATGGAGGCGTGGGTTCGAATCCCACTTCTGACAACATTTTTTTTCTTGAACAAAAACAACCTGAAATAGTCAAGATCTATTCCTAGAGACTAAGCAAGCTATTCGTATCGTGGCAGAATGGCCAAGCGGTCCAAGGCGCCGGATTTTAGGTGAAACGTTTTTACTGATCGCAGTGTATATTAGGTGTTCTGATCTCCATGCGGAGGCGTGGGTTCGAATCCCACTTCTGACAACCTTTATTTTAACAACTGAATTCATCAAGAGCTATTGTTGTAAACTCTGCATTACTTGTCGTGTCAGAATGGCCGAGCGGTCTAAGGCGCCAAACTCATGGTGATAAATCTTCACTGATCACAGTGACATATTGGGTGTTCTGGTCTCCGTGTAGAGGCGTGTGTTCAGATCCCACTTCTGACAACATCTTCTTTTCCGGATCAAAAACAACCTGAAATAGTCAAGATATATTCCTAGAGACAAATAAGCTATTCGTATCGTGTCAGAATGGCCGAGCGGTCTAAGGCGCCAGACTTAAGGGGATCAATCTTCACTGATCGCAGTGTATAGTAGGTGTTCTGGTCTCCATGCGGAGTCGTGGGTTCGATTCCCACTTCTGACAACTTCTATTTTAACAACTGAATTCATCAAGATCTATTGCTGTAAACTCTGCAGTACGTGTCGTGTCAGAATGGCCGAGCGGTCTAAGGCTCCAGACTTAAGGTGAGAAATCTTCACTGATCGCAGTGTATAATTGGTGTTCTGTCTCCATACGGAGGCGTGGGTTCGAATGGCACTTCTGACAACCTTTACTTTAACACAAGTAACCAGAAATCATCAAGATCTATTGCTGTAAACTCTCAAGTATTTGTCGTGTCAGAATGGCCGAGCGGTCTAAGGCGCCAGACTCAAGGTGATAAATCTTCACGGATCACAGTGACATATTGGGTGTTCTGTTCTCCGCATGGAGGCGTGGGTTCGAATCCCACTTCTGACAACATTTGTTTTCTTGAACAAAAACAACCTGAAATAGTCAAGATCTATTCCTAGAGACTAAGCTATTCGTATCGTGGCAGAATGGCCAAGCGGTCCAAGGCGCCGTATTTTAGGTGATACATTTTTACTGATCGCAGTGTATATTAGGTGTTCTGGTCTCCATGCGGAGGCGTGGGTTCGAATCCCACTTCTGACAACCTATATTTTAACAACTGAATTCATCAAGATCTATTGCTGTAAACTCTGCAGCACGTGTCGTGTTAGAATGGCCGAGCGGTCTAAGGCGCCAGACTCAAGGTGATAAATCTTCACTGATCACAGTGACATATTGGGTGTTCTGGTCTCCGTATGGAGGCGTGGGTTCGAATCCCACTTCTGACAACATTTTTTTTCTTGAACAAAAACAACCTGAAATAGTCAAGATCTATTCCTAGAGGCTAAGCTATTCGTATCGTGTCAGAAAGGCCAAGCGGTCCAAGGCGCCGGACTTAAGGTGATCAATCTTCACTGATCGCAGTGTATATTAGGTTTTCTGGTCTCCATGCGGAGGCGTGGGTTCGAATCCCACTTCTGACAACCTTTATTTTAACAACTGAATTCATCAAGAGCTGTTGCTGTAAACTCTGCATTACGTGTCGTGTCAGAATGGCCGAGCGGTCTAAGGCGCCAGACTCAAGGTGATAAATCTTCACTGATCACAGTGACGTATTGGGTGTTCTGGTCTCCGTATGGAGGCGTGGGTTCGAATCCCACTTCTGACAACCTATATTTTAACACCTGAAATCTTCAAGATCTATTGCTGTAAACTCTGCAGTATGTGTCGTGTCAGAATGGCCGAGCGGTCTGAGGCGCCAGATATAATTGATAAATATACACTGATCGCAGTGTATAATGGGTGTTCTGGTCTCCGTACGGAGGTGTGGGTTCGAATCCAACTTCCGTTAACCATTATTTTAACACCTGAATTCATCAAGATCTATTGCTGTAAACTCTGCAGTACGTGTCGTGTCAAAATGGCCGAGCGGTCTAAGGCTCCAGACTTAAGTTGAGAAATCTTCACTGATCGCAGTGTATAATTGGTGTTCTGTCCTCCATGCGGAGGCGTGGGTTCGAATGCCATTTCTGACATCCTTTACTTTAACACAAGTAACCAGAAATCATCAAGATCTATTGCTGTAAACTCTCAAGTATTTGTCGTGTCAGAATGGCCGAGCGGTCTAAGGCGCCAGACTCAAGGTGATAAATCTTCACTGATCACAGTGACATATTGGGTGTTCTGGTCTCCGCATGGAGGCGTGGGTTCGAATCCCACTTCTGACAACATTTTTTTTCTTGAACAAAAACAACCTGAAATAGTTAAGATCTATTCCTAGAGACTAAGCTATTCGTATTGTATCAGAATGGCCAAGCGGTCTAAGGCGCCGGATTTTAGGTGATACATTTTTACTGATCGCAGTGTATATTAGGTGTTCTGGTCTCCATGCGGAGGCGTGGGTTCGAATCCCACTTCTGACAACCTCTTTTTTAACAACTGAATTCATCAAGATCTATTGCTGTAAACTCTGCAGTACCTGTCGTGTCAGAATGGCCGAGCGGTCTAAGGCTCCAGACTTAAGGTGAGAAATCTTCACTGATTGCAGTGTATAATTGGTGTTCTGGTCTCCATGCGGAAGCGTGGGTTCGAATCCCACTTCTGACAACATTTTGTTTCTTGAACAAAAACAACCTGAAATAGTCAAGATCTATTCCTAGAGACTAAGTTATTCGTATCGTGTCAAAATGGCCAAGCGGTCCAAGGCGCCGGATTTAAGCTGATACATTTTCACTGATCGCAGTGTATATTAGGTGTTCTGGTCTCCATGCGGAGGCGTGGGTTCGAATCCCACTTCTGACAACCTATATTTTAACAACTGAATTCATCAAGATCTATTGCTGTAAACTCTGCAGCACGTGTCGTGTTAGAATGGCCGAGCGGTCTAAGGCGCCAGACTCAAGGTGATAAATCTTCACTGATCGCAGTGACATATTGGGTGTTCTGGTCTCCGTATGGAGGCGTGGGTTCGAATCCCACTTCTGACAACATTTTTTTTCTTGAACAAAAACAACCTGAAATAGTCAAGATCTATTCCTAGAGACTAAGCTATTCGTATCGTGTCAGAAAGGCCAAGCGGTCCAAGGCGCCGGACTTAAGGTGATCAATCTTCACTGATCGCAGTGTATATTAGGTTTTCTGGTCTCCATGCGGAGGCGTGGGTTCGAATCCCACTTCTGACAACCTTTATTTTAACAACTGAATTCATCAAGAGCTGTTGCTGTAAACTCTGCATTACGTGTCGTGTCAGAATGGCCGAGCGGTCTAAGGCGCCAGACTCAAGGTGATAAATCTTCACTGATCACAGTGACGTATTGGGTGTTCTGGTCTCCGTGTGGAGGCGTGGGTTCGAATCCCACTTCTGACAACCTATATTTTAACACCTGAAATCTTCAAGATCTATTGCTGTAAACTCTGCAGTATGTGTCGTGTCAGAATGGCCGAGCGGTCTGAGGCGCCAGATATAATTGATAAATATACACTGATCGCAGTGTATAATGGGTGTTCTGGTCTCCGTACGGAGTTGTGGGTTCGAATCCAACTTCCGTTAACCATTATTTTAACACCTGAATTCATCAAGATCTATTGCTGTAAACTCTGCAGTACGTGTCGTGTCAGAATGGCCGAGCGGTCTAAGGCTCCAGACTTAAGTTGAGAAATCTTCACTGATCGCAGTGTATAATTGGTGTTCTGTCCTCCATGCGGAGGCGTGGGTTCGAATGCCACTTCTGACATCCTTTACTTTAACACAAGTAACCAGAAATCATCAAGATCTATTGCTGTAAACTCTCAAGTATTTGTCGTGTCAGAATGGCCGAGCGGTCTAAGGCGCCAGACTCAAGGTGATAAATCTTCACTGATCACAGTGACATATTGGGTGTTCTGGTCTCCGCATGGAGGCGTGGGTTCGAATCCCACTTCTGACAACATTTTTTTTCTTGAACAAAAACAACCTGAAATAGTTAAGATCTATTCCTAGAGACTAAGCTATTCGTATTGTATCAGAATGGCCAAGCGGTCTAAGGCGCCGGATTTTAGGTGATACATTTTTACTGATCGCAGTGTATATTAGGTGTTCTGGTCTCCATGCGGAGGCGTGGGTTCGAATCCCACTTCTGACAACCTCTTTTTTAACAACTGAATTCATCAAGATATATTGCTGTAAACTCTGCAGTACCTGTCGTGTCAGAATGGCCGAGCGGTCTAAGGCTCCAGACTTAAGGTGAGAAATCTTCACTGATTGCAGTGTATAATTGGTGTTCTGGTCTCCATGCGGAAGCGTGGGTTCGAATCCCACTTCTGACAACATTTTGTTTCTTGAACAAAAACAACCTGAAATAGTCAAGATCTATTCCTAGAGACTAAGTTATTCGTATCGTGTCAAAATGGCCAAGCGGTCCAAGGCGCCGGATTTAAGATGATACATTTTCACTGATCGCAGTGTATATTAGGTGTTCTGGTCTCCATGCGGAGGCGTGGGTTCGAATCCCACTTCTGACAACCTATATTTTAACAACTGAATTCATCAAGATCTATTGCTGTAAACTCTGCATTACGTGTCGTGTCAGAATGGCCGAGCGGTCTAAGGCGCCAGACTCAAGGTGATAAATCTTCACTGATCACAGTGACATATTGGGTGTTCTGGTCTCCGTATGGAGGCGTGGGTTCGAATCCGACTTCCGTTAACCGTTATTTTAACACCTGAATTCATCAAGATCTATTGCTGTAAACTCTGCAGTATGTGTCGTGTCAGAATGACCGAGCGGTCTGAGGCGCCAGATATAATTGATAAATATACACTGATCGCAGTGTATAATGGGTGTTCTGGTCTCCGTACGGAGGTGTGGGTTCGAATCCAACTTCCGTTAACCATTATTTTAACACCTGAATTCATCAAGATCTATTGCTGTAAACTCTGCAGTACGTGTCGTGTCAGAATGGCCGAGCGGTCTAAGGCTCCAGACTTAAGTTGAGAAATCTTCACTGATCGCAGTGTATAATTGGTGTTCTGTCCTCCATGCGGAGGCGTGGGTTCGAATGCCACTTCTGACATCCTTTACTTTAACACAAGTAACCAGAAATCATCAAGATCTATTGCTGTAAACTCTCAAGTATTTGTCGTGTCAGAATGGCCGAGCGGTCTAAGGCGCCAGACTCAAGGTGATAAATCTTCACTGATCACAGTGACATGTGTTCTGCTCTCCGCATGGAGGCGTGGGTTCGACTCCCACTTCTGACAACAATTTTTTTCTTGAACAAAAACAACCTGAAATAGTCAATATCTATTCCTAGAGACTAAGCTATTCGAATCGTATCAGAATGGCCAAGCGGTCTAAGGCTCCGGATTTTAGGTGATACATTTTTACTGATTGCAGTGTATAATTGGTGTTCTGGTCTCCATGCGGAGGCGTGGGTTCGAATGCCACATCTGACAACCTCTATTTTAACACCTGAAATCTTCAAGATCTATTGCTGTAAACTCTGCAGTATGTGTTGTGTCAGAATGGCCGAGCGGTCTGAGGCGCCAGACTTAAGGTGATAAATCTTCACTGATCACAGTGACATATTGGTTATTCTGGTCTCCGCATGGAGGCGTGGGTTCGAATCCCACTTCTGACAACATTTTGTTTCTTGAACAAAAACAACCTGAAATAGTCAAGATCTATTCCAAGAGACTAAGCTTTTCGTGTTGTGTCAGAATGGCCAAGTGGTCCAAGGCGCCGGACTTAAGGTGATAAATCTTCACTGATCGCAGTGTATATTAGGTTTTCTGGTCTCCATGCGGAGGCGTGGGTTCGAATCCCACTTCTGACAACCTCTATTTTCACAACTGAATTCATCAAGATCTATTGCTGTAAACTCTACATTACGTGTCGTGTCAGAATGGCCGAGCGGTCTAAGGCGCCAGACTCAAGGTGATAAATCTTCACTGATCACAGTGACATATTGGGTGTTCTGGTCTCCGTATGGAGGCGTGGGTTCGAATCCCAATTCTGACAACCTTTATTTTAACACCTGAAATCTTCAAGATCTATTGCTGTAAACTCTGCAGTATGTGTCGTGTCAGAATGGCCGAGCGGTCTGAGGCGCCAGATATAATTGATGAATATACACTGATCGCAGTGTATAATGGGTGTTCTGGTCTCCGTATGGAGGTGTGGGTTCGAATCCGACTTCCGTTAACCTCTTTTTTAACACCTGAATTCATCAAGATCTATTGCAGTAAACACTGCAGCATGTGTCGTGTCAGAATGGTCTAAGGCGCCAGACTTAAGGTGATAAATCTTCACTGATCGCAGTGTACAGTAGGTGTTCTGGTCTCCATGCGGAGTCGTGGGTTCGAATCCCACTTCTGACAACCTTTATTTTAACAACTGAATTCATCAAGATCTATTGCTGTAAACTCTACCTTACGTGTCGTGTCAGAATGGCCGAGCGGTCTGAGGCGCCAGATTCAAGGTGATAAATCTTCACTGATCACAGTGACATATTGGGTGTTCTGGTCTCCGTATGGAGGCGTGGGTTCGAATCCCACTTCTGACAACCTTTATTTTAACACCTGAAATCTTCAAGATCTATTGCTGTAAACTCTGCAGTATGTGTTGTGTCAAAATGGCCGAGTGGTCTGAGGCGCCAGATATAATTGATAAATATACACTGATCGCAGTGTATAATGGGTGTTCTGGTCTCCGTACGGAGGTGTGGGTTCGAATCCGACTTCCGTTAACCTCTATTTTAACACCTGAATTCATCAAGATCTATTGCAGTAAACACTGCAGCATGTGTCGTGTCAGAATGGCCGAGCGGTCTAAGGCGCCAGACTTAAGGTGATAAATCTTCACTGATCGCAGTGTACAGTAGGTGTTCTGGTCTCCATGCGGAGTCGTGGGTTCGAATCCCACTTCTGACAACCTTTATTTTAACAACTGAATTCATCAAGATCTATTGCTGTAAACTCTACATTACGTGTCGTGTCAGAATGGCCGAGCGGTCTGAGGCGCCAGACTCAAGGTGATAAATCTTCACTGATCACAGTGACATATTGGGTGTTCTGGTCTCCGTATGGAGGCGTGGGCTCGAATCCCACTTCTTACAACCTTTATTTTAACACCTGAAATCTTCAAGATCTATTGCTGTAAACTCTGCAGTATGTGTCGTGTCAGAATGGCCGAGCGGTCTGAGGCGCCAGATATAATTGATAAATATACACTGATCGCAGTGTATAATGGGTGTTCTTGTCTCCGTACGGAGGTGTGGGTTCAAATCCGACTTCCGTTAACCTCTATTTTAACACCTGAATTCATCAAGATCTATTGCAGTAAACACTGCAGCATGTGTCGTGTCAGAATGGCCGAGCGGTCTAAGGCGCCAGACTTAAAGTGATAAATCTTCACTGATCGCAGTGTACAGTAGGTGTTCTGGTCTCCATGCGGAGTCGTGGGTTCGAATCCCACTTCTGACAACCTATATTTTAACAACTGAATTCATCGAGATCTATTGCTGTAAACTCTGCAGTACGTGTCGTGTCAGAATGGCCGAGCGGTCTGAGGCGCCAGATTTAATTGATAAATATACACTGATCGCAGTGTATAATGGGTGTTCTGGTCTCCGTACGGAGGTGTGGGTTCAAATCCGACTTCCGTTAACCTCTATTTTAACACCTGAATTCATCAAGATCTATTGCAGTAAACACTGCAGCATGTGTCGTGTCAGAATGGCCGAGCGGTCTAAGGCGCCAGACTTAAAGTGATAAATCTTCACTGATCGCAGTGTACAGTAGGTGTTCTGGTCTCCATGCGGAGTCGTGGGTTCGAATCCCACTTCTGACAACCTATATTTTAACAACTGAATTCATCGAGATCTATTGCTGTAAACTCTGCAGTACGTGTCGTGTCAGAATGGCCGAGCGGTCTGAGGCGCCAGATTTAATTGATAAATATACACTGATCGCAGTGTATAATGGGTGTTCTGGTCTCCGTACGGAGGTGTGGGTTCGAATCCGACTTCCGTTAACCTCTATTTTAACACCTGAATTCATCAAGATCTATTGCAGTAAACACTGCAGCATGTGTCGTGTCAGAATGGCCGAGCGGTCTAAGGCGCCAGACTTAAGGTGATAAATCTTCACTGATCGCAGTGTACAGTAGGTGTTCTGGTCTCCATGCGGAGTCGTGGGTTCGAATCCCACTTCTGACAACCTTTATTTTAACAACTGAATTCATCAAGATCTATTGCTGTAAACTCTACATTACGTGTCGTGTCAGAATGGCCGAGCGGTCTGAGGCGCCAGACTCAAGGTGATAAATCTTCACTGATCACAGTGGCATATTGGGTGTTCTGGTCTCCGTATGGAGGCGTGGGCTCGAATCCCACTTCTTACAACCTTTATTTTAACACCTGAAATCTTCAAGATCTATTGCTGTAAACTCTGCAGTATGTGTCGTGTCAGAATGGCCGAGCGGTCTGAGGCGCCAGATATAATTGATAAATATACACTGATCGCAGTGTATAATGGGTGTTCTTGTCTCCGTACGCAGGTGTGGGTTCAAATCCGACTTCCGTTAACCTCTATTTTAACACCTGAATTCATCAAGATCTATTGCAGTAAACACTGCAGCATGTGTCGTGTCAGAATGGCCGAGCGGTCTAAGGCGCCAGACTTAAAGTGATAAATCTTCACTGATCGCAGTGTACAGTAGGTGTTCTGGTCTCCATGCGGAGTCGTGGGTTCGAATCCCACTTCTGACAACCTATATTTTAACAACTGAATTCATCGAGATCTATTGCTGTAAACTCTGCAGTACGTGTCGTGTCAGAATGGCCGAGCGGTCTGAGGCGCCAGATTTAATTGATAAATATACACTGATCGCAGTGTATAATGGGTGTTCTGGTCTCCGTATACGGAGGTGTGGGTTCGAATCCGACTTCCGTTAACCTATATTTTAACACCTGAATTCATCAAGATCTATTGCTGTAAACTCTACATTACGTGTCGTGTCAGAATGGCCGAGCGGTCTAAGGCGCCAGACTCAAGGTGATAAATCTTCACTGATCACAGTGACATATTGGGTGTTCTGGTCTCCGTATGGAGGCGTGGGTTCGAATCCCACTTCTGACAACCTCTATTTTAACACCTGAAATCTTCAAGATCTATTGCTGTAAACTCTGCAGTATGTGTCGTGTCAGAATGGCCGAGCGGTCTGAGGCGCCAGATATAATTGATAAATATACACTGATCGAAGTGTATAATGGGTGTTCTTGTCTCCGTACGGAGGTGTGGGTTCGAATCCCACTTCTGACAACCTCTATTTTAACAACTGAATTCATCAAGATCTATTGCTGTAAACTCTCAAGTATTTGTCGTGTCAGAATGGCCGAGCGGTCTAAGGCGCCAGACTCAAGGTGATAAATCTTCAGTGACATATTGGGTGTTCTGGTCTCCGCATGGAGGCGTGGGTTCGAATCCCACTTCTGACAACATTTTTTTTCTTGAACAAAAACAACCTGAAATAGTCAAGATCTATTCCTAGAGACTAAGCTATTCGTATCGTGTCAGAATGGCCGAGCGGTCTAAGGCGGCAGACTTAAGGTGAGAAATCTTCACTGATCGCAGTGAGCACAAGGAAGATGACGTTCAATTATATCAAACAATCTGCTCGTATACAGGATAAAAAGCAGAGGGCCAAGGCACGAACCCTGCGGTACCCCCCATTCCAGATCAAATTTCTCAGAAAATGTACAATTTATAAGAACCTTCTGATAACAGAGGATTTCGAATTTTCGGGAAAATAACTACTTTGTAATGACGAAATAGCAATACTGTTCTAAACAGCACGTCTAAACAATTCATAAATAGCCCTATTGGAATAGGATCCAAAATACAGCTTTTCTTAATAGAACTCATGATAAGCTTGTGAACATCACCCGATGACAAATAGCAAAACTCGTCCAACTTAACACCAGTTTAAATAACCGGGCTAAAATCTGGCAAATTCAATAATGGGCAGGTGTCGAAATAGGACGAAAGATGAGATCGAATATTAGATATTTTAGTAACAAATATGGTACCCATGTCATTTGCCAAAGTCAAATCATCAGAATATGAGGGCAACAAAGATGTTTTTCCAAGGCCAAGAAGAGATTTACTGGCCTTAAAAAATGTCTTCTGATTGTCACAATTTTCATCAAAACAATTCCTGTAGTAACTACCATGGCCTGTGACATCAAAAAAGTTACTACATTCTTACGGTGAATATAAGCATCGTAATCTTGTTGAGTTCTGGAGAATCTCCACCTACGTTCTGCTTTCCTTCGTAATTTCTTTGCATTTCTGATCTCTTGAGTAAACCAGGGTAGGCCTACTCGTGGATGAACAGTAATTGTCTTTTTCATAACAGGTGCATGAGAATCTAATAATTGACTTAGGGTATCATTATACAGGTTACACAATTTATCAAGAACTTGAGGTGTACACACATCCTGTTCACTGTGACAAATTGGGTGTTCTGGTCTCCGTATGGAGGCGTGGGTTCGAATCCCACTTCTGACAACCTATATTTTAACACCAGCAACCTGAACTCATCAAGATCTATTGCTGTAAAATCTGCAGTACGTGTCGTGTCGTTATTATTATTATTATTATTAATTCTTTCTGGTAATGAAACCAAGGATTCCTCAAAAGCGCCCTAGGCACTATAGCTCGAAAGCCTGAAGAAACCTGTAGAGAGACAATGAGAAGAAGTTACAGTTTTAGAGGTGGGAGGAAAACCCCAGAAGAATATTCTGGGAAAAACCCACGGAATCAGGTAGGGACTGAAAACCCAATCCACATGTGGACCAGGGCAGGAATCGAACCCGGGCCACAGCGGTGAAAGGCGGGGACAGTAACCACTGCGCCAACCTGATTCCCCTGAGGTGTCGTGTCAGATTGGCCGAGCGGTCTAAGGCGCCAGACTCAAGGTGAGAAATCTTTATTGACGACAGTGACATATTGGGTGTTCTGGTGTTCTGGTGTCCGAATGGAGGCGTGGGTTCGAATCCCCAACCTGAAATCATCAAGATCTATTGCTGGAAACTGTCCGGTACATGGAATGGCCGAGCGGTCTAAGGCGCCAGACTTAAGGTGATAAATCTTCATTGATCACAGTGACATATGTTCTGGTTTCCGTACGTTGGCGTCGGTTCGAATCCCACTACTGACAAGCTTTTTTTTCACACCAAATACCTGAAATCGTCAAGATCTATTGCTGGACACATACAGAGGCGTGTGTTCGAATCTCATTTCTGACAATATTTTTATAACGCCAGAAACCTGAAATCATCATGACGCATTGCTTTAAAATCTGCGGTCCGTGTGATGTAGAAATCTCCGGCGATTATCACAACTTGACCATTTCTGGGGCGGTGTGTGTATTGGCTCCGTTTGAATTGAGCTCAAGCCTCGACCAGGTGTCGCCCACTTGGAACCCCTTGAGTCAAACTATGGAATGTACCGCCGCACCTTTATTATACGGAATATTGTGAGAATTAAAAAGACACGGGAATAACCATTGTGTGAAACTGCTTCCTGTTGACACTTCAATAGAGTGAAATTGTATTAAAAATCGCCGTTTGAAGCATTGAGCCCATATCGGCGGCACACGCTATAAAACAATTACCGTACTTCTTTTGATGTGAGTCTAGAATAGTTTGTATCCATGTTTACTCGGGTGATGTACATTTTATAAACGATGCATTAAACCATGGAGGAAGGATATACTGTCCGGACCCAGGACTAATGAACGAATAAATCAAATGTATATATAAATGTTAGGGCAACGGATAACGACAACAGATAACGAGAAAATGAGAACATTGAAGGACATTCAAAAGCCGGCCCAATTTCATAGGGCTGCTTAACACAATTTTGTCTGCTAACAAAACCTGCGGCCATTTCATAAAGACCTTAAGCTTTAATCACAGGCTCGTTAAATTTGCTTGTATATAAATATTGACGCCACGTTGGAGTTCTCCATGCGCACACATGTGCTTAAGGTAGCAAATCATTTCTTCAATGGTTAGCACAGCTTTTCTCCAATTGGGTCCTAGTGGTCTTACCAAATACGTGCACATTTCTTTAAATCATAGGTTTATCTTTAATCTTAGAAAACAGCAAGTTTTAAAACGAAAATTTAAAAGTAAAGCAACAAAACGATCAGAAGTGGAACAGTGTTTCTTCTTCATTTTACTAAATAAAACAATGCACCACTAACTGGAAAGTAACCTAAACCCCTACGCCGATCATGACGATCCACGATTTCTGTTTTGATTTGCAGTTCCGGCATTTGAATTTTTGTGCCAGGAAAACAATTCTCTCCCGAATTCCTCGTTTGCAATTTTGTCGCATCCGTACGTAGGTCTATGTAAGAGGCATTTACCTCGCGGCTATAGGCCGCTCGTAATTTCGGTTACCACAACAAACTTTGGGACGTTAAAGTGTGTGAGCGCAACGGTGCTGGCGCCGTGTCTATAAGCGGGGTCAAAGATTTGGCGGGAAATTGGCAAGCGATCGATGCTGAAGAGCCAATTGTCCCAGACACGAAGGCTCTTTTGCCTCGTGCCAAATCTGATAGTAAAGCTACACCCGACTGGGAATGACGCCGTCTTTCAATCTCCGGTTTTTTGTTTTTGGCAGCTACCTGATACGGTAACGTCTAATCTTGCTGATTCTGGACACGATGACCTGTACCTTTGCTATTTTTATGTCAGGTTCTGTGTCTTTTGTTTCTTGTACATGGGGATTGTGTTCAGCATCTGCATGGCAAACCTTTTGTTTCAACCATGGAGAAATAATACACATTTCTCTATGTTTCAACATTAGCGAATAGGCAATGTATTAGTGGCAATGCATTTCGGAATTTTGTTGATCTTCTTCACTAGGGTTATAAAATATATTATTAATGTACGTATTTTGTATATACACATTTTCTATGTATGTAAATATTCATTTGTGTATCAGTAAGTATTCATTTTAAATACAAATGTATGCAGGGCCCCGATGGAAACCAGTTTTAAACTGTTTGGGCACACGTGGGTTGGCCTAAAGAAATGTAATAAATAAATAAGTAAATATATAAGTAAATTTTTGTTAGTTTTCATATTGAACAAAGAAAACCAGCAGGGGCGGGATTCGAACCTAGCTGCGACCTTTGGAATACCGTACCTCCGTAATACCGTATTTCCAGCGATTGACGGCCGACAATCGTTAGGAAACGATGTAAATTTCCACATTTCTTGAAAACGACACCATACCAGGTGCAGTGATTTCGCAGGATGCTTGAAACTGCTATTTACTTACAGTCTAGTACGGTATTTCGTAGTTTTGTTTGTTTGATGTTGGCAAATGATGTATACCTGTACTACATGTACCTTTAACTTAGCAACGTGTTGAAATAGGCGCAATGGGAAAGGTGTCCAACAGGTGCACGTTTAGTTAATTACTGGTTTCCAAACAAGGCATTTGAAGTAAGATATGGGACGGCGGGAAACACCCCCCCCCCCCCCACCCCCCCCTCTTTTATGTTGGTCATTATTTTGTTCCCGGAATCTCAGGAATTCCTTTCAGATATCTAGGGGGGGGGGGGGTGTGTTAGGTAATAAACAATTAGTCTGGAGTGTGTATAGGGTATATAGGGACAAGGGGGATACCCCTTAATTGTTCCCATATCTTGTGGGTATAAAACAAGAAGCAATATTTTCGTGTTATGAGTCGTTTAAACTGCCAATATGAAAAAAAACTTCTCAGTAGTGGGTTTCGAACCCATGCCTCCAATTTGAGACAAGAACGCTCAGCATCACTGTAATCAGTGAAGAAATGGTAACTTAAATCTGGCGACTTTGACCACTCTGCCATTCTGACGGGAAACAAACACACATGATTCGGTTCAAAACATATACAATTATGACAATTTCTAATTTGTGAGTGGAACTTTTATATGAAATGAGTCTTAAAAAGAAAAATTACGAAAAAGACTCGGGTTTTGAGCCCATACCAATATGCATACACACCTGAACTGAAACCTTGTTCAGCCTTTTTCACACCGTTGTTGAGCAACGTTGTATGCAACGGGTTTGATTGTATCGGAAAATGTAGATTTCAGAGTATGGATTTTCTTTTTTGAAAAACTAATGAGTTGCACTGGCATATCCAGGTTTATGGATTTTTTGTATTGCTTCAACTTTTTTCTCTCTAAAAGAATGTTTGTTTTTTTAAAGCGAGGGCGGGGCAACGGACCAATTGTCGCCAGCGAGGTTAGTCATCAATTATAGGTTCTTTAACCAAAAAGTAAAAAACACATCAAAGTACACCAAATATCAATATTTGAAACGCCATGTCCAGTAGATTGATTTTAACGTATCGTGTCCTAAGGTTACTCTTCATCATCATAGGCCTATCTAAAAAATAAAAAAAGTTCAATTTTTTTTTTCAAGCCATTATAGAAAGTTTTCCCGCCTAAAGTGCATTAGCCTCAACAGCCGTTTACGAGACTCGAGTAAGTTGTGCCGCAGAATGATGCATCCTTTCTCGTACTCTGGGGGATTTTTGATCTCAGCAAAGACCGAGTGATGTCAGTCATCCGGCCGGCCTTGAGCTCTTAAATCCCCGGGCAGCCATATCCCTGCCATCACCCTCAAAACAATCAGAGATAACCATACGATTATACATATGGCAACGATTAATAAGACAGGGTATACAGAAGATGATTTATTCCTTTTTTCGCAAACGTCATAGTTCCCGTTAGTCGTCATTTTACGCAAACTGCTATTAAGAAGTAAGAGTTCATGGCAAGTACTGATACAGCATTTGTACTAATCCCTTTTTCTCGTTAGGCACGATGGGGTGATTTTGCCAATTCCTAGATACATTGCTCGCACGGACGATAAATCTCGCGCGCCGGCTACATTTTGCAATTACCGATTTTCGGTGTATTTGTCGTGTTGGGTTTAAAATCCTCGCACACCTGCTCGTTTTCGTCGCAGGGGGGCTGTAGGGAGTGCAGTCGGATGTTACTGGCGATCACGAACTCAGCGCGGAACTGCGGAAGTGGATGAACTCACGGACAAAGTCATGCAAGTGTAAATTGTCCCAGTCATTGAAAAACACGCTAAGCTATAGAGGGCGTGAATCAGAGGCTGAGTTCGGGCGGTCTGTTCTTAAGACGCCGTACGGGGCAAGTTTGAGCGGCGACTATTTGTCGACCACTAGTCGATTTTGCCTGGTACCCAATATGTATTTAGTGTACAGGTTACCATGGAAAATCGACTACTGGTTGACAAATAGTCGCCGCTCGAACTTGCTCATAGTATGAGTTCCCTGTTCTTGCGCCCGAACGGCGGGAACGCGACCCGAGAACATTGCACTCGGAACAAGATCACACACCACCAAGCAGTCGGAGTTTACAAGAACATGACCTAATTTGACGCGACGTGGAAGACGACCAAAGATGGCGGATGATTTGACGAAGCATAAAAAGTCGGCGTAATGTTGCCTAAAATTCCCTTCCAAACGTTTTGAAAATAAAACTTTTTCTAAACAAACTAGGGGAAATATTGTGCTTCCGTTAAATTATTCTGCGTCTGAAATTCAGGTTTTTGAAACGAATGCTTGAATAACGTACATGGGCGCAGCCATTACATTTAGCGTGGTTACCAGCGATAGATGGCGCTTGCAATGCCATGGGGATATCAGACGTTCTTGGGCGTCGATCGAGTGGCCGGAACACAAACGAAGACACGAGTTCGCCCGAACTCAGCCAGAGCGTCACAATATTGACTGCATCTTAGACTGGCTCCCGGTCCCTCCATTCTGACCTCGATTAAGGGACCGGTGGCGAGTAGTGCTAATTAGCATAAACCTGGCAGAATACTGGCAGATTTGCTCTGTGCGGCGCCAGTCTGAGCTGAATATCCGGCCGGATGGCAATGCTTCGGTTTTTCCCTCCTTTCTGCGTAAATATTACACATTGTGGTAGAAGATTTATACTCAAACCTTGGCAATAGGTTAGGTAATTAACCAAAGAGATTAAATTTGGGGAGGGGGTATTTCAGGGCAATGTGAGCCTTTAATATGTTGTCAGCGTGACCAGTTCTTGTAATGCTAATGATTTGGGATTCCAGTTTTCAGGCAAAAGTCTGATTTCGGGATTTGGGCAAGTTAAATTCGTGGTTTTAACACGTGTAATTTGGAGCAAGTTTGATCAAGAACCGTGGCTAACCATAGTCGATGATTATTGGACCATGGAGGAAGGATCCTTCATCCATGGTTGGACTAACATTACCTGAACGCTGGCTGGTCGACCCCATCTAGTTGACCACGTCTAGAATGAAACCAACCTACAGGGCATGGTCGCGCTGGTTATCTGTAGCAACATTGGTCGTACTAAACTGTCACAAGTGAAGAGGGAACCAGTGACACCATAGTCCGACTAACTATCGTTCGCACTTGGGCATTATAAAAAGCCGCGCATGATCAAGGTACATTCACGTATCAACTACTGCATACTGGTTAACTAATGGTCGTTGATCGAACTTACTCTTGGCTTTCCTTGCCTTATTTTCAGGCTCTGAACAAGAACCGGGCATCACTGAATATAATGGTCTGTGTCAGGCACGCAAATTATTTTTCTCAAACGACATCCGAATGGATGGATTGTTGAGCGCCCTCTATGATACTTTTAATATACGTACGCATATGTTATAGGGCTAGGTATATACTGCAATGAATTCTTGTCGTCAACCAAGCATTCCGATGGCTCAGTCGATACGGTGTAGGGCTTAGAGGTTGAAGATTGCGGTTCGAAATCTCGAAAACAAATAATAATTTCCAGCTTTGGAGGATTTTCTTAAGGGAAATAAAGTCCAAAATTTCATTACGTTCGAATTCATTTTTCCCCTAATTCCTGGCTCCAGAGGATTTTTTAAGGAAAGTAAAGTCCGAAATCTCATAGCGTTCACCCCATTCGGATGTCGTTTGGGAAAAGAATTAGCGTTCCGCACGCCAACTACACGGTCATAATACGTTCAAGTTTAAAGCATTCCTACGACAGCGACCTTTCAACCTCATCGCCTGCACATCTTTCACCAGACCGTGCAGTTTGTGCACAGCAAAACTCCACTCCTCTGGACAGTTATTAAAACCCATGTGCCTCCTTTCCACCCGTTCCGGCCACTTTCGTAGGTCCGAGTAGCAGACAAAATTGAACTAAATATCTTGGGCCGAGGTCAGCTGCGCGCACTGGGGCAAAATCTACAATGTTTTGTCCATTTTTTACGAAAATTCATAGGTGTCTCTGTGATGCATAATCTTGTAATTCGGAATGACATATTGGGTGTTCTAATTGTCTCCATTTGGAGACGTGGGTTCGAATCCAACTTATGAGAAGCTTTTTTACGCCAGAAATAATCATGATGTACGTGTCGTGTCAGAGCGCCGAGCGGTATAAGACGCCAGACTCCACGTGATGAACCTAATTCACTGATCGCAGTGACATAATGTGTGTTCTGGTCTCCATTCAGAGACGTGGGTTCGAATTCCACTTCTGACAGCTGTTTTTAACACTAGAAATCTAAAAGCGTGATGCATTTCTCTGAACGCTGATGAACGTGTCGTGTCAAAATGGCCGAGCGGTCTAATATAAATGTTCACTGATCACAGTGGCATATTGGGAGTTCTGGGCTCTTTTTGAGGCGTGGTTTCGAATCCCACGTCTGACAACCTTGTTTTTTTACGCCAGACTAAACCCGAAATCATAATGATGCATTTCTCTAAGCTCTGCTGTACGTGTCGTGTCAGAATGGCCCAGCAGTCTAAGGTGCCAGACTCAAGGTGATAAATCTTCACTGATCACAGTGACATGGGTCTTCTTGTCTCCATTTGGAGGCGTGGGTTCGAATCCCACTTCTGACAGCTTTTTTATTTTAACGTCAGAAACCTAAAATTGTTAAGATCTATTGGTGGAAACTCTGCGCCCTGTATCGTGTCAGAATGGCCGAGCGGTCTACGGCACCAGACTCAACGTGATAAACCTTTAGTGCACGGTGCCGGTGACATGGGTCATCTGGTCTCCATTTGGAGGCGTGGGTTCGAAACCCGCTACTGACAAACTTTTTTACGCAAGAAACCTAAAATTGTCAAGATCTATTGCTGGAAGCTCTCCGCGACGTATCGTGCCAGATTTCAACACATTTCAACTTGTGCGAAGCTTCGCTGCGAATGTTTCATGACGTCAAATTCGCTTCGCATTCGCATGAAGTATGAACCGGGCTTTAAGGTGATAAACCTTCACTGATCACAGTGGCATATTGGGTGTTCTGGTCTCCAATTGGAGGCGTGGGTTCGAATCCAATTTCTGATAGCTCTGAATGTTGTTTAGACGGTTAAACCGTCAGGCACCGTGGACGTGGAGGGTCTACGCCAAAATTGTTTTTGTCTTCGTTACAAATCCACGGTGTCCTGTTGTGCCTAGTGGCCGGCCCATCAGCAAACGTCGGAGTTGCGAGTAGCTAATACGACAGTTGAGATCATGCCGCGATGACGTGAAAAAACCTCCCTGGGGCTTCATGGTCATATAATTGATGGTGGGCGGAAACAATGTTTCGTTAAAAGCACCAGTAGGTTTTTTATGGTTGAATTCGGTGAGTTTTGATTTGATTGCATTAAATTTGATTTTGTAGTGCACTTAGTCGATGTTTGCCTGCATTTTCTTTGCCGCACTTTGCTCAAGTTGTTTGTTTCATCTCCAAAACTCGCTCGTGTCAAAGGTCGTGACATTTTTTGTGAGGTGTGTCATCTTTGGTCTGAGAGGGAACGGGGCACAGGACGACACACATAAAGCACACTGTCCTCACGACATATGGTCAGATTTGATTGTCAACGCACCACCCCTATGGAGCAATTTTCCCCTTTCGTGCACCTTTCTTTACAAGGGAGTGACAACCCTTGGCCCAAGGTGTGAATGGGCGGTGTAATGGATCCGGCTGCGTTTCAGCGGGCTGCCACCCCCAGCTCGTGAGCTCACGCCGGGCGCGCTGGGCCGAGTTGAGGTTGCTCGCCCGGTCACTAAATTATCCACTCCGTTCTTGGTTTTTGCAAGGCATGTTTTCCCAGTATGAAATTGGTGCTTGCTCTGGGACCTATTTCACGGAGCTGCTGAATACAACAGCTGAATACAAGTCACAAGCTATATAAAGGTACATCACATGGACATTTTTTAGTTTTTACCAAGGCAGACATTTGATGCTCTTGGGAGTTCGTTTGCATTTTTATTTAACCAGGGTGGCTCATCAGTTAACAACTGCTATTCTTGAGGGCCCTGCATAAAAAGTGGGATTAATTAAATAAGATAGAAGATAACACAAAACACCACTAACAAAACGTTAAAAACAGTAAAAAAAGATATCAATATTAATATACATTTAAATATAAATTTAAATATAAATGAAAAATAATAAATCAAAACAAAAATACAAATTAAAATACAAACAACACAGAATAGATCAGTACAGAAAAAGTAAACAGTTAATCTGAAGAAAAAAACGGAAAGTAAAAAAGCTGTACTAAATCAAAAACAATGAAAACTAAACATGAAATGATGTTTAAAAAAACAGAATTAATTAGAAGCTCCATGAAGTCCCAGATTTAAAACATCACGGTAAAAAATTCATGCCTACCAAATTATCGCGCTAAGCACAAATCAGCATGAGAGGCAGTCACAAGCAGTATCCACCACATGACATTTTTGCTGGTAATCTTTTCGCCTAGTCTTTTCTGTACCGTACTTAGCGAAATTGTGTGCTTAGATATTTCGCCCAGTTCATTACCATGACGCGGTTCTACACATGTGGGATCTACAACTGAATGTTGGACGTGTACCAGATTTGAAGAGCTTGATTTTTGAAAACTGTTGGACAAGTTGGGAAATTATTGAATAGTCTCTGAAAAAAACCTCCTTCTCTGTAAAACAAATCATAAGCTTCATTTCTTACAAACAAACAAAGGGCTGAGTTGTTTTGGGAACCTGATAAGTAGGCCTACATGTACTTGTAAATCGGACCACTGACATATCGCGCGGATTGCCGAGAGGAACATGCGACAATAGTTCGTTTCTCATTAAATGATGGAAGAAATCCAAACTTACGTAAATGAGTGATTCATACCCTTAATCGTTCAATTTCATCTTAATACATCAACATTCTGTACACCTGATTTTTTAGTGCAATCATTTTGTTATACAAGTTCATCCGATACAGGGCTAAAAGCCACTCGAGGTAGGGAGCTACTTAGGCCCTACAAAAAGAAAAAGAATCAAAGATGCAAGAGGCAGGAATTAAGATTCCTCTGGAAGTAGAAAAAAATCGTAAAATGAAGGGAAGCATGTATGCATCAGGCAAAGAATACCATAGAGATACAGAACGAGGGAAAAGCTATATTGTACAGCTTTTTTGTTCTACATCTACGTCAGTAGCGTATCCAGCTTTTTGTGCCAGGGAGGGAAAACAACGTCTGAATCGTCTTAAAATCGTCTTAAAAACCCTATTTTTTTAATGACGCCTCAAATGACGCCGGGGGGTCCAGTTTCTCCCCCCCCCCCCCACCCCCCCACCCGCCCGCCCCCGCTGGATACGCCATTGATCTACGGCAAGAGTGTATGGCAACAGGCGGAAAGCCAAGTTTCACGCTCAAACACCCTAACAGGAGGAACAAAGCTGGACAAGCCGGTAGAACATTTACCATGAAAACATCTGTAGTAGCAGCAGACCTGCGGTGAGAGAGTGATTGTAAGGATGAGCCCAACTCTTCTCCAGCCACTTCTGTACTCTATCTGACACGTGGAAGCGGCAGCCTTAAAGATGTTTATAATACCGATATTTTATTGGCCATGCGGGATGACGTATGTCACCCAGCCTCGCCCCTTCGTCGGAGGTGGGCCCGGGGAATTTTAATGTGATTACATGCGTGAGTGACCTTTTCAACACCTTACGCGGCCGAGAATATTCCGCATATGGAGACTAGCAAAATGCCCGTGTTTTGTGCGGCACACACGGAGTGCCAAAAATCACATTAGAAAGAAAATGCCGCAGCATGTAGTGTATGTACTGCGGCCGTGTTGACACACTTCTCAGTGCTCGTCCGATAGCGGGCAGATACGAAAAACTCTCCCGCGTCTTTGCGAATAGCAGGCCAATCACATGCATTAGCTAAATCACGGCAACCACACGAAATCAGCTGCCTTTATAATCTGCATGTGTGTGCACACTGACTGATGCTCTGACCCGTGTGCGTTAATACGGGGATCAAACGGAACTAACGCCTCTTCGGGAGAAGCAAGCCGGCCCCTCCGCTAGATCCGTCCTGTCGATGGTCTGATCTACAGTTTAATCCGCCGTCAGTCGTTCGGTCCAGGACCATACGCCGCTGGTCTTAAACCCTGGACTAGAAACCGTGTGACAGAAAGGGGCGCCCCTCATCTGTGCTCTCCATGTTCTGATCAACGGATTTTATGACTCAGCATTTGAAAATGGGACTCGTCGTGTGTCCGAACATTTTGGGCCGTTTCCTCATCAAGAGAGAGAAAAAAGACTGAGAAGATTTGATTCCCGGAACTGAGGAACGGCTCGGGTTCTCCGAGGTGAGTCTTTTCCAGACACCTTCCCGCCGGTAAAGCTAGGCCGTGATCCATGTTCAGCGTACGGCGGACCGGACACGCTCTGTCGCGCTCAATCTACAATCTCGTCAAAGTAAAACAGCGCAAAATAGCCAAGCCTTCCTGAGGTAAGCTGCACTTCTTTGACACTACATTTTTCATTAGCAGGCAAGTATTTCGTCCACAGAAATTGATGAAATCTAATTCAATCATTTTTCCTTATTCCGCGGGCGATTGAATCATGGATTCGTGATCGAATTGGGCGCACGGTACCGCAGAAACTGACTTTAATGGGGTTTCGTGTGGTGCTGTGTATTGTTATGCGGAAATTTAATCTTCTGTGGAGAGAGAAAAATTACTTTCGATACTATCTGCTTGCCATAATAATAATAATAATAATAATAATAATTGATTTTAATAATTATAGAAATGAACAGTTTCATTAATTTTATATACACATCTTAACTGTATGCCATTCGAAAGACCTAGGGCCTACAGTTAGTTACATAGTACATTAAAACAAACTATACGAATTCAGCCTAGGGCTATTTGTGCCATCAGAGCGTCCTTGGTGTATAAAGATATAAACTTATTCACTTACAATGAACCGGCTCGTTTTACAAGCTTCGCTCTTCCTCTGCACAGATATCCTTCGCTCAATTTTGTCCCAACAAAATGAAATTCGAGCTATAGCCTAGAAAGAGGAAGCTATTTTTCTTTTGCCGTTGGATGTAGAGTTTCGCATTCGAAAATGCAAGGCCGTGAATGTTTTTGCTAATGTATTCTCGAATACCCTAAATCAGCTGTAATGGTGATCTTGTGCCTTTCGAATAACCGGGTTTCAATGGATAAAATTGTACAATTGTTGATAACAAATAAAGCATCGTATTTGGTTCAGCGAACCGATTTTAACGCTGGCTTATCTCCCACAGCACGCGAGAGCACCTTTTGGGGTCTTGCTGCATGGATTGTAACTATGCATAATTATAACGATTATGAAATTTCGGGTGCGAGTTGTGTAATATCGGTATTGAAAATATCTCTATAAAAAATGATCAAATAAATAGTACGGTATAGGCCTACTGTAACCTAAATACGACGCACAAACAGCGACTTCTGTTTTTTCCTGATAGTTTCTTGTTATGCCTATCGTTCATAAAATGCTTTGCTTAAAAACAAATACAAAATAATATGGACTCATTTTATTAAAGGTCGATATATGCATTGGTCGCACTGACAAAACAGTTGCAGTTCATACTTTATGTGATTCAACATGATATAACAAACTATTCATAAGATGGAATTTGCGTCGGGATGATATAAATTCAATATTGGGTTTTGCCCTTCACCGACGTATTTCACAAACACTGTATACTCAGTGTTGTCCCCGAGAGATTATTTGGAAAAATCACTCGGGTGGGACTCGAACCCACGACCTCCTGCTTTCTAGTGCAGATGTCGAGTGGTAAGACATCTGCACTAGAAAGCAGGAGGTCGTGGGTTCGAGTCCCACCCGAGTGATTTTTCCAAATAATCTCTCGGGACAACACTGAGTATACAGTGTTTGTGAAATACGTCGGTGAAGGGCAAAACCCAATATTGAATTTATGATATAACAAACCTGTGTAAAGTTTGAGCTCAATCTGTCGGCGTCCGAGTCATGAGAAATGAGTGAAAAACTATTCTGTTCTGATTATGTGCACATTTATGCACTTATTTGTTGAAATCAAGATACAATTTTCTCGAAGATGACAACATTTCAGTTGGAAATATTTCCCACGAGGATTGTTACTGGTGTCATCTTTAAAACAGTAAGCTTTCAGATTGAATCTAATCATTTGTCATCATTACCATACGTTTAAAGGTTTTATCAAAACGTCAATTCGAAAACTGTGTCGACTAGTATATTAACGATGCATCATGCAATGCATAAACACGCTCATTTTCAACTCTTGCCATCAGTCACTTTCTATAGGAAAGCTATACGCAATTGTTTTGCATGCATAATTGCAGGTCATGTCAAGTCGACTTGATACGCAGAGATGTTTGATTTTACAAATAGCGATACGGTGATATTATATCTTTTTGAAAAGGCAAGCATGAAAACTAAACATGAACGCGGTAATGATATATGCAACATTACTTCAGGATGAGATCTTACAATGATTTACAAATATAAAATACACCAGCTGCCTTCATCGGAAATTACCGCGATCAAAAATTCCTAGTGTAAATAGGCGATTTCAATCAGGCTTATTTCTGGTGGGTTTTGGGGCCTTTTTTCTTCCTCGTTCAACCCATCACCGCTCACGAGATCGGCAAATCCATTGCATTGCCCCCTTGTTTGTCCTGTGCCGTATATACCGCGTTAGGCCCGAGGCGCGAAGCGGGTGAGTCGGCCGGATTAGACGGTGAGAAACAGCTATAGCTCACCCATCGAACGGTCCCCGTGAAAACCGTTATATGTGCCTATTTTGTTTTCATTAATTAATGAAGTGCATTCGTAAGAGGCATTCAAAAATGTATGGGGTGAAATTAAAACAGGGAGTTGCATGGATTATAACTGAGCGCGCACACATTATTGCAGACTACAGCTGGTTGATCTGAGTACAGTACAGTGGGACATTAAAGGGGACGTTGTCCTGAAATCCAATAATTTATATTTGTAATTAGGCCCTATTTTGTTCCTTGTGTCCTTTCCAGACTTCTACTCAAACTAAACATTCGTAATGCGTCAATTTGGCCCTGGACGTATTTCCAGCAGTTAATTGCAACGCTTACTGTCCCCGTGTACTCAGCAGATCTTACACCCTTTTATGGATGGCCCGGAAGTTTGCAGGGAAGGCTAACATTTGTACACAAAATCCCATAGGGGGCTATCCGTATAGATGTCCAAGCTTGGACTTTGCGGACGGCAACATGGCAGTTTTGCTGTTCGGTGATCAATATGCTGCCATAATATAACTTCTGTATCGCTATGGAATTCTTTGCCTGGTATATATTTTCCTTCATCTTGCGATCTTTCCTGCTTCTAGAGGAATCGTAATTCCTATACCTTTTGTAGCTCTGTACACTGTTAAAACGCTGTTTAAACTTTTTAAACAACCCAGGTTGTTCATGTGCCCTGCTTAAACAACCAATAAAGTTGTTTAAGCAGGGCACATGAACAACCTGGTTGTTTAACTTGTATAAACAACTTTTTAAACAGCGTTTTAACAGTGTACCTGTAGTGGCTTTTTTTAGCCTTGTTCGGGGCGAACTTGCATAAAAAGTAACCCTAAAAATTATTCGACCAAAAAACGACTTAGAAACAATGCGAAGAAAGTATCCTTTTCCAGATTCAAATATAATTTGAGCGTATCAAGGAAGGCAAGCGGGCGTGAGTTTAAATGGACGCATTAAATAATCTTGAAGGCTTGGCTACACTAAATTATAGCCGAAAAGATCTTGAAAAGATACAGAATGTAATGGTGTGCAATAACCACCCTTTGAAAATATCCTGTTGTTCTGAAAGTCTTGACGAAAAGACTTTCGAGCGTACCGATATTGTTTACATTTTCTTGGAGAAAGTTCCGTGTTTTAGTGGATCTCCATAGCTCGTTTGGAATCTGTTTCTTAGCAAAACTTCTTCAAAATCTTGTTGGTGCTTTATTTTGCTTTGGATGAACGATTTTGTTGGTACTGCTATATGTGCTTCTTTGACAAGGAGTTCCTTATATTACCAAGCAAAACTAGTGTAGTGGGTCTCTTGCATATAGTATAGACTCAAAACAATCTTAAAAGAATTTCAAAACTATGCACCACCTTCTTTGTACCTTTACTTCAAATGGAAAAAACTCATGCTCGTATTTTTGAACATGGATGTGTAAAAAAAAAAAAGGAACGGGATATCTATTACGTGGCTCCTCTAAGGAGCGCCTCTGTGTTGGGGGTTTCGAGTGACGAAACAAGTCGGCAACGAGACTGCCACTTTAAAGATTTACATCCACTTTTCCCTTTGGTTTTGTTTTGACGAGACACCCAGTGCCCGCCGTCCCGTGCCCTCTGTTCACCGCCAGAAGACGAAGTCTTGTCGGGAGAAGCGGCGAATTCCTCCCGCGGGGCCTGTCAACTTCGGCTGAGGTGAAAGGAGACATTAATCTTTGGGCCTCGTAAAAAGTGGCACATGCGTGCATGCAGTGCATCAGTGGTCAAGATCGTTCTTCAATTTGGTGAAAGTAAAAACAGAAGTCAGATCTGACTGGAAAAAAAATCAAACTTGCACCCAGCCTACTATACTTAGTCAGCCAGGTGCAATTTTGATTGTCATCTAGTCAAATCTGACTACCTTTTAAAAGGAATTTTCAAAGTGACAACTGGCATGAGGCGGGATTCGAACCTGCGACCTCCGAAATACCGTACCGGCGCTCTACCAACTGAGCTATCTTGCCCTATGTTGGCGGTCTCCCAAATTGTCGGTATCTTTGTTCAGGTAGGCGCCAGTCAGAAGTCATAAACCTAGAATGCCGTATAGCCAGGGATCACGCCCAATTTTACTATGCAACCTGGGAAGCGACATTGTGGGGTCACTCAATGAGGATACGACTTTTTAACTTATAATTCGTCAAACAATCCACAAGGGAAACTGACTAAGTAAATTTGAATACATTTTCAAAGTGAACAAAGAAACTGGCAGGAGCGGGATTCGAACCTGCGACCTCCGGGTCACCGTACCGGCGCTCTACCAACTGAGCTATCTTGCCCTGTGTTGGCGGTTTCCCAAATTAGTATCTTTTTAAAAGAGTGATAATTTGTGACTGGACAGTCTGTGTACTCTAGCAGGGCACTGCATTATCATTGACCAGCAGATCAAGTACCCATGGGCGTCGCGAGGCGGGGGGGGGGGGGGGGGGGGGGGGGGCGGAACCCCCCCCCCCATGGAAATTCCAACAAAAAGAAGAAAAAAAATAAAAAATAAGAAGAAGACGAGGTGCGATATCAATATCGTACTTTATTGAATGTATATTTAACAATCGAAACCAGCTGAAAGGGGCTTAAAATGCGGCTCTAGTACAATAGGCATAGGTATCGCGGTCTTGAACAAAGCGTCCAGTAAAGCCCAGCACCCCCCCCCCCCCTCCCCTTTCGATTTGTCTACGGCAGTGCCTCCCTCTATAAAAGCAATCCTGCTGCCGCCCATACAAGTGCCCATTAGCAAATTTACTGTACGTTCCTCTTCGTAATTAGTTTACTGCACAGGCCCAATATTTATTTATATAACCCGGAGGTCGCAGGTTCGAATCCCGCTCCTGCCAGTTTCTTTGTTCACGTTGAAAATACTTATTTATTTATTACATTTATTTACCCAGGGTATGCCCAAACAGTTTCAAACTGGTTTCCATTGGGGCCCTGCATACAATACAAATGACTACACACATGTACATGTACATGTACATGTACATGTACATGTACATGTACAAGTACAATACATTATAAATACAATACAATAATCAATAATTAATACAAATATCAATAGTCTTCGTAGGCCTATAAGTGAGGTTAACTTCCGGTTCCAAAATACGTGCGGCTCTCTGTGGTCAGTGCGTAAAGCTACACGCATGCGTACTCCATTCGTTTGCACTCATTTGCACTCCACTTCCGCGTCTAAAATGACGTTTAACTTACGAAGAGGATACACCATTTGTGCCTCATAATATTGTATTGATCCGTGGTTTCCTCAACGGTGACATCACTAAACAAACAAACAAACAAACAAACAAACAAACAAATAGATAACCTCGCCCACCATTTCATGGCATTCAAGATAATTATAAATAATTTTCAACATGGCGGTGCTCAAGATTGAGCCTTACGCACGCCCCTTCCGTTTCAAAAGTCATACCCAAATATCGGGAACTTGAAGAAACTGTTGATATACTGACCGTAAAAATGATAATTTTGTGTACGTACGTCCTCTATATCCCCCCCCCCCCCCCCCCCCCAAACCCTCCGCCCCATGGAAACAGAGTTGGGGCCCCTGCAGGTTACCCGTTTTGTGGAACATTTTCGGGTCATTCCTGTTTGTGGGGGGTGAGCAGACCCTTACTGATTGTTTAATATGCATTTATCTTTTCAACGAGCCTGGCGGCTGAGGATGAACAGTGACATGTCAATTTGTGGAAAGTTCTACGAAAACAGGGGGTTTTGTGGGTTCTTGTTTTGTTGTTTGGTTGTCTGGTTGTTGTTATTGTTGTTTTAAAATTCGAGGCTCCCGTTCTGCCACAAATTGTTGATTGTCCCACTGCCTTTACGGTTAATAAAAGCAGAGTATAAATTTCGGTGAAAACCTCCAGATAAAGAATTTAATAGTAAATCAAACTTTGCGTTATGCAAACAGGCAAAACCATAGTCCATATTTGAGGATTTTGTTTTGAAGGAAAAATACCAAGAAAATTCCCTGAAATATTTGGTCAATTATTACGCAGTCGCATGACTTCAGGTTTAGCACCAGACTGAACCAAAGCCTACCGTTAAAACGCACTTTATGCGTACAGGTGCCAGACTTACCCAGGTGTTTATTGTTCAGCCAACTTGACAACTACAGTAATAAGACCATAGAGAGGTAGCAGTATTGCGGACAAGGAAACCACTGAAAACGTGGCAGGGGGCCAGGGACCCCGGTCAGAGGTCAAGGGGTCAAGGGGAGGCTGGTCAATGACCAAGGAAATATGACTTATCATCGATAATAAAAAATATGTACATTTGCACAGTGGTGTTGTAAGCTCGAAAGTAATAGGTTGCGGGTATACACCATGGAAAGATATCCGGTACCTCTTTTGTGAGGAAGTTTTCGCTCTGAAAAGACTGGGCCGATGGTGAGAGAAGGTCTCGACGTTTCAAACAGTGTGCTGCGTTCGTCTTCGGGATATTGCTAATAATGTAATAAACAAAATTTGGGGGGAAATGAAATCCATTGTTGGAATTATGGTATTTCTCAATATCATTGTATATGTTGATTTCTGACTGTCTGAAAATGGATTCTTTCACTCAAATGAATTCACGAAGTTTTAGAGAGAACTAACCAGAGTTTGCACAGATAAATGGTTATCGGTTTACAAATTTAGAAATGGACAAAATTATATCGTGAACAGATGATTATCCTGTCATGAATATAGGACATAGATTCTACCGTCCCTCCTTTTTAAGTGTATATCATTTGGCATAGACCCCCTATATACCATTCTCCAGTGCCTGGCGTAGCCAGAGGGAGGCAAAGGGGGAAACTGCCCCCCCCCCCCCCCCCCATCGAGTTATTTGCGATCCAACAAGTATTCAGGCGTATCATTACGTGCATTAGATACGCGAAAGCCATTTAGGGGGTTGGAGACTCCCAAAATAACACAAAATAGGTTTGTTTTTATTTGTTATGGACGCCGCCCACTCGGCTAAAAGCCACTCTAGGTAAAGGGCTACAACAGACGTGGTAGGGTTGGCCACATTTATTACCAACCCAACCACCCTTACGGTTTTCCTATGCCCAGACCTAAATATAGGCATAAAGTATAAATCTTCAGATGCAAAGAAACTATCCCAATTTTAAGACCTATTGAATCAAAACATGTAAGAAGAAAGTACTGAAAAGAGAAAAAATGTTGTGTTGAAGAGCGCTAACAGTATATCTGTTCCATTCTGGCATACATAATTAAAGTATATCTCATCTCATCACAAACATATTATAAATTCCTAAGATTAGTATGAGAATACGAGTGTGACTCACTACTGTAATCTCATTATCGCATACAGGGAGAGGGAAATATTATAACAACCAAAATTTGTGTGATTAATTGGAAGATTAAATTGGATTTTTCGTGCCGTGGGATTAACGTGTTTTTTTCGGGGGGGGGGGATTTCTTGACACTTTAATTTGTCTCTTATGTCGAATGAGAAAACTAGACTGGGGTCACGAAGCCGACATAATTGTCAGTTGGGTTGTTCTGTCCGACTTCTTGGTGTTTTGTCTTTGCCTGCCGCTATCCATCTGCCATCAAGAGAGGGCGCTCTGGATTCAGACACACCGTGATGCTGTCTATTTTCGTAGACTGGTTCCCGGTCCCTCCAAATTCGCTCTCATTTCGAATGTGCGAACCGGTAGGGTGATAATGAACACACCCGGAAGAATTCCATCGGGTTTATGCTTAGGTGCATATTTCATTGATAAGTATATCCATAATGCATTGCGTTGTTCCAAACCGCTGTAAAACAAAAATTGCCAAAACACATTTAGATTCAACAAAATTGATTTCTCCATGATTTGAACTCAATGATGATAATAAAAATAGCATCCAACTTTAACAAAACTGAACAATTATTACAGCGCTTGCGCACACGAGTGGCAATCCAAAGAGTGCAAGCTACCGATCCCAGTTTCTTAAAGGAAACATGATTTAGGATGTATATTGCATTATTCCTGCTTAAAACAATAAAGTATTATCTTGACAATGATATTTTGTGTCCAGAGACAATTAGTTCCCAGATTAAATATGAGAAGAAAAAAATTGAAAATTTTTGTCCAAGCTACTCCGCCCCCTGAGTGGGACCCTCATTAACATAAGTGTGTGACGTAGATCGAGGCACATTACAGATTCTGCTGCGCGAGCCGCATTGAGTTTGTATATGTCGGCAATCGTAGACCTAGGACAAAAGAATTCGGGCGTAGACAAAGGGGTCCACGTTTGACCTAACGTCCACGATTGAAAATCGTGTACAAAACCAATGGGAGGCCTTCCGAAAAAGTTAGAGTATAAACAAAAGAGGAACAATGGGGGTCCACGATTGCACCCGTTTACATGACTGTGTGAGTGTACGTGTGTGCAGAACGGCGAAAATTCTTTGTCCAAAGTCTAAGCAAAATATAGTGGTTTTTCGGCCATGCCGACAAGGTGTGTGGCTGCTGGGTGCAGCAAAACAACGAAGGATGGAGTAAGCCTTCATTCATTTCCAACTGATGCGAAATATCGGAGAATTTGGACGGCGAAAGTGAAGGTGACAAGAGCGAAGTGGTCCGGCCCCAGCAGCTTCTCAGCGTTATGTAGCGAGCACTTTGAGCCGTCGTGTTTCGATACTGGTATTTTCAAATCCTTTGGGATGACCATTAAAAATATGCTCAAGTCCACTGCCATCCCAACAAAGTTCCCAGATGTGAGTAAGATATAGGCGAAAGCAGTTAAACGGCCCATTCCCCGAGGAGCCTTCGCTAAAAGGGAGAAAATCAGGGTAAGTTCGATGTTGTTGCAACTTACGAAATTGCACGTGTAGGCCCTACATGTACATGCGTCATTTACGGGTCCAGACTATCGAGTCGATCCATGAACTTCGGTGCCTCGGTCTACGTCACGAACAGCGCCCTCAATTTGAGTCTCAACAAATTTAAAAAAGGGGGGGGTCAATTTTTGGGCGGCAAATAATCACACTAAAACTTCACTTGAACCAGTTTGGCTTTTAATTCACATTTAATACATATAAATGAATTTATTTATGAAACAAAATGTGATCCGGCCATTTTGAAATGCATGTTTCCTACTTTCCTTTAAGGGCGGGATTCAGTCTAGTTTATCTCTGCCTGCCGCTGCTCAGCTGCCGTACAACAGAGGGCGCACTGGATTGAAACACAGAACCCGTGACACAATCTATTTGGGTGATAAACTGTGAGCCACTCGGACAGTTGTTCGCACCTCGTGAAGTGTCAGCCGATGTGTGGCGTTACGCCCAGCTAGCTATAAATGACGAGGGAATCAGTGAGGTGCAGTTCAGACCGCGAGGTCTATGGGAAGCAAACCCCGGTCATCATTTTTATCCCTAACTGGAACAGACAGATGTGGTTGTCATTCACTTTATGTGGGTCAAGCGTGTATTGATTTTGTCTGGTTTTCCAGCACTTACTCTTGGCTTTTGGGAGGGTTAAAAGGCTGCAGATCATATTGGCGCGAAATTCTGTAATCGGTCGTTAAAATTAAATCAGTGTTAATGAAAAAGGTGGTGTTTTCTTCACCTACGTTGAATGCTGAGTATTTCGTAGTGTTCAACAAGTGTAACTGCCATAAGACATATAGACGGACTAAAAAGTCTGGTGGCTTAGGCCTACATTTTTTTAAAGCGCTCAATACTCGCAACTTGACCCATTTCAAGTAGGCCAAATATTGACCGTTATTGATAACAGTCCCCACAAGTGATTTTTTTTTTCTGGAATATTCTCAGGAGCCTTTCACTAATAATTACTGTCCCATCCTCTCCCAGATGCCCTTGTTTTGACTTTGCAAAGCTATTGTTTTCTTCTAATTCTGGAGGCGTCTGTGAACTTAGCACGGACGTTTATAAATATCCCGGACTCGCAATTCGTCCATATATAGAGCTGTGTAACTACCACCAGCCGCCATATTACCGTGACTATAGAACCCAGTGATTAAGTGTACTATTGAGAACGAGGATGAAACGACGATGTAATTAAGCAAACCAACGGGACAAGGTTGTCAAACGTATTGTCCCCCAGTCTCCCCCTGTAAATTTCGCAAACACAGAAAATAATAGTATTATTAAGAAAAATACTGTGCCCCCCCCCCCCCGGCCCTCCCCCATGGAGAGAGCCCTGGCTACACCGCTGTCTTGCAGTGATCCTCCGCACTACAGATTCTTTCCTGAATAAAATGCTTGCCGGCGAATGAATAATAGGAATAAAGGGCACGGCACCACAGAAAATTACACAAGCGATGAAAAAAATGCCGAATTTGTGTTCGTGTTTGAAACAAACTCAGCAACGCCGCAGGCATTCAGGATGGTAGAGGGCGGGCTTCGACAACGTAAACTTTGGGCTCGGTGAGGCTGCGTCCGAATCGCTGTCTAGGGCTATTGTCTATGTGTTCGTCCATTACAGCTACGCGTGACGTAGCCGTAGCTGTAGCTCTAGGCGCCCATTTCGGACACGGCCTGAGTGTCGCACTGCACAAAGGTCTTGTTTGTATATTCTTTTCACGTGATGGGTTTTGGCGGCACAGAATGAGACGCTGTACAGTGGCCAAGCAAGGGTCCGTAATTAGCTTTGTGTGTCTGTTGCTGGCGTTTCCAAGCATGGAGGAAGCTTCCTCCATGTTCAAAGTAACGTTTTGTCTCGGATAAAAGGCCCAAAAGATCATACATTTCAAATAACATTTACCTATACATGCACTAGCAATAAATTGAAGAAAACAATTCTCACTTGAAGTAATAACATTAATTTTAGTCCATTAGGGGCAGATCCAGGATCTTTTTAAGGAGATGGGAGGAAATTTGTTTTCGTACATTTTCCCAAAAAGTTGACCCCTAATCTTGTTAGCCTAATGGCAACATTTTGCAAGCGGGGGGGGGGGGGGGGGGGGGGCTGGGGAGGGAAAAGGGGGAGGGGTACTTTCTCAACGTTGGTGCCGCCATTTAAAACCCCGGGTTTTTATTCTTACCAGTTCACGGAAAATAAGACCCATACAGAGATTCTAGTTTTCTTGGTCGCAACCAGTGGCGTTGCTGGGGGGGGGGGGGGGGGGGGAGAGGGGTGTGGGGGGGGGGGGGCACACCCCCCAATAAAAAACGTCGCCCCCATCCCACTGAAAATTTCGCAAATGCGAACCCCTGAACCCTTTACCCCCCCCCCCCCCCACCCCACTGTGACATCCAGCCCCCACTCTCCCCCTATGGATACAGCCTTGCAACTGTTGGCGTACAAGCATATCAAAAACAGAACAAACAAACCAAAAAAGGCAAAACAAAAACAACAAATGGCAAAGAGCGCGGGGGTTCAACTCCCGGCCCCACCCCCATCCCCACCCCGGATCCGCCCCTGTCCGTGGTTCATTGTCGAAGTTTGTAGTTATTGACAAGATTATTCGATCATTCGAGAGAATATTTCCTCTCCACCCGGAAGAAAAAAGAAAAATCGCAAATATTTTAAACTCAGAAAAATGTTACCGTAACCTTCAAAAAATTACATTTAGCCCATAGGACCGGTATACCTCGACAGTCGAGGCTTTAGTGAGTTATAGTCAGTTATAGTCATGATGAGAAGTTCTTCTTCGTGTCTAAAGATAAATAAGATCAGTCCACAACTGCCTTCGTGGCAATTATTGATATTGAAAGAATAATATCAAGTTCATGTATTTCAGGGTGAACAAAGAAAATTTGACAATTTCGGGTTTCAACCTGTGACCTCCAGATTACCGTACCGGCGCTCTATACTAACTGAACTGTCTTACCCCATGTTGGCGCTAAAAACACACTCAAAATGCCTCTTCATGTCACTTTTTCAACAAAAAAATCCCGCCTCTTCTATGCAGAATGTACGCATGCGCACAAGTCATAATTCCTTGCTATAGGCCTATATAACCCTTGAAATAATCTAACTTTTAGTGCAGAATTTTCTGCTATACTTGGCGCCGATTTTCCTCTGAGCGTTACTCATTCCATGAAATTTGACCCAGCCCGCCAAACCCAAGCACTTACCTGCATGTCAAAACTTCGACAGCGTTCGGTGTAGTCTGAATTTCAGTCACTATGAAATACGGGCTAATTGGTAGTATTGCACATACCTAATAAGTGAAGATAATAATAAGTAGGAGTCGCAAGTCACGTGAGAGGGTTTAACCAATAATAGGGAAAAGGAGTCTGATTTTCATATGACACCAGTACGGTAGTTTTTGCATATTTGCGAACCATAATCAAATACGCTGCCTTGTTTTGGTTGAAATATAACAAGTGTTGGATCATAGAAACAATTTGGGGTTAATGAAGAGGGTTGTGGGCTGAATTAGAATGACAAACGCTGCTGATGTGCGACACCATTAGAATAGGGCGGTAAAACACAAACTTATCATTTACATTCTTCAATTACGCAACGCGACGACTACCAGATCAGGCAATGTGACATGTTCTAAAACTTTTATACTGCTTCTTTTTTTGGGCGGGGGGGGGGGGGGGAGGGGGGGGGGGTGGGGGTGGGGGTGTGCACGGTGCTAAAAAAAATGGGGGCTGTATAATATTATTCATGTGTCATTGTGTCAGGACCTGAATTTCAGAAATTGTTATATGTTTTTGATGTTGGCTAAAAACAAATTAACCAGTTTGTAAAATTACTTTGCTGCCTCTTAAAATTAGAAGTTAAAATGTACTTGCTAATTTCCTGGCATTGTCAAAGCTGTTCGTTTTCTAATGAGACGTTGAACGAAAACATCCACCCACGTTTAGTCATCGAATAACTGCTTTACTAACTTCGAATTATTGGTGGCCCGCCAATAATTTGAATCCCGTAATGCGGATGTAAACTGAGCCGCGACACAAGCGCAGTGCAGACAGCATATATTTTTGTTAAAGTATCGGGATCTGACAATGGAAACAAACTTTTTACCTGAAAGGGGCATCATATTCCTTAAATATTCGTTGGTTAAAAAACACGTCGACTGGACCTAAATTATATAATCTTCAGGGATCTTCTCCTTTTTTGGCGGTGGGTGGGGAGCGTTAAAATTTCATAGAAACTGTGCACAAAAAATCGATGACTGAATAAAGCACATTTTGGGCGGTCCTGAATGAATTTTGTTAAGGGGCATTGGCGTATCCCCTTTCCCCTCCCCTCTGGAAATTTTGGATTTCTTTCTTAGTTTTATATTTTTTGGACTTTGTTAAGCTGCGTTATCTATAGTGTTCTTGATCTGCGTTCAGTTTGTACTGTATTATGTAAAGGCCCTTGAAAGTGCCGCCCATTAAAACTACCCCCCCCCCCCCCCCCCTTCGCCTTTTTACAAATAGTAAAAACATGTGTTCCTGAAAATCGGGGAGGGAGAGATTTCGCTTGCACCCATTGGAAATTGCCGTGCCTGCCCCTCTCTGAACAGAACCCGGTGACGTCACTGTTTAGGGGTGTCTTTCCCCCGCCTTTACGTACGTGTTCACTGATCAACCACGATAAACCATCGTATAGGCATATTCTCCACTCCACCCACTAAATTGTTGAAATCTTCCGCAACAGAGATGCTCCCCTTATTTGGCACTTGAAAATCTCCCTGATTTTGACCAGGGTCCGTGATTTAGCACCGTGATTTATCGAGGTGGGGCCCGGGAGGAAACCGTCAATGGCTCCGTGGGGGACCGGCATTGACACGGAGCTTTCGAGGGGGACATCCGTTACATATTACCCAATATTGATGCATCGCCACACCTTACAAATGAATCTCAAAATGTCACAGACCAAACCACATAATGGCATGGATTGGGATCTTAAAATAACTCAGTTTTATTATGTAAAAGGGAGTATATAATTACTTCAAATATTGGGACATCCGCTGCCTGTAAGGTTCTGAGAGGCTGATCCGCCTAACAACAAGATTGAACCGTTTTCTATAGGGTTCGCGTGTGTATCATGTTTGTTCAGCAATTTACATTCATTTCAAACTTGACGGAAAACAGATACATTTATAGGGTGCACCCAAGTCAAAGGAAAAAATATATCTCCGATGATAGATAGCCCAACTTAGAAAAGAACCAACCCCCCCCCCCCCCCCCCCCCCTCCAAAAAAAGGAAATTCAAAATATTACTCTCCAAGTTGAGAAAACATTGCTTGCCACGACCCTGATGCCCAGATCATGTACAAACCTCACGGTGCATGTCTGTGTGCAGGAGTGGCGAGGTTTTGTTTTGTTTTACTGCGATGACGTCACAGCCAGAAGAGGTATTTTTGTGGTGGGGGCACGCCAAATGATTTTTTTCTATTCCAAGTATCGATAATTACTAAAACACGCAAATCACATGTGTTCATTCATTGTTTCAGAACCATTTGGAATTTCCCCATTTAATTGTCTGTGAACCTTTAAAGTCAACTTTAAACTTGAAAAGCGGCCATTTTTATACCAGGCCATTTCTCAACACTGAAGGTACACTTCATGACTCTAGTTTTCTGGTATCGTTTCCCGCACGCAAAATTTAAATAAGTAAAGTTCAGGAAATAATATAATTGCTTGAAAATTAATCAATTTTCGATTATGTGCTTCAAGTCTTGTGATTTATGTGCTATTTTAAGTCTCTCTATATATCCGGATGCCATTTTGATATGAACCAGACTGCGCGAACATGATAATCTTCTGCTAAAATCTCCAGATAACTCAAGCCTTTTTCCCCCGTGAAATTGCATTATGTGATGTAGGCTTACTGGCATTGAACGGCACTGTACATTATTTTGTACGGAAAAGAAAACTAAAACTGCTTTTAATGTGGAATACCTCGGGTCTTAAAAAAAAACAGTAATTAACCAAACCGTGCTGATTATTGAAAGTCCATGCTGTGAAAGTTGTAGAACTCGTACAGGCAGTGGCGTGTTCAGCCGGGCGTTTTTGCCACTTTTCTTTTATGGACGAAAAACAAATTAATTTTTGCTGTTTACATAGGTGTTGAGGTAATATGCATTATTTCATTTTTGTGTGAATGTACGTGTATATAGGTTCCAAACACTGACTACTGTGACTAGTCTAGCAGCGGACTCTTTATTTTGTCTTTACCAGTGCACTATAGGAATGTAAATGACAGTGTTGCGTTCAACCGCTCATTATTTTCTGATCAGCAACATTTTTGAAATGTTCAAATGACTTGAAATTCCTCCACAAAATCACATTTTGGTCATTTGCAAGCTTCATCAGCCCACTGAAAACAATAACTTCATAAATTAGGACGCCACACGTTATAGCTCCCATGTCCGGAAGTACCGTGTTCTTGCTAAATCTCGTTGGATTATGAGGCCAACTTCCAAACTCTACAAAATTTCACAGGGTGTTTGGGGATGACCAGAGAGTTTCCATTAACCGAATCTAGGACATTTACACGCACGCCTGACATTTCAGCATTTTACCGAGAAGACCCTGGCAATTGGCCTACATGCTCCACGGAGTGGAATAATAGGTTGCCCCGGATATAGTGAAGTTTTGCTCCGTGAGCCAGGAACTCAGAACAAGAACAAGAGCTAGAAAATCGTCAACGTCACTTTGTCCCATTTCTTTTTGTCTTCAGATTTTCATTTTTTATTTTCATTTCATTTAAACAGCTAAGTTATGACGCATGCTCAATGGGTCCCCTCCACAAAACACAATAATGCCACAGGGTAAAGGTCGGTTCATACTTCACGCGAATACGAATGCGAAGCAAATTTGACGTCATGAAACATTCGCGGCGAAGATTCGCACAAGTTGAAATGTGTTCAACTTTTCCGAATTCGCAGCGCGAATATTTGGCGTTTACGTCATAAATTCGCTTCGCATTCGTATTCGCGTGAAGTATGATCCGGCCTTCAGGGTCAAGAGGGTTCTCTCTTATTTCCAAAGAGTGAAAATTCACTCTATTCGAGTGAAAATTCACTCCCACAGTCTGAAACTAGGGACCACACGTTTAAGAGTGAAATTTATTCAATCGAAAAGATCGAATTTTCACTCGAGTGGCGACTGAATTGGTTTTTTTTTTTTTTAGAGTATTCAATCTAAAAACAGAGTGATTTTCACTCTAAATCGTCTAGTCCCTGATTTCACTCTTTGGGATTTAGAGAGATAGAAAGACTGTTAGGTTTAGCAGGGTTTAGGATCGGCTGATATGCTTAGGGCCCGGGTTGGGATGAGGTTTAGGGTAATGGCAATGCACAAAATTGCTTGTATTCGTTACAAAACAGTTTTGTTGCAATGCATCATGGATAAAGAGTCGGAAATTCATATGCCACCGGTATTCCCTGCTTTTTATTACAAATTTATATTGCGAATAGTATACCTTTAGCAAGCAATGTGGGCCTATGGAAAGTGTGTGATTTAGGCCTAATCAATCAATCAATCAATCTGAACTTATCAACGAAAGGCTCGAAAATTATATAATCATGTGTGTTTTATTCAAAGGCAATCAATTTTCTGCTCGAGATTGATCGGTAGACCTCTTCTCGGCATTTTGCATGCAGTTCATATCCCTCCGCCCTTGTGCATTTGGGATTCGGCCCTTGCGTCATTTCATGCATTTCGCGCGTCAGCATTGCCGCTTCGCCTCTTTATTGGATTCGATTTCTTGCGCTTGGTTTCAGCCCTTGATTTTATCTCAATGCCAGTGTCAGTACTGCATTACCTGGGCTGTCGCCGTGGCGAATTTACCCTCTCTTGAACTGCGCATGAGCGCACACACATGCCCGTGGCGGAATCTCATGGACGCACGGTTGTAAATGGGTCAAAAATGCATGCGCCGGCCTGGCTACATTTTGCATGCTCTGAAAAATCTTCTCAATAGCATTTTTGTTGCCCATCACGCATTTGAGGGATCGTAGAAATCGTCACCCTTTTTAACGAAGAGATGCTGATCTGCACAACAAAAAGTAGGCCTTTTGCCTTTTTGGCGGCACGCCCGTCCCTTTGTTAAAACGGTCACAACGTTCCAGCCCCAGGCTTGTGAGTTATTTTAATTTGAAGCATTTTGAATCGGCTACACGAGAATTGGTCGTATTTATTAGCCATGGGGTGAAAGGATATTTTCCAAATGAATGTTCCGGAGACTATAGGCTTAAACACTACTTTTATGGAAGGCCTTCCCTAAAATAAGTGAAATATGACTAAATGTATACCGGTATCAGCCCAGCACCATTTGGTGTAGAGTTTAGTCCAGAAATTTTGAATATGAGGTGTTTGCCATTTATATCTGCAGAAGTTTATTCGCAGGGTGTGCATCCCTCACTGAATACTGAGCGGATTCGGGAGACTTTGGTGGGCATGCGCAATTTTCGTGGGATAATTCCAGCACGGAACAAACTCAGCACGGGATATTTATGGGGCCGGTTTGCCGGGCCGCGAGCGCTGAGCGTCCGGCCGCCTGCGAGTCGTGAGAGCCATGCTCTCCGTGTAACTTGACCGTCACGGTGCCTCGGACTTGTGAAGATTTATTGGCCACGCTGATATGAGTCGAGTTTGAAGAAGATCAGAATTCAATCTTAGATATTCTCACCAGCTCATGCTTGAGTACTACATTAAATCAGAAAACCAGAATGTAGAAAACTACATTAATAATAATAATAATAATCTTATAAAGCGCTAGATCAGTCAAAAAGACTCTCAAGGCGCTTCACCTTGATTAGAAAAAGTGAAACCTCAATTCCACAACAATTTTTCACAAAAATTATACAAGGATTTTACATTAAAGTTAAGGCCAAACAAATTGAAAGAGAGAGTTAGAAACATAATTCAATTCATAGCATTAAATTTAAGAATCATAAGAGGTGACAAATGTAACATGAGATAAAAGTTTTAAAATATATGTAATTAGAGAATATATATGAACAAAAACCACAGGCAAGTGACAGATCGGACAAGACCAACAAACAGACCAACACAAAATGTACAAACAGACACACACTGACAACAACTGAACGGACAGACAACTAAACGAACAAACCCAAAATTCACATCCCCCCCCAAAAAAATAAAATAAATACGAACAAACAATCTCCTTGTCAAACCAGTTATGTTCTGTTGACCGTTGGACGAGTCAAAAAGATCCGAACCCAATTATTTTCCCGTATTTGGTTTAAAATCCTGCGCATATCTTTTTTGTTAATCTGAGGTGATGAGTTTTTTATAAGGCTAAAAATAACTTATGAAATTAATATCGTAAACAATGATAGGGGAAAATTTGAAGATTTTTTGTCTTGAAATAGGCCTTATTCTGGGTAATTTTTGACGTATTTATTGGGAAAACAACTACATTTCATGTATTTATTTATTCTGTCATTCATATAGCATTTACTTCAATATTTCTGAAAAGTCAAGGTATGACTAACATCATGTATTTCATCAAACAATCCACAAGGGAAACTGACTATAGGTAAATTTAAATACATTTTCAAAGTGAACAAAGAAACTGGTAGGAGCGGGATTCGAACCTGCAACCTCCGGGTAATACCGTACCGGCGCTCTACCAACTGAGCTATCTTGCCCTATGTTGGCGGTCTCCCAAATTGTCAGTATCTTTGTTCGGGTGGGCGCTAGTCAGAAGTCATAAGGCGCGCGCGGGCCTTAAGTTCACATGATTAAGACCAGAAAATATAATGCATCTAATAACTTCGCTGAAAAGAATACTTTTTAACTCTTGAAGTCGAAGCCTTCATTTCAGTATTCCAAACTGTGCCCTGTTTACGGGTATTTTTGCCAGATCTGAAGGAGACACATTGGCTTTGAACCATGCATAATGATGCATCTCCATGCTCAGTTGAAGAAATGCAAGAGCGGATCTAGAAATTTAGCTAGGGCATTATCTAACCCCTTGCCAGCCATCTCTCCGCCCTCTCCCGCCCTCTTAACAGTCACGCACTTGTCTATAGCAAGGCCCTACATAAGCAACTTTTTGGACCTGAATTTAACGCCCCACTTGTTCATTCAAACAGGGTTAAAAATACAAGGAATGAAAAGTATCAGTCTTTCAGGAAATCCATTTGTAGCATTAGGCCAGGCTGATTAATGCGTAATCTGCGTGGTGAGTTAATCACAAAGCTTAGGGATTAAGCAAAATGCGCATAAACTGGAGCAAAAGGCGGGAAGCAATCGCTTAATTCGAGTTTGAGACCGCGCTTCCTCGGCCAAGAGAAAATGATGGTCCGGCCTCGTCCATCATCGTCAGATCGGCTGCCGTCTTTGCGTGCTTAATCACGGCCTAATCCCGAATAACGGTATCATCTGTGTCACGGCCGCTGTTCTGCCTCTCTTTGTGATGGTCACAGGTGCAGGTTTTCTGTGTTTCGCCGAGCCCGCGCGTCGTGACTCACATCACAGAGTCTCTAATAATACTATAGCGGGCCCGGTCACGAATTCGCTACTCGACGATCTCTGTGCCGCGCGTACCGCGTTTTTTCCCCCGCAAAGTGAACGTGTCCTGAACAATGGGGAATTGGGCTGGTAGCGCCCCAGTTTCTCCCAGATAATTATCGTTTTGATTCCGAGCCCATTATGCCCGGGGCTTCCTTGGCCATTCTATACACAATCATTTTGTAGAATTCTAGAATTACATTTTCAATTTGTTTGTCTAGTTTCTCATGTTTCAGAACCAACGTTCAAATTTTGTTTCGTCTTTTGACGCCTCAGTTATTTCACAGATTTTTCCCGGCCAAATTAGTCAAATTCGCAATCATCAGTCTACAATGATCTTCGTTCAAAAAAAAAAAGAATTTAAACAAATTATGTAGAAATAAAGACGAAGGAATAAAGAAAATACATATATGTATATTTATAAATAAAGAAAGATAAGTGAAAAGTCGACTAAGTGTCAATAACATTAATTGCAATGGTTACTTATTATCGACTAAAATATATACGCCGCGGAAAGCTCGGGCGAATATGAATGCCGTTTTGGAATGCACAATGCAACTTCGATCGTTTTAGCCATGAGCAAGTCCATCAACGACCATAGCCAACCAACTAAAAGTTGGCAATGATTGGACTTATAATTCTGCCTGAACGCTGGCTAGTCGGCCACGTCCAGTCGACTTTATGAAGTTGGAACCAAGTTGGTTCCAACTACATGACAACCAACGGGGCATCGGCTGGTTACCAACAGCAACTTGTTCGTATTAAGCTGCGACAAGTGAAGAGGGGACCAGTGACACCATAGTTCGACTATCGTTCGCACTTGGACATTACCGCTGGACAACCAATGTTCCCTGATCGAACGTCCTGCATGTAATTAAATGGAGATGGTGATCAGCATTCAGACTATAGATTAAAAGCGAAAACGATCGATTGACGCTATTTCAAACTTTGCTGGGGAAGTGCTGCAAGTAGCGTTTCTCGTCAAGAATCTGAAACTGACATTCGAAGCTTCCTAAGTAATTCCTTGAAAAAAATATGTCCCTGTAATATGCAACAGCTGAATGTGCTTCTACACATCAGATTGCAAATGAGCATTCCACCGTCACTAACGTTACATTTGTAGACTGTCACGTCACTTTCATCCCACACAGCTTCAAAGCAAGCTAAGGCAAAACTGTCACAACAGAAAGAACAACTCAGAACTTTGGGTCATGTTTTCTGAACATTCAGTTTATTGGTCGTCACTAACATTACCCCAAAAGGACATGGTGTATAAGGGTACTATTAACACTGATTGTCTTGGTTGAATTGAGCTCACTTAAAAAGTAGGCCCCACCTCGGCTACCTGTCTTTTAAACACATGGGGTCAGAGCTGGACATTATAATTCAAATCAACTAGCAATCTAGGCAGGACTTGTATCAAATCGGTTTTATAGGTGACGTCACTTACCGTGCGTTACGTCACTAACGTTAGAAAAATCGCCCCAAACGTCCTCCTATATGTTCTAAAACATTATTTTACAAAACATTCAGAGATAATTTAGTAAAACATATATCTACAATATATGTACATAGGGGTCAGAGCTGAACATTTAAATTAACATTAACTCAAATTAATTAGCAATTTCGGCAGGACTTGTATCAAATCAGTTTTAGGTGACGTCACTTACGTTACGTCACTAACGTTAGAAAAATCGCCCAAAAAGTCATCCTATGTTCAAAAACATTATTTTACAAAACACAGGGATTTGTTATCTACAAAAATGCAATCAAAACTTTAAAAAAGTGTTTGATTTTCTTTTAGATTTGTCCCTATTGCTGCGGACTCTTGTCCTAATGGATTTCTTTTTCAATCAGAAAAAAAAAAAACATAAAAAAATAAAATAATAATAGGCCTACCATTCGCCCTTTTGAATTGTTTACATCACCGTGATTATCGATGCCGTAAACGCCAATCACTTTACCACCTGCCCACGTGCCCTCGACTCCCACTGTCTTTGGCACACCTGCACGGAGCGGGTAAAGCTTTGTTCCCGCCGCATTTGCACGATCAAATTGCTCTTTCCAAGGCCCCTCTTTCGGCCACAATAGACCGGTCATTGATGCCCGTTTGTTTACCAAATACCAAGGTGTCAGGACGGTAATAAAGCTGACCAGTGGTCACTTTTTATTTGACCAACACTATGTTTCAAATCTGTCGTTGACTCAAAAGTAAAAACCTCGATTAAATTGCCCTCGATTAAATGTCATACAATACAGTTGTAAATTTGAAAGGGAAGAGCCATTATGTGATAGCATGTACGAACAATATGCTACCTTGGCATTTCCTTTTATGGGAGGAGGCAAACGACTTAGCCAGGGGGGAGAATGGGGGTGGATGTTACAGGGGGGGGGGGGGGGGGGGGGGGGGGGGTTGGCGCGCTCAGAGTATTTTTCTTAATAATACTATTATTTTCTGCGTTTGTTATAAATTTTACAGTGGGGTGGGGGCGACGATCTTTGTTTAGGGGGGCGTGCTCCCCCACGCGGCCCCCTTACGCCGCTGGAGGAGGAGGGGTCGTTTGGGTTTGAAAAGGAAGACTATATTTCACCTCAACCAAGAATTTGTTTCCAAATTCTATTCACCCCTGTCGTGAACTGATTATTAAGAAGACGGATTACTATAAAAGCTAATTATATTGTTTGTATGCATCATCCGTATAGACTTCTTCACAAATAAGTAAACGTATTCAGAAAATAACAAAAACTTGTGAAATGAGTAGATATATTCTTGACTATGGGCATGGAGGTAGGAATTTCCTTCCTCCATGTCATAGGCCTATTCTGTGCAACAATGGTGTGTTGGGCCGGGGTACAGATAACTAGTTATTGTTGCTATGAGAAACAAGTTTTTATTTGTCCATGGCGTTGATTAAATTGTACTTTGCATATTGCCGAACGAGCCTAAGGCAAATCGTTTGGGTCATTTATTATCCAATCGCAATTCTGCTCATGTGCTCTGGAATGCGAGCATTCCATAAGACAGCATCTGTGATTGGTTCTTTGAAAAAATATATAGTTATATCAATATTCATGAAGAGATGCAAGGCCACGGCCACTCAAGTGTACGTGACTGTCGATTGCATGTGTGTGTATATTGTACGCGTACATTGGCACAGTATAGTAAAGGCATTTTGTGTAAAGTAAAGTAAAGCGTGTGACAACGAACCGCCGGAACAGATAACTTTCTTAGGATTTTCCCGGAATTTCCCCCCTTCATTATTCACAACGCTGGAGTACCTACTAACACTACCATGTATATCTTAGATTTTTCAGCTACGATTTGGACTCCTCTAGCTGAGTGAGAAGTGGCCAATTGTCGGATTTACGGCGTCGTTCGACCAGTCTCCCTGAAAAGCTTGGTGGCAGTACACACATCTCGCTCGCAAAGAGCTCCCAGGCCCACCAGACTAACGCGTAACGGGGTCGACTCTCAGGCAAGATGGCGTCCGGCCCAGCGACCACAATGCGGCGACTGGTGCTGTTTTGGTTCTGGTTGCACGGCGTGTTGGTGTTATTGGGTGGCGGAGCTGTCGGTCAAGTTCAAGCCCCACAGTTCATCAGATGTCCCGAGCCTTGTTCGTGCCTGGGAGAGATGGTAGACTGCAGCAAACGGCAGCTGACAGCTGTCCCACCGGACATACCGCACTGGGTTAAAATCTTGTAAGTATAAAACGCACATTACGCTAGTACTGGACTAATCACCGTCAACACACACAAGCACCGTCAACACGGCAATTGTGTTGTGTAAGACCCCTCTTTAGTTTTGATGAAATTAGATTCAAGGCCAGAATATTTTTTTTTCATTCCAAAATGACTTTTTCAACCTAAAGCAGACTTCTCTTTTTTTTTTGACATCGTTTTTTGTAATTTGGAACAGTTTATTTCGGTAGAAAATGCAATAAACCTTTTCGACATTCTCAATGCATTGTGGGTTTGGAGGCCAAACAAACCATGTAATTTTATACACAAACCTATGGCACTGTGAACCAGTCCAAATATTAATTGATTTTATGCTAAATATCTGTCATGAGTTCAGCGATATCCTTTTCACATATCTTTGCATGGAACATAAGAAAAATAATAACCAGAAAAATCAATTTTAAATGGCAATAAAAATAAAGGAAACTAGACATGTTATGTGTTTGTCCCGTGGACAAACACAGGGCTGTTTCGTGTTTTTTTTATTGTGTTAGTTAGTCAAATGTTTATACAATAATTAACGTTATTGGATGTGTGAAGGATTGGTTTAAAGAAAGAAATCGAGTACAAAATGTTATGGGGAATAGTGTAGCGAATGCCCCTTTAAAATGACATCACGTGACATGTGATCACTTCATAACGTCAAGTCAATGTTCACCTATAACACCCGGTGGCATACCTAGATACATGTTTCAACTTAATCGGACTTGTACTTTTGTTTATATATGGCTTCAAAAACTGCACCTTTAAGATGACGTCACGTGACGTGTGATGACATCATCATCATAATGTCATGTCAATTTTCGTCCATAAACCTGCAGACCTACCTGGATATTACATTTCACCTTAATCAAACTTGTACTTTTGTTTATATATGGCTTCAAAAACTGCCCCTTTAAGATGACGTCACGTGACATGTGATGACGTAATCATAACATCATGTCAATGTTCATCTATAACACCCGGTGGCATACCTAGATATTACGTTTCAACTTAATCGGACTTGTACTTTTGTAGATATATGGCTTCGAAAAAATGCCCCTTTAAGATGACGTCACGTGACATGTGATGACGTCATCATGACGTAAAAGTTCGCCACACATTGTGAGCAGTTGGTGTAAGTGTCTGCCAAGTTTAAAAGTAGCCAAAGTGGCCGGTAAGAAAGAAAACGTTTACAAATGCTATGTGCAATATTCTAGCGACTTGAAAAAAGAATTTTTTTCATGACGTCATCATGACGTCACACAATTTGCGCTTTTTATGGCATATCTTTGAGACATACCAAAGCTATAACAAAAATAATTTTTAAAATATCTTGTTTTGTTCGCTAGATATATTGAAAAGAATGTTACGATTCTAAAACTTCAAAAATTTAGCGACTTGAAAAAAGACTAGAAATCAACCCGTTTTATAAACAGCAAGCACATAATACCCATGGTTATCAGCCCTTCCCAGAATTCCTTTGTGTTATATTGAATTTGGTCTAAATTTTGAAATGGCTCCTATTTCACACTTGAGTGAGCCACGATCATGAAATTTTGGAATTAGGTACAGGAAAATTCAACGAATACATTTTTGTAATCGGATTGACCCTTACATGCGTTTAAAAAAAAAAGATTTGTTGATGACGTCATCATGACGTCACACAATTTTCGCCTTTTAGGGCATATCTTTGAGACATACCAAAGCTATAACAAAAAGAATTTTGAAAATATCTTGTTTTGTTGGCTAGATATATTGAAAAGAATGTTACGATTTTAATACTTCAAAAATTCAGCGACTTGAAAAAAGACTAGAAATCAACCCCTTTTATAAACATCAAGCACATAATAGCCATGGTTATCTGCCCGTCCCAGAATTCCTTTGTGTTATATTGAATTTGGTCTAAATTTTGAAATGGCTGTCATTTCTTACTTGAGTGAGCCACGATCATGAAATTTAGGAATTGGGTACAGGAAAATTCAATGTATACATTTTTGTAATCGGATTGACCCTTACATGCGTTAAAAAAAAAACATATTTTTGATGACGTCATCATGACGTCACACAATTTTCGCTTTTTAGGGCATATCTTTGAGACATACCAAAGCTATAACAAAAAGAATTTTTAAAATGGCTTGTTTTGTTCGCTAGATATATTGAAAAGAATGTTACGATTTAAAAAAATCAAAAATTCAGCGACTTGAAAAAAGACTAGAAATCAACCCCTTTTATAAACAGCATGCACATAATAGCCATGGTTATCTGCCCGTCCCAGAATTCCTTTGTGTTATATTGAATTTGGTCTAAATTTTCAAATGGCTGTCATTTCTTACTTGAGTGAGCCACGATCATGAAATTTTGGAATTGGGTACAGAAAAATACAATGTATACATTTTTGTAATCGGATTGACCCTTACATGCGTTTTAAAAAAAAAATATTGTTGATGACGTCATCATGACGTCACACAATTTTCGCCATTTAGGGCATATCTTTGAGACATACCAAAGCTGTAACAAAAATAATTTTGAAAATATCTTGTTTTGTTCGCTAGATATATTGAAAAGAATGTTACGATTTTATAACTTCAAAAATTCAGCGACTTGAAAAAAGACTAGAAATCAACCCCTTTTATAAACAGCAAGCTCATAATAGCCATGGTTATCAGCCCGTCCCAGAATTCCTTTGTGTTATATTGAATTTGGTCTAAATTTTGAAATGGCTGTCATTTCTTACTTGAGTGAGCCACGATCATGAAATTTTGGAATTGGGTACAGGAAAATTCAATATATACATTTTTGTAATCGGATTGACCCTTACATGCGTTAACAAAAAAACACATTTTTGATGACGTCATCATGACGTCACACAATTTTCGCAATTTAGGGCATATCTTTGAGACATACCAAAGCTATAAGAAAAAGAATTTTGAAAATATCTTGTTTTGTTCGCTAGATATAATTTAATGAATGTTACGATTTTCAAAATTCAAAAATTCATAAAAAATCACGTGATGACGTCACCATGACGTAAAAGATCGGCATGCATCCTGAGCAGTTGGTCTAAGTGTCTGTTAAGTTTAAAAGCAATCGGCTGCATAAAAGTAGCCAAAGTGCCTGGCAGAAAGAAAACGTGTACAAATGCTATGGGCAAAAGTCTGAAAAAGAAAAAAAAAAAAAAACTAGAGGCATGAGGTTGGTGTTTGTGGACAAACACAGGGCTGTTTCGTTTTTGTTTTTTTTAGTTTGGATGTGAAATGTGAATACAATCATTTAAGTTTGTCAAACAATCGCGCTGCTGCCAGTTTTCTTTGGTAATTTTGAAATTAATTAAAGTTGTTTGTAGTAGTAACATGTGATGACGTCATCATAACGTCACATAAATGTTCATCTATAAACTTGCTGACCTACCTAGATATTACTTTTCAACTTAATCGGACTTATAATTTTGTTTATATATGGCTTCATAAACAGCCCCTTTAAGATGACGTCACGTGACATGTGATGACGTCATCATAATGTCAAGTCACTTATCATATATAAACCTATATGTACTGGGCTACCTAGATATTACTTTTCAACTTAATCGGACTGATACTTTTGTTTATATGGCCTTAAAAACTGCCCCTTTAAGATGACGTCACGTGACATGTGATGACGTCATCATAATGTCAATTCAATTTTCATATATAAACCTATATGTACTGGGCTACCTAGATATTACTTTTCAACTTAATCGGACTTATACTTTTGTTTATATATGGCTCCAAAAACTGTCCCTTTAAGATGACGTCATGTGGCATGTGATGACGTCATCATGTCATGTCAATTTTCATCTATAAACCTACTGGGCTACCTAGGTATTATTTTTCTACTTAATCGGACTTGTACTTTTGTTTATATATGGCTTCAAAAACTGCCCCTTTAAAATGACGTTAAGGACATGTGATGACGTCATCATAATGTCAAGTCAAATTTCATCTAAAAACCTACTGGGCTACCTAGGTATTATTTTTCAACTTAATCGGACTTGTACTTTTGTTTATATATGGCTTCGAAAAATGCCCCTTTAAGATGACGTCACGTGACATGTGATGACGTCATCATGACGTAAACGTTCGGCACACATTGTGAGCAGTTGGGGTAAGTGTCTGCCAAGTTTAAAAGTAGCCAAAGTGGCCGGTAAGAAAGAAAACGTTTACAAATGCTATGGGCAATATTCTAGCGACTTGAAAAAAATATTTTTGTTATGACGTCATCATGACGTCACACAATTTTCGCTTTTTAGGGCATATCTTTGAGACATACCAAAGCTATAACAAAAAGCATTTTGAAAATATCTTGTTTTGTTCGCTAGATATATTGAAAAGAATGTTATGATTGAAATTTTATATAATTTAGCGACTTGAAAAAAGACTACAAATCAACCCTTTTTATAAACAGCATGCACATTTAAGCCATGGTTATCAGCCCTTGCCAGAATTCCTTTGTGTTATATTGAATTTGGTCTAAATTTTGAAATGGCTGTTATTTCTTACTTGAGTGAGCCACGATCATGAAATTTTGGAATTGGGTACAGGAAAATTCAATATATACATTTTTGTAATCAGATTGACCCTTACATGCGTTAAAAAAAAAAAGCATTTTTGATGACGTCATCATGACGTCACACAATTTTCGCTTTTTAAGGCATATCTTTGAGACATACCAAAGCTATAAGAAAAAGAATTTTGAAAATATCTTGTTTTGTTCGCTAGATATAATTTAATGAATGTTACGATTTTCAAAATTCAAAAATTCATAAAAAATCACGTGATGACGTCATCATGACGTAAAAGTTCGGCACACATTCTGAGCAGTTGGTCTAAGTGTCTGTTAAGTTTAAAGGCAATCGGCTGCATAAAAGTAGCCAAAGTCCCTGGCAGAAAGAAATCGTGTACAAAGTCTATGGGCAAAAGTCTGAAAAAGAAAAAAAAAAAAAAAAGAAAAAAAAACTAGAGGCAAGTGTTTGTGGACAAACACAGGGCTGTTTCGAATTTTTTTATTGTTAGTTTGGATGTCAAATGTGTATGCAATATTTAAAGTTGTTTGTTAGTTAACAATGACGGAGGGATGAAGATGTTGTTATTGGATGTGTGAAGGATTGGTTTAAAAAAAGGAATCGTGTACAAATGCTATGGGAAATAGCCTAGCGAATGCCCCTTTAAGATGACATCACATAACGTCATGTCAATTTTCATCTATGACACCGGGTGGCATACCTAAATGGTGTGTTTCAACTGAATCGGACTTGTACATTTGTAGATATATGGCTTCGAAAAATGCCCCTTTAAGATGACGTCACGTGACATGTGATGACGTCATCATGACGTAAAAGTTAGGCACACATTCTGAGCAGTTGGGGTAAGTGTCTGCCAAGTTTAAAAGTAGCCAAACTGGCCGGTAAGAAAGAAAATGTTTACAAATGCTATGGGCAATAATCTAGCGAGTGCCCCTTTAAGATGACACCACGTGACATGTTATGACTTGGTCATAACGTCATGTCAATGTTCATCTATAACACCCGGTGGCATACCTAGATATTACGTTCCAACTTAATCGGACTTGTACTTTTGTAGATATATGGTTTCGAAAAATGCCCCTTTACGTCACGTGACATGTGATGATGTCATCATGACGTAAATGTTCGGCACACATTGTGAGCAGTTGGAGTAAGTGTCTGCTAAGTTTAAAAGTATCCAAAGTGGCCGGTAAGAAAGAAAAAGTTTACAAATGCTATGGGCAATATTCTAGCGACTTGAAAAAAGATTTTTTTTTATGACGTCATCATGACGTCACACAATTTTCGCTTTTTAGGGCATATCTTTGAGACATACCAAAGCTATAACAAAAAGAATTTTGAAAATATCTTGTTTTGTTCGCTAGATATATTGAAAAGAATGTTACGATTCCAAAAATTTAAAATTCAGCGACTTGAAAAAAGACTACAAATCAACCCTTTTTATAAACAGCATGCTCATTTAAGCCATGGTTATCTGCCCTTCCCAGAATTCCTTTGTGTTATATTGAATTTGGTCTAAATTTTGAAATGGTTCCTATTTCTTACTTGAGTGAGCCACGACCATGAAATTTTGGAATTACGTACAGAAAAATTCAATGTATACATTTTTGTAATCGGATTGACCCTTACATGCGTTAAAAAAAAAAGAATTGTTGATGACGTCATCATGACGTCACACAATTTTCGCCTTTTAGGGCATATCTTTGAGACATACCAAAGCTATAACAAAAAGAATTTTGAAAATATCTTGTTTTGTTCGCTAGATATATTGAAAAGAATGTTACGATTTTAATACTTCAAAAATTCAGCGACTTGAAAAAAGACTAGAAATCAACCCCTTTTATAAACATCAAGCACATAATAGCCATGGTTATCTGCCCGTCCCAGAATTCCTTTGTGTTATATTGAATTTGGTCTAAATTTTGAAATGGCTCCTATTTCTTACTTGAGTGAGCCACGATCACGAAATTTTGGAATTACGTACAGAAAAATTCAATGTATTTATTTTTGTAATAGGATTGACCCTTACATGCGTAAAAAAAAAAAAATATTGTTGATGACGTCATCATGACGTCACACAATTTTCGCCTTTTAGGGCATATCTTTGAGACATACCAAAGCTATAACAAAAAGAATTTTTAAAATATCTTGTTTTGTTCGCTAGATATATTGAAAAGAATGTTACGATTTTAATACTTCAAAAATTCAGCGACTTGAAAAAAGACTAGAAATCAACCCCTTTTATAAACAGCAAGCACATAATAGCCATGGTTATCTGCCCGTCCCAGAATTCCTTTGTGTTATATTGAATTTGGTCTAAATTTTGAAATGGCTGTCATTTCTTACTTGAGTGAGCCACGATCATGAAATTTTGGAATTGGGTACAGGAAAATTCAATGTATACATTTTTGTAATCGAATTGACCCTTACATGCGTTTACAAAAAAACATATTTTTGATGACGTCATCATGACGTCAAACAATTTTCGCTTTTTAGGGCATATCTTTGAGACATACCAAAGCTATAACAAAAAGAATTTTGAAAATATCTTGTTTTGTTCGCTAGATATAATTTAATGAATGTTACGATTTTCAAATTTCAAAAATTCATAAAAAATCACGTGATGACGTCATCATGACGTAAAAGTTCGGCATGCATTCTGAGCAGTTGGTCTAAGTGTCTGTTAAGTTTTAAGGCAATCGGCTGCATCAAAGTAGCAAAAGTGCCTGGTAGAAAGAAAACGTGTACAAATGCTATGGGCAAAAAGTCTGAAAAAGAAGCAAAAAAAAACTAGAGGCAAGTGTTTGTGGACAAACACAGGGCTGTTTCTAATTTTTTTATTGTTAGTTTGGATGTCAAATGTGTATGCAATATTTAAAGTTGTTTGTTTGTTAACAATGACGGAGGGATGAAGATGTTGTTATTGGATGTGTGAAGGATTGGTTTAAAAAAGGAATCGTGTACAAATGCTACGGGAAATAGCCTAGCGAATGCCCCTTTAAGATGACATCACATAACATGTAATGACTTCATCATAACGTCATGTCAATTTTCATCTATGACACCGGGTGGCATACCTAAATAGTGTGTTTCAACTGAATCGGACTTGTACATTTGTAGATATATGGCTTCGAAAAATGCCCCTTTAAGATGACGTCACGTGACATGTAATGACGTCATCATGACGTAAAAGTTAGGCACACATTCTGAGCAGTTGGGGTAAGTGTCTGCCAAGTTTAAAAGTAGCCAAACTGGCCGGTAAGAAAGAAAACGTTTACAAATGCTATGGGCAATAATCTAGCGAGTGCCCCTTTAAGATGACACCACGTGACATGTTATGACTTGATCATAACGTCATGTCAATGTTCATCTATAACACCCGGTGGCATACCTAGATATTACGTTCCAACTTAATCGGACTTGTACTTTTGTAGATATATGGCTTCGAAAAATGCCCCTTTAAGATGACGTCACGTGACATGTGATGACATCATCATGACGTAAAAGTTCGGCACACATTGTGAGCAGTTGGTGTAAGTGTCTGCCAAGTTTAAAAGTAGCCAAAGTGGCCGGTAAGAAAGAAAACGTTTACAAATGCTATGTGCAATATTCTAGCGACTTGAAAAAATATTTTTTTTCATGACGTCATCATGACGTCACACAATTTGCGCTTTTTAGGGCATATCTTTGAGACATACCAAAGCTATAACAAAAAGAATTTTGAAAATATCTTGTTTTGTTCGCTAGATATATTGAAAAGAATGTTACGATTTTAATACTTCAAAAATTCAGCGACTTGAAAAAAGACTAGAAATCAACCCCTTTTATAAACATCAAGCACATAATAGCCATGGTTATCTGCCCGTCCCAGAATTCCTTTGTGTTATATTGAATTTGGTCTAAATTTTGAAATGGCTGTCATTTCTTACTTGAGTGAGCCACGATCATGAAATTGTGGAATTGGGTACAGGAAAATTCAATGTATACATTTTTGTAATAGGATTGACCCTTACATGCGTTTAAAAAAAAACATATTTTTGATGACGTCATCATAACGTCACACAATTTTCGCTTTTTAGGGCATATCTTTGAGACATACCAAAGCTATAACAAAAAGAATTTTGAAAATACCTTGTTTTGTTCGCTAGATATATTGAAAAGAATGTTACGATTTTGAAATTTCAAAAATTCATAAAAAATCACGTGATGACGTAAGCATGACGTAAAAGTTCGGCATGCATCCTGAGCAGTTGGTCTAAGTGTCTGCTAAGTTTAAAGGCAATCGGCTGCATCAAAGTAGCCAAAGTGCCTGGTAGAAAGAAAACGTGTACAAAGTCTATGGGCAAAAAGTCTGAAAAAGAAGCAAAAAAAAACTAGAGGCATGAGGTTGGTGTTTGTGGACAAACACAGGGCTGTTTCGTTTTTGTTTTTTTAGTTTGGATGTGAAATGTGAATACAATAATTTAAGTTTGTCAAAGAATCGCGCTGCTGCCAGTTTTCTTTGGTAATTTTGAAATTAATTAAAGTTGTTTGTAGTAGTAACATGTGATGACGTCATCATAACGTATCTATAAACTTGCTGACCTACCTAGATATTACTTTTCAACTTAATCGGACTTATACTTTTGTCTATATATGGCTTCATAAACAGCCCCTTTAAGATGACGTCACGTGACATGTGATGACATCATCATAATGTCAAGTCACTTTTCATATATAAACCTATATGTACTGGGCTACCTAGATATTACTTTTCAACTTAATCGGACTGATACTTTTGTTTATATAGCTTCAACAACTGCCCCTTTAAGATGACGTCACGTGACATGTGATGACGTCATCATAATGTCAAGTCAAATTTCATCTATAAACCTACTGGGCTACCTAGATATTACTTTTCAACTTAATCGGACTTGTACTTTTGTTTATATATGGCTTCGAAAAATGCCCCTTTAAGATGACGTCACGTGACATGTGATGACGTCATCATGACGTAAACGTTCGTTACACATTGTGAGCAGTTGGGGTAAGTGTCTGCCAAGTTTAAAAGTAGCCAAAGTGGCCGGTAAGAAAGAAAACGTTTACAAATGCTATGGGCAATATTCTAGCGACTTGAAAAACAATTTTTTTTATGACGTCATCATGACGTCACACAATTTTCGCTTTTTAGGGCATATCTTTGAGACATACCAAAGCTATAACAAAAAGCATTTTGAAAATATCTTGTTTTGTTCGGTAGATATATTGAAAAGAATGTTACGATTAAAATTGTTTTATAATTTAGCGACTTGAAAAAAGACTACAAATCAACCCTTTTTATAAACAGCATGCACATTTAAGCCATGGTTACCTGCCCTTCCCAGAATTCCTTTGTGTTATATTGAATTTGGTCTAAATTTTGAAATGGCTGTTATTTCTTACTTGAGTGAGCCACGATCATGAAATTTTGGAATTAGGTACAGAAAAATTCAATGTATACATTTTTGTAATCAGATTGACCCTTACATGCGTTTAAAAAAAAAAAATTTTTGACGACGTCATCATGACCTCACACAATTTTCGCCTTTTAGGGCATATCTTTGAGACATACCAAAGCTATAACAAAAAGAATTTTCAAAATATCTTGTTTTTTTCGTTAGATATATTGAAAAGAATGTTACGATTTTCAAAATTCAAAAATTCATAAAAAATCACGTGATGACGTCATCATTACGTAAAAGTTCGGCAGACATTCTGAGCAGTTGGTCTAAGTGTCTGCCAAGTTTAAAGCCAATCGGCTGCTTAAAAGTGGCCAAAATGCCGGTTAGAAAGAAAACGTGCACAAATGCTATGGGCATTTGGCTGAAAAAGAAAAAAAAAAAGAAAAAACTAGAGGCATGAGGTTGGTGTTTGTGGACAAACACAGGGCTGTTTCGTTTTTGTTTTTTTAGTTTGGATGTGAAATGTGAATACAATAATTTAAGTTTGTCAAAGAATCGCGCTGCTGCCAGTTTTCTTTGGTAATTTTGAAATTAATTAAAGTTGTTTGTAGTAGTAACATGTGATGACGTCATCATAACGTCACATAAATTTTCATCTATAAACCTACTGGGCTACCTAGATATTACTTTTAAACTTAATCGGACTTGTACTTCTGTAGATATGCGCCTTCAAAATCTGCCCCTTTAAGATGACGTCACATGAGATGACGTCATCATAACGTCATGTCAATTTTCATTTATAAACCTACTGGGATACCTAGATATTACATTTTAACTTAATCGAACTTGTACTTTTGTAGATATATGGCTTCGAAAAATGCCCCTTTAAGATGACGTCACGTGACATGTGATGACGTCATTATGACGTAAAAGTTCGGCACACATTGTGAGCAGTTGGGGTAAGTGTCTGCCAAGTTTAAAATTAGCCAAAGTGGCCGGTAAGAAAGAAAACGTTTACAAATGCTATGGGCAATATTCTAGCGACTTGAAAAAAAGAATTTTTTGATGACGTCATCATGACGTCACACAATTTTCGCATTTTAGGGCATATCTTTGAGACATACCAAAGCTATAACAAAAATAATTTTGAAAATATCTTGTTTTGTTCGCTAGATATATTGAAAAGAATGTTACGATTTACACAATTTTAAAATTCAGCGACTTGAACAAAGACTACAAATCAACCTTTTTATAAACAGGATGCACATTTAAGCCATGGTTATCTGCCCTTCCCAGAATTCCTTTGTGTTATATTGAATTTGGTCTAAATTTTCAAATGGCTGTTATTTCTTACTTGAGTGAGCCACGATCATGAAATTTTGGAATTACGTACAGAAAAATTCAATGTATACATTTTTGTAATCGGATTGACCCTTACATGCGTTAAAAAAAAAACACATTTTTGATGACGTCATCATGACGTCACACAATTTTCGCTTTTTAGGGCATATCTTTGAGACATACCAAAGCTATAACAAAAAGAATTTCGAAAATATCTTGTTTTGTTCGCTAGATATATTGAAAAGAATTTTACGATTTTGAAATTTCAAAAATTCATAAAAAATCACGTGATGACGTCATCATGACGTAAATGTTCGGCATACATTCTGAGCAGTTAGTCTAAGTGTCTGCCAAGTTTAAAGCCAATCGGCATCATAAAAGTAGCCAAAGTGCCAGTAAGAAAGAAAACGTGTACAAATGCTATGGGCATTTGGCTGAAAAAGAAAAAAAAAAAGAAAAAAAAAAAAAAAAAAAAAAAAAAGAAAAAAAAAAAAATCTTAACGAAAACAAGGGCTGTTTCGGAAAAGTTTCCGAAACAGCCAAAAAAAAAAAAAAAAAAAAACTAGATATTACATTTCAACTTAATTGGACTGATACTTTTGTTTATAATGGCTTCATAAACAGCCCCTTTAAGATGACGTCACGTGACATGTGATGACATCATCATAATGTCAAGTCACTTTTCATATATAAACCTATATGTACTGGGCTACCTAGATATTACTTTTCAACTTAATCGGACTGATACTTTTGTTTATATAGCTTCAAAAACTGCCCCTTTAAGATGACGTCACGTGACATGTGATGACGTCATCATAATGTCAAGTCAATTTTCATCTATAAACCTATATGTACTGGGCTACCTAGATATTACTTTTCAACTTAATCGGACTTGTACTTTTGTTTTCATATGGCTTAAAAAACTGTCCCTTTAAGATGACGTCATGTGGCATGTGATGACGTCATCATCATGTCATGTCAATTTTCATCTATAAACCTACTGGGCTACCTAGATATTACTTTTCAACTTAATCAGACTTGTACTTTTGTTTATATATGGCTTCGAAAAATGCCCCTTTAAGATGACGTCACGTGACATGTGATGACGTCATCATGACGTAAACGTTCGTTACACATTGTGAGCAGTTGGGGTAAGTGTCTGCCAAGTTTAAAAGTAGCCAAAGTGGCCGGTAAGAAAGAAAACGTTTACAAATGCTATGGGCAATATTCTAGCGACTTGAAAAACATATTTTTTTATGACGTCATCATGACGTCACACAATTTTCGCTTTTTAGGGCATATCTTTGAGACATACCAAAGCTATAACAAAAAGCATTTTGAAAATATCTTGTTTTGTTCGGTAGATATATTGAAAAGAATGTTACGATTAAAATTGTTTTATAATTTAGCGACTTGAAAAAAGACTACAAATCAACCCTTTTTATAAACAGCATGCACATTTAAGCCATGGTTACCTGCCCTTCCCAGAATTCCTTTGTGTTATATTGAATTTGGTCTAAATTTTGAAATGGCTGTCATTTCTTACTTGAGTGAGCCACGATCATGAAATTTTGGAATTAGGTACAGAAAAATTCAATGTATACATTTTTGTAATCAGATTGACCCTTACAAGCGTTTAAAAAAAAAAAATTTTTGATGACGTCATCATGACCTCACACAATTTTCGCCTTTTAGGGCATATCTTTGAGACATACCAAAGCTATAACAAAAAGAATTTTCAAAATATCTTGTTTTTTTCGTTAGATATATTGAAAAGAATGTTACGATTTTCAAAATTCAAAAATTCATAAAAAATCACGTGATGACGTCATCATTACGTAAAAGTTCGGCAGACATTCTGAGCAGTTGGTCTAAGTGTCTGCCAAGTTTAAAGCCAATCGGCTGCTTAAAAGTGGCCAAAATGCCGGTTAGAAAGAAAACGTGCACAAATGCTATGGGCATTTGGCTGAAAAAGAAAAAAAAAAAGAAAAAAAAAAAAAAAAAAAAAAAAAAGAAAAAAAAAAAAATCTTAACGAAAACAAGGGCTGTTTCGGAAAAGTTTCCGAAACAGCCAAAAAACTAGAGCTTTGGTGTTTGTGGACAAACACAGGGCTGTTTCGTTTGGGGGGTTTTTGGTAGTTTGATTCTTAATTTTTGAGATTTCAATGGTGGATCAAAAAATCTCGTTTTACATTCATGGTCGTCTACGACAGCTCATGCAATCACGTAGGCTTATTCATAATCGTTTTGGAAATGTGAGCATACAAGGAGTTGATGACCATGATTACGTCATCAGACGTCACACATTTTTCACATTTATATTTAAGTGTGTATGACCTAAAAATATATTACAAGAATTATCAAAAATTGTTTAAAATTCATGTTAGATACCACGTTTCAACTTAATCGAACTTGTACTTTTGTTTATATGTGGCTTCAAAAACTGCCCCTTTAAGATGACGTCAGGTGACATGTGATGAAGTCATCATAACGTCATGTCAATTTTCATCTATAAACCTGCTGGCCTACTTAGATATTACATTTCAACTTAATCGAGCTTGTACTTTTGTAGATATGGCTTCAAAAACTGCCCCTTTAAGATGACGTCACGTGACATGTGATGACGTCATCATAACGTCAATTCAATTTTTATCTATAAACCTACTGGGCTACCTAGATATTACTTTTGAACTTAATCGGACTTGTGCTTTTGTAGACATATGGCTTCAAAAACTGCCCCTTTAAGATGACGTCACGTGACATGTGATGACATCAATTATGATAATGTCATGTAAATTTTCAGCTATAAACCTACTGGGCTACCTAGATATTACTTTTCAACTTAATCGAATTTGTACTTTTGTAGATATATGGCTTCAAAAACTGCCCCTTTAAGATGACGTCACGTGGCATGTCATGACGTCATCAAGAGGTAAAAGTTCGGCACACATTGTGAGCAGTTAGTCTAAGTGTCTGTCAAGTTTAAAAGTACCCAAAGTGCCGGTAAGAAAGAAAACGTGTACAAATGCTATAGGCAATAATCTAGCGAGTGCCCCTTTAAGATGACACCACGTGACATGTTATGACTTGATCATAACGTCATGTCAATTTTCATCTATAACACCAGGTGGCATACCTTACGTTCCAACTGAATCGGACTTGTACTTTTGTAGATATATGGCTTCGAAAAATGCCCCTTTAAGATGACGTCACGTGACATGTAATGACGTCATCATGACGTAAAAGTTAGGCACACATTCTGAGCAGTTGGGGTAAGTGTCTGCCAAGTTTAAAAGTAGCCAAACTGGCCGGTGAGAAAGAAAACGTTTACAAATGCTATGGGCAATAATCTAGCAAGTGCCCCTTTAAGATGACACCACGTGACATGTTATGACTTGATCATAACGTCATGTCAATGTTCATCTATAACACCCGGTGGCATACCTAGATATTACGTTCCAACTTAATCGGACTTGTACTTTTGTAGATATATGGCTTCGAAAAATGCCCCTTTAAGATGACGTCACGTGACATGTGATGACGTCATCATGACGTAAAAGTTCGGCACACATTGTGAGCAGTTGGTGTAAGTGTCTGCCAAGTTTAAAAGTAGCCAAAGTGGCCGGTAAGAAAGAAAAAGTTTACAAATGCTATGTGCAATATTCTAGCGACTTGAAAAAAAAAAAATTTTCATGACGTCATCATGACGTCACACAATTTGCGCTTTTTAGGGCATATCTTTGAGACATACCAAAGCTATAACAAAAAGAATTTTGAAAATATCTTGTTTTGTTCGCTAGATATATTGAAAAGAATGTTACGATTCTAAAACTTCAAAAATTTAGCGACTTGAAAAAAGACTAGAAATCAACCCGTTTTATAAACAGCAAGCACATAATACCCATGGTTATCAGCCCTTCCCAGAATTCCTTTGTGTTATATTGAATTTGGTCTAAATTTTGAAATGGCTCCTATTTCACACTTGAGTGAGCCACGATCATGAAATTTTGGAATTGGGTACAGAAAAATACAATGTATACATTTTTGTAATCAGATTGACCGTTACATGCGTTTTAAAAAAAAAATATTGTTGATGACGTCATCATGACGTCACACAATTTTCGCCATTTAGGGCATATCTTTGAGACATACCAAAGCTGTAACAAAAATAATTTTGAAAATATCTTGTTTTGTTCGCTAGATATATTGAAAAGAATGTTACGATTTTAAAACTTCAAAAATTCAGCGACTTGAAAAAAGACTAGAAATCAACCCCTTTTATAAACAGCAAGCTCATAATAGCCATGGTTATCAGCCCGTCCCAGAATTCCTTTGTGTTATATTGAATTTGGTCTAAATTTTGAAATGGCTGTCATTTCTTACTTGAGTGAGCCACGATCATGAAATTTTGGAATTGGGTACAGCAAAATTCAATATATACATTTTTGCAATCAGATTGACCCTTACATGCGTAAAAAAAAAAAAGCATTTTTGATGACGTCATCATGACGTCACACAATTTTCGCTTTTTAAGGCATATCTTTGAGACATACCAAAGCTATAAGAAAAAGAATTTTGAAAATATCTTGTTTTGTTCGCTAGATATAATTTAATGAATGTTACGATTTTCAAAATTCAAAAATTCATAAAAAATCACGTGATGACGTCATCATGACGTAAAAGTTCGGCATGCATCCTGAGCAGTTGGTCTAAGTGTCTGTTTAGTTTAAAGGCAATCGGCTGCATAAAAGTAGCCAAAGTGCCTGGCAGAACGAAAACGTGTACAAAGTCTATGGGCAAAAAGTCTGAAAAAGAAGCAAAAAAAAACTAGACATGTTATGTGTTTGTCCCGTGGACAAACACAGGGCTGTTTCGTGTTTTTTTTATTGTGTTAGTTAGTCAAATGTTTATACAATAATTAACGTTATTGGATGTGTGAAGGATTGGTTTAAAGAAAGAAATCGAGTACAAATGTTATGGGGAATAGTGTAGCGAATGCCCCTTTAAAATGACATCACGTGACATGTGATCACTTCATAACGTCAAGTCAATGTTCACCTATAACACCCGGTGGCATACCTAGATACATGTTTCAACTTAATCGGACTTGTACTTTTGTTTATATATGGCTTCAAAAACTGCACCTTTAAGATGACGTCATGTGACATGTGATGACATCATAATAATGTCATGTCAATTTTCATCTAGAAACCTATTGGGCTACCTAGATATTACTTTTCAACTTAATCGAACTTGTACTTTTGTTTATATATGGCTTCAAAAACTGCCCCTTTAAGATGACGTCACGTGACATGTGATGACGTAATCATAACATCATGTCAATGTTCATCTATAACACCCGGTGGCATACCTAGATATTACGTTTCAACTTAATCGGACTTGTACTTTTGTAGATATATGGCTTCGAAAAAATGCCCCTTTAAGATGACGTCACGTGACATGTGATGACGTCATCATGACGTAAAAGTTCGCCACACATTGTGAGCAGTTGGTGTAAGTGTCTGCCAAGTTTAAAAGTAGCCAAAGTGGCCGGTAAGAAAGAAAACGTTTACAAATGCTATGTGCAATATTCCAGCGACTTGAAAAAAGAATTTTTTTCATGACGTCATCATGACGTCACACAATTTGCGCTTTTTATGGCATATCTTTGAGACATACCAAAGCTATAACAAAAAGAATTTTTAAAATATCTTGTTTTGTTCGCTAGATATATTGAAAAGAATGTTACGATTTTAAAACTTCAAAAATTCAGCGACTTGAAAAAGACTAGAAATCAACCCCTTTTATAAACAGCAAGCTCATAATAGCCATGGTTATCAGCCTTTCCCAGAATTCCTTTGTGTTATATTGAATTTGGTCTAAATTTTGAAATGGCTGTTATTTCTTACTTGAGTGAGCCACGATCATGAAATTTTGGAATTGGGTACAGAAAAATACAATGTATACATTTTTGTAATCAGATTGACCCTTACATGCGTTTAAAAAAAAATATATTGTTGATGACGTCATCATGACGTCACACAATTTTCGCCATTTAGGGCATATCTTTGAGACATACCAAAGCTGTAACAAAAATAATTTTGAAAATATCTTGTTTTGTTCGCTAGATATATTGAAAAGAATGTTACGATTTTAAAACTTCAAAAATTCAGCGACTTGAAAAAAGACTAGAAATCAACCCCTTTTATAAACAGCAAGCTCATAATAGCCATGGTTATCAGCCCGTCCCAGAATTCCTTTGTGTTATATTGAATTTGGTCTAAATTTTGAAATGGCTGTCATTTCTTACTTGAGTGAGCCACGATCATGAAATTTTGGAATTGGGTACAGAAAAATACAATGTATACATTTTTGTAATCGGATTGACCCTTACATGCGTTAAAAAAAAATATATATTTTTGATGACGTCATCATGACGTCACACAATTTTCGCCTTTTAGGGCATATCTTTGAGACATACCAAAGCTATAACAAAAAGAATTTTGAAAATATCTTGTTTTGTTCGCTAGATATATTGAAAAGAATGTTACGATTTTAATACTTCAAAAATTCAGCGACTTGAAAAAAGACTAGAAATCAACCCCTTTTATAAACAGCAAGCTCATAATAGCCATGGTTATCAGCCCGTCCCAGAATTCCTTTGTGTTATATTGAATTTGGTCTAAATTTTGAAATGGCTGTCATTTGTTACTTGAGTGAGCCACGATCATGAAATTTTGGAATTGGGTACAGAAAAATACAATGTATACATTTTTGTAATCAGATTGACCCTTACATGCGTTAAAAAAAAAAAGCATTTTTGATGACGTCATCATGACGTCACACAATTTTCGCTTTTTAAGGCATATCTTTGAGACATACCAAAGCTATAAGAAAAAGAATTTTGAAAATATCTTGTTTTGTTCGCTAGATATAATTTAATGAATGTTACGATTTTCAAAATTCAAAAAATCATACAAAATCACGTGATGACGTCATCATGACGTAAAAGTTCGGCATGCATTCTGACCAGTTGGTCTAAGTGTCTGTTAAGTTTAAAGGCAATCGGTTGCTTAAAAGTAGCCAAAGTGCCGGTCAGAAAGAAAACGTGTACAAATGCTATGGGCAATAGTCTGAAAAGGAAAAAAAAGAAAAAAAACTAGAGGCATGAGAATGGTGTTTGTGGACAAACACAGGGCTGTTTCGTTTTTGTTTTTTTAGTTTGGATGTGAAATGTGAATACAATAATTTAAGTTTGTCAAACAATCGCGCTGCTGCCAGTTTTCTTTGTTAATTTTGAAATTAATTAAAGTTGTTTGTAGTAGTAACATGTGATGACGTCATCATAACGTCACATAAATGTTCATCTATAAACTTGCTGACCTTCCTAGATATAACTTTTCAACTTAATCGGACTTGTACTTTTCTTTATATATGGCTTCAAAAACTGCCCCTTTAAGATGACGTCACGTAACATGTGATGACGTCATCATCATGTCATGTCAATTTTCATCTATAAACCTACTAAGCTACCTAGATATTACTTTTAAACTTAATCGGACATGTACTTCTGTAGATATGCGCATTCAAAAACTGCCCCTTTAAGATGACGTCACATGTGATGACGTCATCATAACGTCATGTCAATTTTCATTTATAAAACTACTGGGATACCTAGATATTACATTTTAACTTAATCGAACTTGTACTTTTGTAGATATATGGCTTCAAAAAATGCCCCTTTAAGATGACGTCATGTGACATGTGATGACGTCATTATGACGTAAAAGTTCGGCACACATTGTGAGCAGTTGGGGTAAGTGTCTGCCAAGTTTAAAATTAGCCAAAGTGGCCGGTAAGAAAGAAAACGTTTACAAATGCTATGGGCAATATTCTAGCGACTTGAAAAAAAGAATTGTTTGATGACGTCATCATGACGTCACACAATTGTCGCTTTTTAGGGCATATCTGTGAGACATACCAAAGCTATTACAAAAAGAATTTTGAAAATGTCTTGTTTTGTTCGCTAGATATATTGAAAAGAATGTTACGATTTACAAAATTTTAAAATTCAGCGACTTGAACAAAGACTACAAATCAACCTTTTTATAAACAGCATGCACATTTAAGCCATGGTTATCTGCCCTTCCCAGAATTCCTTTGTGTTATATTGAATTTGGTCTAAATTTTCAAATGGCTGTTATTTCTTACTTGAGTGAGCCACGATCATGAAATTTTGGAATTAGGGAGAGGAAAATTCAATATATACATTTTTGTAATCGGATTGACCCTTACATGCGTTTAAAAAAAAAATATTTGATGACGTCATCATGACGTCACACATTTTCTCCCTTTTAGGGGATATCTTTGAGACATACCAAAGCTATAACAAAAAGAATTTTGAAAATATATTGTTTTGTTCGCTAGATATATTGAAAAAAATGTTACGATTTTAAAATTTTAAAAATTCATAAAAAGTCACGTAATGACGTCATCATGACCTCATTTTAGATTTTGCATGCTAGTGACAGTATCTACCTACCCACCACTTTTCATGACGATCGGACCTATCCTTATATGTGTTTTAAAAAATCACATTTTTGATGACGTCATCATGACGTCACACATTTTTGCCCTTTTAGGGCATATCTTTGAGACATACCAAAGCTATCACAAAAATAATTTTGAAAATATCATGTTTTGTTTACTAGATATATTGAAAAGAATGTTACGATTTTAAAACTTAAAAAATTCAGCGACTTGAAAAAAGACTAGGAATCAACCCCTTTTATAAACAGCAAGCACATTTAAGCCATGGTTATCTGCCCTTCCCAGAATTCCTTTGTGTTATATTGAATTTGGTCCAAATTTTGAAATGGCTGTTATTTCTTACTTGAGTGAGCCACGATCATGAAATTTAGGAATTACGTACAGAAAAATTCAATGTATACATTTTTGTAATCGGATTGACCCTTACATGCGTTAAAAAACAAACACATTTTTGATGACGTCATCATGACGTCACACAATTTTCGCTTTTTAGGGCATATCTTTGAGACATACCAAAGCTATAACAAAAAGAATTTCAAAAATATCTTGTTTTGTTCGCTAGATATATTGAAAAGAATGTTACGATTTTGAAATTTCAAAAATTCATAAAAAATCACGTGATGACGTCATCATGACGTAAATGTTCGGCATACATTCTGAGCAGTTAGTCTAAGTGTCTGCCAAGTTTAAAGCCAATCGGCAGCATAAAAGTAGCCAAAGTGCCGGTAAGAAAGAAAACGTGTACAAATGCTATGGGCATTTGGCTGAAAAAGAAAAAAAAAAAGAAACTAGATATAACTTTTCAACTTAATCGGACTTGTACTTTTGTTTATATATGGCTTCAAAAACTGCCCCTTTAAGATGACGTCACGTGACATGTGATGACGTCAACATCATGTCATGTCAATTTTCATCTATAAACCTACTGGGCTACCTAGATATTACTTTTAAACTTAATCGGACATGTACTTCTGTAGATATGCGCCTTCAAAAACTGCCCCTTTAAGATGACGTCACAAGTGATGACGTCATCATAACGTCATGTCAATTTGCATTTATAAAACTACTTGGATACCTAGATATTACATTTTAACTTAATCGAACTTGTACTTTTGTAGATATATGGCTTTGAAAAATGCCCCTTTAAGATGACGTCACGTGACATGTGATGACGTCATTATGACGTAAAAGTTTGGCACACATTGTGAGCAGTTGGGGTAAGTGTCTGCCAAGTTTAAAATTAGCCAAAGTGGCCGGTAAGAAAGAAAACGTTTACAAATGCTATGGGCAATATTCTAGCGACTTGAAAAAAAGAATTTTTTGATGACGTCATCATGACGTCACACAATTTTCGCTTTTTAGGGCATATCTTTGAGACATACCAAAGCTATAACAAAAAGAATTTTGAAAATTTCTTGTTTAGTTCGCTAGATATATTGAAAAGAATGTTACGATTTACACAATTTAAAAATTCAGCGACTTGAACAAAGACTACAAATCAACCTTTTTATAAACAGCATGCACATTTAAGCCATGGTTATCTGCCCTTCCCAGAATTCCTTTGTGTTATATTGAATTTGGTCTAAATTTTCAAATGGCTGTTATTTCTTACTTGAGTGAGCCACGATCATGAAATTTTTGAATTAGAGAGAGGAAAATTCAATGTATACATTTTTGTAATCGGATTGACCCTTACATGCGTTTAAAAAAAAAAAAAATTGATGACGTCATCATGACGTCACACATTTTCTCCCTTTTAGGGGATATCTTTGAGACATACCAAAGCTATAACAAAAAGAATTTTGAAAATCTATTGTTTTGTTCGCTAGATATATTGAAAAGAATGTTACGATTTTAAAACTTCAAAAATTCAGCGACTTGAAAAAAGACTAGGAATCAACCCCTTTTATAAACAGCAAGCACATTTAAGCCATGGTTATCTGCCCTTCCCAGAATTCCTTTGTGTTATATTGAATTTGGTCCAAATTTTGAAATGGCTGTTATTTCTTACTTGAGTGAGCCACGATCATGAAATTTAGGAATTACGTACAGAAAAATTCAATGTATACATTTTTGTAATCGGATTGACCCTTACATGCGTTAAAAAAAAAACACATTTTTGATGACGTCATCATGACGTCACACAATTTTCGCTTTTTAGGGCATATCTTTGAGACATACCAAAGCTATAACAAAAAGAATTTCAAAAATATCTTGTTTTGTTCGCTAGATATATTGAAAAGAATGTTACGATTTTGAAATTTCAAAAATTCATAAAAAATCACGTGATGACGTCATCATGACGTAAATGTTCGGCATACATTCTGAGCAGTTAGTCTAAGTGTCTGCCAAGTTTAAAGCCAATCGGCAGCATAAAAGTAGCCAAAGTGCCGGTAAGAAAGAAAACGTGTACAAATGCTATGGGCATTTGGCTGAAAAAGAAAAAAAAAAAGAAACTAGATATAACTTTTCAACTTAATCGGACTTGTACTTTTGTTTATATATGGCTTCAAAAACTGCCCCTTTAAGATGACGTCACGTGACATGTGATGACGTCAACATCATGTCATGTCAATTTTCATCTATAAACCTACTGGGCTACCTAGATATTACTTTTAAACTTAATCGGACATGTACTTCTGTAGATATGCGCCTTCAAAAACTGCCCCTTTAAGATGACGTCACAAGTGATGACGTCATCATAACGTCATGTCAATTTGCATTTATAAAACTACTTGGATACCTAGATATTACATTTTAACTTAATCGAACTTGTACTTTTGTAGATATATGGCTTTGAAAAATGCCCCTTTAAGATGACGTCACGTGACATGTGATGACGTCATTATGACGTAAAAGTTTGGCACACATTGTGAGCAGTTGGGGTAAGTGTCTGCCAAGTTTAAAATTAGCCAAAGTGGCCGGTAAGAAAGAAAACGTTTACAAATGCTATGGGCAATATTCTAGCGACTTGAAAAAAAGAATTTTTTGATGACGTCATCATGACGTCACACAATTTTCGCTTTTTAGGGCATATCTTTGAGACATACCAAAGCTATAACAAAAAGAATTTTGAAAATTTCTTGTTTAGTTCGCTAGATATATTGAAAAGAATGTTACGATTTACACAATTTAAAAATTCAGCGACTTGAACAAAGACTACAAATCAACCTTTTTATAAACAGCATGCACATTTAAGCCATGGTTATCTGCCCTTCCCAGAATTCCTTTGTGTTATATTGAATTTGGTCTAAATTTTCAAATGGCTGTTATTTCTTACTTGAGTGAGCCACGATCATGAAATTTTTGAATTAGAGAGAGGAAAATTCAATGTATACATTTTTGTAATCGGATTGACCCTTACATGCGTTTAAAAAAAAAAAAAATTGATGACGTCATCATGACGTCACACATTTTCTCCCTTTTAGGGGATATCTTTGAGACATACCAAAGCTATAACAAAAAGAATTTTGAAAATCTATTGTTTTGTTCGCTAGATATATTGAAAAAAATGTTACGATTTTAAAACTTCAAAAATTCAGCGACTTGAAAAAAGACTAGGAATCAACCCCTTTTATAAACAGCAAGCACATTTAAGCCATGGTTATCTGCCCTTCCCAGAATTCCTTTGTGTTATATTGAATTTGGTCAAAATTTTGAAATGGTTGTTATTTCTTACTTGAGTGAGCCACGATCGTGAAATTTTGGAATTACGTACAGCAAAATTCAATGTATACATTTTTGTAATCGGATTGACCCTTACATGCGTTAAAAAAAAAAAACATTTTTGATGACGTCATCATGACGTCACACAATTTTCGCTTTTTAGGGCATATCTTTGAGACATACCAAAGCTATATCAAAAAGAATTATGAAAATATCTTGTTTTTTTAGTTAGATATATTGAAAAGAATGTTACGATTTTCAAATTTCAAAAATTCATAAAAAATCACGTGATGACGTCATCATTACGTAAAAGTGCGGCAGTCATTCTGAGCAGTTGGTCTAAGTGTCTGTTAAGTTTAAAGGCAATCGGTTGCTCAAAAGTGGCCAAAGTGCCGGTTAGAAAGAAAACGTGTACAAATGCTATGGGGAAAAGTCTGAAAAAGAAAAAAAAAAAAAAACTAGAGCCAATAGTTTGTGGACAAACACAGGGCTGTTTCGGTTTTTGTGTGTAAAATTTGGTGATTAAAATGAAATTTCAAAAATTTTAATAAAATTTCAAAAATTAAAAAAATTATAGAAAATTAGCCGATGAGGTCATCATGACGTCACTCCGGCTTCTGCATGCTGGTGGCACTATCTACATACCCACCAATTTTTATGACGATCGGACCTACCCTTATATGTGTTTCAAAAAAGCATATTTTTGATGACGTCATGATGACATCACACATTTTCCCATTTATGTGAAAGAATATGGGAGCTAACAAAGCTATTACAAAAAGAATTTTGAATTTAGCATGTTCTGTTAAAGAGATATGGGTTTAAGAAACTTTAAGGTTGAAAAAACTTTACAATTACTATAAAATCGTATGATGAGGTCATCATGACGTCACCTCAATTTTCATCTATAACACGTACTTGTCTACCACCATAGCAGGTTTGAATGCAATCGGACCTACGGTTCTCTAGATATGTGCCCTTGAAAAATGCACCTTTAAGATGACGTCACATGACAAGTGATGACGTCATCATGACGTCACTCTTCGGCATACATTTTCAGCTTAGGGTCTCTGTTTGAGTTAAACCTGATTAAGATCTGAGGTTGTTTAGTGACCAAAGTGGCTCTTACAAAATTCGTGTACAAAGTCTATGGGATTTGGGATAGAACTAAAAATTCATAGAAAATCAGCCGATGACGTCATCATGACGTCACTTTGGATTTTACATGCTAGTGGCACTATCTACCTACCCACCAATTTTCATGACGATCGGACCTATCCTTATATGTGTTTTAAAAAAGCACATTTTTGATGACGTCATCATGACGTCACACAATTTTCGCCTTTTAGGGCATATCTTTGAGACATACCAAAGCTATAACGAAAAGAATTTTGAAAATATCTTGTTTTGTTCGCTAGATATATTGAAAAGAATGTTACGATTTTAAAACTTCAAAAATTCAGCGACTTGAAAAAAGACTAGAAATCAACCCCTTTTATAAACAGCAAGCTCATAATAGCCATGGTTATCAGCCCGTCCCAGAATTCCTTTGTGTTATATTGATTTTGGTCTAAATTTTGAAATGGCTGTCATTTCTTACTTGAGTGAGCCACGATCATGAAATTTTGGAATTGGGTACAGAAAAATACAATGTATACATTTTTGTAATCGGATTGACCCTTACATGCGTTAAAAAAAAAACATATTTTTGATGACGTCATCATGACGTCACACAATTTTCGCCTTTTAGGGCATATCTTTGAGACATACCAAAGCTATAACAAAAAGAATTTTGAAAATATCTTGTTTTGTTCGCTAGATATATTGAAAAGAATGTTACGATTTTAATACTTCAAAAATTCAGCGACTTGAAAAAAGACTAGAAATCAACCCCTTTTATAAACAGCAAGCTCATAATAGCCATGGTTATCAGCCCGTCCCAGAATTCCTTTGTGTTATATTGAATTTGGTCTAAATTTTGAAATGGCTGTCATTTCTTACTTGAGTGAGCCACGATCATGAAATTTTGGAATTGGGTACAGCAAAATTCAATATATACATTTTTGTAATCAGATTGACCCTTACATGCGTAAAAAAAAAAAAGCATTTTTGATGACGTCATCATGACGTCACACAGTTTTCGCTTTTTAGGGCATATCTTTGAGACATACCAAAGCTATAAGAAAAAGAATTTTGAAAATATCTTGTTTTGTTCGCTAGATATAATTTAATGAATGTTACGATTTTCAAAATTCAAAAATTCATAAAAAATCACGTGATGACGTCATCATGACGTAAAAGTTCGGCATACATTCTGACCAGTTGGTCTAAGTGTCTGTTAAGTTTAAAGGCAATCGGTTGCTTAAAAGTAGCCAAAGTGCCGGTCAGAAAGAAAACGTGTACAAATGCTATGGGCAATAGTCTGAAAAGGAAAAAAAAGAAACTAGAGGCATGAGGTTGGTGTTTGTGGACAAACACAGGGCTGTTTCGTTTTTTTTTTTTTAGTTTGGATGTGAAATGTGAATACAATAATTTAAGTTTGTCAAACAATCGCGCTGCTGCCAGTTTTCTTTGGTAATTTTGAAATTAATTAATGTTGTTTGTAGTAGTAACATGTGATGACGTCATCATAACGTCACATAAATGTTCATCTATAAACTTGCTGACCTACCTAGATATTGCTTTTCAACTTAATCGGACTTATAATTTTGTTTATATATGGCTTCATAAACAGCCCCTTTAAGATGACGTCACGTGACATGTGATGACGTCATCATAATGTCAAGTCACTTATCATATATAAACCTATATGTACTGGGCTACCTAGATATTACTTTTCAACTTAATCGGACTGATACTTTTGTTTATATGGCCTTAAAAACTGCCCCTTTAAGATGACGTCACGTGACATGTGATGACGTCATCATATAATGTCAATTCAATTTTCATATATAAACCTATATGTACTGGGCTACCTAGATATTACTTTTCAACTTAATCGGACGTGTACTTTTGTTTATATATGGCTCCAAAAACTGTCCCTTTAAGATGACGTCATGTGGCATGTGATGACGTCATCATCATGTCATGTCAATTTTCATCTATAAACCTACTGGGCTACCTAGGTATTATTTTTCTACTTAATCGGACTTGTACTTTTGTTTATATATGGCTTCAAAAACTGCCCCTTTAAAATGACGTCAAGGACATGTGATGACGTCATCATAATGTCAAGTCAAATTTCATCTATAAACCAACTGGGCTACCTATGTATTATTTTTCAACTTAATCGGACTTGTACTTTTGTTTATATATGGCTTCGAAAAATGCCCCTTTAAGATGACGTCACGTGACATGTGATGACGTCATCATGACGTAAACGTTCGGCACACATTGTGAGCAGTTGGGGTAAGTGTCTGCCAAGTTTAAAAGTAGCCAAAGTGGCCGGTAAGAAAGAAAACGTTTACAAATGCTATGGGCAATATTCTAGCGACTTGAAAAAAAGATTTTTGTTATGACGTCATCATGACGTCACACAATTTTCGCTTTTTAGGGCATATCTTTGAGACATACCAAAGCTATAACAAAAAGCATTTTGAAAATATCTTGTTTTGTTCGCTAGATATATTGAAAAGAATGTTATGATTGAAATTTTTTATAATTTAGCGACTTGAAAAAAGACTACAAATCAACCCTTTTTATAAACAGCATGCACATTTAAGCCATGGTTATCTGCCCTTCCCAGAATTCCTTTGTGTTATATTGAATTTGGTCTAAATTTTGAAATGGCTCCTATTTCTTACTTGAGTGAGCCACGATCATGAAATTTTGGAATTAGGTACAGGAAAATTCAATGTATACATTTTTGTAATCAGATTGACCCTTACATGCGTTTTTAAAAAGAATATTGTTGATGACGTCATCATGACGTCACACAATTTTCGCCTTTTAGGGCATATCTTTGAGACATACCAAATCTATAACAAAAAGAATTTTTAAAATATCTTGTTTTGTTCGCTAGATATAGTGAAAAGAATGTTACGGTTTTAATACTTCAAAAATTCAGCGACTTGAAAAAAGACTAGAAATCAACCCCTTTTTATAAACAGCATGCACATTTAAGCCATGGTTATCAGCCCTTCCCAGAATTCCTTTGTGTTATATTGAATTTGGTCTAAATTTTGAAATGGCTCCTATTTCTTACTTGAGTGAGCCACGATCATGAAATTTTGGAATTAGGTACAGGAAAATTCAATATATACATTTTTGTAATCGGATTAACCCTTACATGCGTAAAAAAAAAAAAACATTTTTGATGACGTCATCATGACGTCACACAATTTTTGCCTTTTAGGGCATATCTTTGAGACATACCAAACCTATAACAAAAAGAATTTTGAAAATATCTTGTTTTGTTCGCTAGATATATTAAAAAGAATGTTACGATTTTCAAATTTAAAAAATTCATAAAAAATCACGTGATGACGTCATCATGACGTAAAAGATCGGCATGCATTCTGAGCAGTTGGTGTAAGTGTCTGTTAAGTTTAAAGGCAATCGGCTGCATAAAAGTAGCCAAAGTGCCTGGCAGAAAGAAATCGTGTACAAATGCTATGGGCAAAAGTCTGAAAAAGAAAAAAAAAAAAAAAAGAAAAAAAAAAAAATCTTAACGAAAACAAGGGCTGTTTCGAAAAACTTTCGAAACAGCCAAAAAAAAAAGAAAAAAAAAAAAATCTTAACGAAAACAAAGGCTGTTTCGAAAAACTTTCGAAACAGCCAAAAAAAAAAAAAAGAAAAAAAAAAAAATCTTAACGAAAACAAGGGCTGTTTCGAAAAACTTTCGAAACAGCCAAAAAAAAAAAAAAAAAAAGAAAAAAAAAAAAATCTTAACGAAAACAAGGGCTGTTTCGTAAAACTACGAAACAGCCAAAAAAACTAGAGGCAAGTGTTTGTGGACAAACACAGGGCTGTTTCTAATTTTTTTATTGTTAGTTTGGATGTCAAATGTGTATGCAATATTTAAAGTTGTTTGTTTGTTAACAATGACGGAGGGATGAAGATGTTGTTATTGGATGTGTGAAGGATTGGTTTAAAAAAGGAATCGTGTACAAATGCTGCTGGAAATAGCCTAGCGAATGCCCCTTTAAGATGACATCACATAACATGTAATGACTTCATCATAACGTCATGTCAATTTTCATCTATGACACCGGGTGGCATACCTAAATAGTGTGTTTCAACTGAATCGGACTTGTACATTTGTAGATATATGGCTTCGAAAAATGCCCCTTTAAGATGACGTCACGTGACATGTAATGACGTCATCATGACGTAAAAGTTAGGCACACATTCTGAGCAGTTGGGGTAAGTGTCTGCCAAGTTTAAAAGTAGCCAAACTGGCCGGTAAGAAAGAAAACGTTTACAAATGCTATGGGCAATAATCTAGCGAGTGCCCCTTTAAGATGACACCACGTGACATGTTATGACTTGATCATAACGTCATGTCAATGTTCATCTATAACACCCGGTGGCATACCTAGATATTACGTTCCAACTTAATCGGACTTGTACTTTTGTAGATATATGGCTTCGAAAAATGCCCCTTTAAGATGACGTCACGTGACATGTGATGACATCATCATGACGTAAAAGTTCGGCACACATTGTGAGCAGTTGGTGTAAGTGTCTGCCAAGTTTAAAAGTAGCCAAAGTGGCCGGTAAGAAAGAAAACGTTTACAAATGCTATGTGCAATATTCTAGCGACTTGAAAAAATATTTTTTTTCATGACGTCATCATGACGTCACACAATTTGCGCTTTTTAGGGCATATCTTTGAGACATACCAAAGCTATAACAAAAAGAATTTTGAAAATATCTTGTTTTGTTCGCTAGATATATTGAAAAGAATGTTACGATTCTAAAACTTCAAAAATTTAGCGACTTGAAAAAAGACTAGAAATCAACCCGTTTTATAAAGAGCAAGCACATAATACCCATGGTTATCAGCCCTTCCCAGAATTCCTTTGTGTTATATTGAATTTGGTCTAAATTTTGAAATGGCTCCTATTTCACACTTGAGTGAGCCACGATCATGAAATTTTGGAATTAGGTACAGGAAAATTCAACGAATACATTTTTGTAATCGGATTGACCCTTACATGCGTTTAAAAAAAAGAAGATTTGTTGATGACGTCATCATGACGTCACACAATTTGCGCTTTTTAGGGCATATCTTTGAGACATACCAAAGCTATAACAAAAAGAATTTTGAAAATATCTTGTTTTGTTCGCTAGATATATTGAAAAGAATGTTACGATTTTAATACTTCAAAAATTCAGCGACTTGAAAAAAGACTAGAAATCAACCCCTTTTATAAACATCAAGCACATAATAGCCATGGTTATCTGCCCGTCCCAGAATTCCTTTGTGTTATATTGAATTTGGTCTAAATTTTGAAATGGCTGTCATTTCTTACTTGAGTGAGCCACGATCATGAAATTTTGGAATTGGGTACAGGAAAATTCAATGTATACATTTTTGTAATAGGATTGACCCTTACATGCGTTTTAAAAAAAACATATTTTTGATGACGTCATCATAACGTCACACAATTTTCGCTTTTTAGGGCATATCTTTGAGACATACCAAAGCTATAACAAAAAGAATTTTGAAAATACCTTGTTTTGTTCGCTAGATATATTGAAAAGAATGTTACGATTTTGAAATTTCAAAAATTCATAAAAAATCACGTGATGACGTAAGCATGACGTAAAAGTTCGGCATGCATCCTGAGCAGTTGGTCTAAGTGTCTGCTAAGTTTAAAGGCAATCGGCTGCATCAAAGTAGCCAAAGTGCCTGGTAGAAAGAAAACGTGTACAAAGTCTATGGGCAAAAAGTCTGAAAAAGAAGCAAAAAAAAAAAAAAAAAAAAAAAAAAAAAAGAAAAAAAAAAAAATCTTAACGAAAACAAGGGCTGTTTCGTAAAACTACGAAACAGCCAAAAAAAAAAAAAAAAAAGAAAAAAAAAAAAATCTTAACGAAAACAAGGGCTGTTTCGTAAAACTACGAAACAGCCAAAAAATCTTAACGAAAACAAGGGCTGTTTCGAAAAACTTTCGAAACAGCCAATAATTGGGGAATCCCTCTCAGGGTACCAGTTACTGATGAATGCACATTTCTGGAATTAGAACAGCTAATAATGTCACATTTAATATTAGCCAATCAGAAGAGGATTTTTGCAAGCATGACAACGAACATGTGACCAATGCGATCAATCACGTCCGTTCTAATGTGCTTGTTCTTCTAATCTAATGCCAGTTAAAGCTGATGCAGTTCCCATGATGCTTTGAGAATGTCGAAAAGGTTTATTTTCTTACGCGCTTTACGGCAGTTGCTATGCGAATGAACGCGGTTTTGCATGTTTACTGTGCGTCGCGGTGATCGCCATCGTTATTTTTGCGTTGCGTTTTGTCGTCCTCATCGCCGCTTTACCCCAAAATTTTCCTCAAAAACTAAAACCCTGCCCTTTATCTACGGCATTACCTGTAATGTTTGTAATGTCGCTAACTAGTTTGGCAATTCCAATAACCTAAAAGTGGATTTTTGTTCCCTTATAGGGAACAGGGCCCTACACTACACAATCGCCGTCAACACCTCATCAACATCTCCAAACACATTCTAAATTAACAAAAGAGGCGATTGTGTAGTGTAGGGTCCTGTAGTGTTACCTATATAGGGAACAAACTATTTAGCGACATTACAAACCAACAGGTAATACCGTTGATAAAGGGCAGGGTTTTAGATTTTGAGGGAAATTTTGGGGTAAAGCGGGGATGAAGACGACAAAACGCAACTCGAAAATAAAAGATGGCGATCACCGCGACGCACAGTAAACACGCAAAACTGCGTTGATTTACATGGCAACTGCCGTAAAGCGCGTAAGAAAATTGCATTTTCTACCGCAATAAACTGTTCAAATTACAAAAAAAGATGTCAAAAGAATTAAGTCTGCTTTAGCCTTTAGGTTAAAAAAGTAATTTTGGAATGAGAAAAAATACCCTCGACTCTATTTTGATCAAAACTACAGAGGGCCCTACACTACCCAATCGCCACAAAAGAGGCATAGAAATGTAATGCATAGGCCAAATTATAATTTTGGTCGGTTAAAACTAAAAGTCACATTACATTTATGAAAATATAATTTTTTTTTTCACGCTAAAAATTATCTCTAAGCAGCACGGCCTTTGGCCGCCATCTTGCATTTCCACACACTGCCCGCCGAGTGGGGCACGGCTGTTGATTTTGGAGCTGCAGGGAAAGGTCCGTTTTCTTGAAGAAAGAAATCGTATTTTCAGACGTTTAACCTCCCATTTTTAAGCCCAAATCTCATGAAGTTGTGTACGTGCGGCGCATGGCATCATTCATTGTATGACCGATGTATTGTGTGTTGTTTATAATAACCTGAACTATCAAGTTTGTAAAAATGCCACGAAAAGATTGATTAAAGCGACAAACATTCATGTAAATGTACATGTATCTGTGGAGTTTTACAGAGCTTGTAGAGTTTTACAGGGCTTTACAGAATATTTCTAATAGGAGTATTTTACGACTGGCCTCCGTGCCCTTTAAAAAAAATGCCATTGGCCTTGGTGCCCTGCCAAATTTTTCATTATCGAAGGCAAAATGGCCGTGCCCTAGAAAATCTTAAATTTGAGGCCTGATTATGTAATGTATGACATCAAACTTCCGCAACAGTGTTTTAGTCAGTAAGTTAGACCCTTTATTGCCTTTTTAAATATTTTGAGAAAATTTTTTACTTTAAGGTAGTGTACATGATTGAATTACTGAATTTTTACGAAATACCTTACTAGAGTGTAGGTTAACCCTAACCCTGCCAGATGCAGCACAGTGCATCTGTGGTGACAGCTTGACCTTGCTGCACTCTGCACACAAGTCAATGTGACAAAGTATGCAATCTGATGTGTCTGGCAGGGTTTCTAGCCAAAATACCCTGGAGGGTTAGGGTTAATAGTAGTCTCAATTATCCTGTGAAATGATGGCACCAGGTGTGCTGTCGTTGTCAAGAAAAGTGGAAATTTACATGTATAAGGTGCCAATATGGAGCCAACTACCCTACCTGTCAAGTGACAGGTTGAGACACACAAGCTGTGGGAGAGGAGAGGATTTGGTTTTTCGATAATAGTAGGAGGGTCAATAACCCCCCCCCCCCCCCCCCCCCCAACCAAAATTAGACTGGAACAGCAAAATCTTTGAAAATAACCATCCATTTGTGTTCAATAATGTATAAACACTTGGCACAACCTTAAATTTTGAGACTTTAGTCCGAAAAATAGGGGAAGAAAGCTTGTGTTTTCTGTGTTAAATGTAGATGTTCTTGTCACATTTCATGGTCACCCAAAGTGGCACATAACTGTTCATACGTGTACATGTTGATTTCTACCTCATTTTTTTTGCAGATTTGGTTGACATAAATCTTATGTTTGGTTGTCTAATGCCGAATCCACTAATTCTTAAACCTCG